>CM067366.1:57602946-57960446 GCA_034401795.1 Chaetoderma sp. LZ-2023a | reverse complement strand
CTCGCACGCACACGTGCCCGCCCGCCCGCCCGCTCGCTCGCTCGCGCACGTGCCCACCCGCCCGCCCGCCCGCTCGCTCGCTCGCTCCCTCCCTCCCTCCCTCCCTCCCTCACTCACTCACTCACTCACTCACTCACGCACTCACTCACTCACTCACTCACTCACTCACTCACTCACTCACTCACTCACTCACTCACTCACTCACTCACTCACTCACTCACTCACTCACTCACTCACTCACTCACTCACTCACTCACTCACTCACTCACTCACACACACATCACTCACTCACTGACTCACCCGCCCACGCGCTTACTCGCCCACTCACTCACTTACTCGCATGTGCACGCACTCATTCACTCACTCACTCACTCACTCACTCACTCACTCACCCGCCTACGCGCCTACTCGCCCACTCACTCACTTACTCGCATGCGCACGCACGCACTCACTCACTCACTCCACTCACTCACTCACTCACTCACTCACTCACTCACTCACTCACTCACTCACTCACTCACCCACCCACCCACCCACTCACCCATCCACCCAGCTACCCGCCCTCCACTCACCCACTCCCTCGCCCACCCAACCACGGGTTCACTCGCCCACTCCCCCACTCACTCGCTCACTCCCTCGCCCACTCACCCACTCACTCACTCATCAACCCACCCTCCCATGGGCTCACTCGCCCTCTCACTGACTCACTGACTCACTGACTCACTCCCTCACTCACTCACTCACTCGCCCACTCACTCACTTGCTCACTCACCCACCCGCCCACGGATTCACTCGCCCAGTCTCCCACTTACTCGCCCACTCCCTCACCCCCACCCACCACCCACCCAGCGTTCGATCGATCCCAAAACAGGCAAATCGTGCTTAGCTAGATGGGTGGGGCATATCTAGAGCCGCGCGATATACCGATCTCACATCGTAAACCGGTTCAATATGGTGACGGTTTGCAAACCGCCATAATTATGCTCAAACCGAAAAAACGAGTTTTCGGCTTAGCCAATACTGATTAATCTTTTTTCTTAATTACAAATATTGCTGCTAAGTCGGCCTCTGTAGTGGTCTTGAAAACTGTCAATTTGCATACCTGTCTATTTTTGAAAATTTACCACTGGAATTACTAACTCGATAATGAAACCAGACACTCTAGGCGTAAATTTTTATAATTATATTGACCAAATTTGTCCATTAAAGGGTTAAAACGCAGACCCATCTGAACATATGAAGTCAACACTCCCGTTATTTTTTATTCCCACTAATTTGCTTATGATGAATTGCACTCTGTCTGTAATATTTCCAATTTTTTGAAACTATTGTGACTGCAAGATAGTCCAGTCAATTTAAGAAAAATTGTAGGTGCATCTCGGCAAAATTTCAACAGAATTTCTGTCGGTAGATTTATGGCGAAGGAGCAATGACATATCACCAAAAAAATGTACCCAATTCTGACGGTGGGAAATATATAATTTTATTTGTTATAACCCGCACGCTTTTGCAGCGCGCTTAGTACTGATTTGATGAGCGTGTACATTTCCCTTACGGTCGTCGCTTCAGAATTTAAATCGCTTATTCTTCCTTTATTCTACCCTATATCCTATTTTTAAACTAACACGGTTACTTAGTGTTATGTCAGGTGTAAATCTATGCTCTATGAACGTTCATTTGTACAGCAGTTACTAAAATATCTGCCGTGCAAATGGATTTCTAATTTTCTTCGTACGTGTTATTTGTAGTGTAAAGTCCATCTGCTCTAGGGGATTGACAAGCGGATAATTTAAAATGAAATACTGAGCTAAGATTACTATCGTATCCTCGTGCCGTTTAATTTCCCCTTCTGATATTCCGCCGTTAGTATGAGTATCGTGATCAAGTTATTAAATTATGTTACAATATAGAATGGCATATACTTAGTTTTATGTGGTAGGTCCACACAGTTTTGGTATATTATTCATTTATACATACAACCCTCATATTAGCCTGAATGCAATGTATTTATATACAGGCCCCTGCATTATTTTTTTCAAATAAATGTAGGCAACATGGAGTGTACATGTGTGTGCCGGAATTAAATCTATTTTTCAATTATGACATCATATATAGCAATAAACTTTATATCTAGCTTACCCGGCTGGTCTTTATGACGGCTTGTCATCAGAATGTTAAAATGAGAGTAATTGAGTTAAAGATGTTGCTGTTCTGTGACACTAACGGTTTTCAACAGGCAGTCTAAAATAATAGCACATTATTTAACTGATTAACAAAGGTTAATGTATATATCCCGTTTTTCGACACGTGATGATTAAACAAACGATAATTCTCGCGCATTAGAATTAATCGATTGTAAATGGAACACAAATTATTGTTAATTAGAAGCTAGATTTTAACAATCGCATGCGTAATCAGAATTATTTTATTTGATTGGCGTCTATCAAGTCCCTAATACCATGTACCATTCACGCTGGTTTGTATGTCAGTCTATTATTGTTAACTTCCCCAGTTTTACGCTGGTACAGTACCCATTTATACTCCTGGGTGGAGAGCGACAGTGAGGGGTGAGTACCGTACCGTCTTATCTGAAAAGCAATATAAACATAGACCCGTCGCTGTGCTATGCCGAATGAATGTAAATGTCGCGCAGAGTAAAACATCTATTAATCAACGTAAAACGACAGTATGCATGCATATTGGCGCCAATAGACACAAGACTGTGTCTAACCGAATTTAGTCCCTACGCTATCTATCGTAAATAGTGCTTGGTAAATATCAGCGCTTTTTGCGTACTGCAGTTGCGATCATTCGTGTCTCGCGAGATCTCCTTCGATACGAGATCGGGAAATCTCGAACGAAATCACGCCTCTGTTTTAGATTGCAGTTGCGACGACTCGTTCCACATATCTACAAGGAAATTACCTGCGAAATATAACGAACATATGCGATATTACCACAGCGTACAGTACATTTGTCTCACCGTTATATCACACCAAAATCCATCATCATATGTGACTGAGGTCACCAAGTGAAGACATCCTTTTAAAGATGGTCGGCTAATGTTAGTGGTCACAAAGGTGGTTGTTTACTGAGTGATCTATATGCGTGACACTATTACCAAAGTAACCAAGAAAGGTGAACTATGTTTAGATTAATGGTTCTCAGTTTCATCTCGCATTTGATCCTTGTTTTCTATGTTTTCAGTTAATCAACCATCGTGAAAATCGACGTAGAAATGCATTGCCTCCTGATACTCATTGGTCTGGTCGTCGCCTTTGCAACTGTAGATGCCCAGTTTCAGTGCATAGAGGCAGCGAACGAGTTTTACGCAACGTTCTCATATTACAACTCCAATTCCAATGACGAATACTTTAAGGTTAGTATGCTTTTAACATTCGCGTAAATTTGTTCGTCATGGACTAAGGTTGTGTTGACACTAGAGAGTTAACACATAGTAAGGCCATACTTTAGTATGGTACTGCAAAGGATGTCACTACTCCGGATTAACTGCCGCGTGCTCGCACGGCTTAAGATAGTATAACCACGATTGCTTTGATACAGGCTTTATAATGATTAATGGAAATTTCTGTTCAGTCCAGTTCAATATTGCTGGCTGTCTGGCTGGCCGGGTCGCTGTCTGGCTGGCTTGCGTGCTGGCTGAATGTCTGGCTGGCTGGCTGGCCGGACGGCTGGATGGCTGGATGGTTGTATGGCTGGCTGGCTGGCTGGCTGGCTGGCTGGCTGGCTGGCTGGCTGGCTGGCTGGCTGGATGGATGGCTGGATGGATGGCTGGATGGCCGGCTGCGTGCGTACGTACGTACGTACCTCCGCGTGCGTGCGTGCGTGCGTGTCTTTTCATAATGGCGGCCAAAACCTTTTTAGCTTCAATCAACTTAATATTTGGTCCGCTTCAAGGTCTTAAATTGTCTTGATTTGATATCAGTTTTAATTTGTATCCATTCAAATCAAGATTTCGGTGCATTCTGAGCTAATCTGACTTGGCATAAGCCTACACAGATGGTATGATAAGCTATGTAATTTTTAATCATGACAGTATCAGCGTTACTGCATTCGCGTTCTTTCTTTATTCTAATAACACTTTAGTCTGTATGTCCATCTAAGGTTTCCATCCGATCATCTCCAAACCTTCTCAACTTGTAGTAGCCCTACCCCTTGAGACTCCCCTTCCTATTATGAAATGAAGCGCTTTCGAGATACAGATTTTTTTCATGCAAAAATATTCCATAGGAAACGTATTGGGGATTTTACATCAGTATTGATTTTGAATTTGAACTCTGACTATACCGAGAGTTATGATAGGAACACCAACATACTTGGTTTGGATGTTACCCGTAATCATGCATGTCTAATTGGATGTATGAGAAGGTACCCTTTAGGCCATCTTGGTATCCACGCACCTCAGCTTGATCCGAATTGACAGTTTTCGGGGGGGGGGGGGTTGTGGTCCGGGTGAATTGAAAATTGGTCACCTACTAGGTCTTATATTGGGTTTGAGATATATTGTTAACCCTTTAGCACTCATATCAGCCAAAAACGGTTTCTGCGGTGGTCCTCAGAAATCTCCATTTGCAGACCAAAAGAAGACAATTTTTGCACATTTACCACAGCAAAGACTGGGTCGGTCACCGAGCCAGTCATTCCAGTGGTAAATTTTCAAAAATAGTCTCCTTTTGGTCCGCAAATGGATAGTTCTACAATTTTCTTGAATAAATTCGAGGGTGAAAGGGTTACCGGGTTTTATACAACAGGTTTTTAGAAATCTGCTTTTCAGTGTCGATAACAAATATATTGGAGTGATCGTTGAACCGCAAAGGACCTTTCCAAGTTTATTCATCCATCATATGACGTCATAAACATTCTCTTGAATATTTTGAAACTAATTTGACTGGACGCTGTTGTTGTCATTAGTTTCAAAATATTCAACAGCATGTTTATTAAATAGTCGAGACATACAATTCGTACAACGTGTTGAGTTAAAGACGGGCCAAATAGAATCATTTATGACGTAATTATTATGACGTCATCCTACACGCCCTTAGCTGATTGTGACGTCATATAACGTCAGATGATAGATGGATACTCTGGAAAGGTGAATTGACATATTATGAAGATACCACATACCAGCCCGTCGGCGTGGGAACACTTCTTAGGAGCAGTGGCATGCATGAGTATTGTGTCATTGTTACTCGTTTTCGTTTTTGACAGAACTGATCCGCCTCCTCCTTATTCACACAGGTTCAATGGGGATATTTGAAGCTATAGAAGATATCTGATGGCACGTATTGGTACCGAGAAAAAGACTTCTGGTCAAAATGATCATTTTCTGTTTTAGTAGAAATTAACTCTCTTAAACAGAAACTCTGGAAAAAATTGATTTTTTAATGACAATGGTAATAATTTTATATTGCGTTCCCGCATTGTTTTTCAATATATCCACTCTTCAGTGCCCAACGTGGCTCCTGTAAGAAATGAATGAGAGAGACATTTAACGCATATGATCTCATCCCGATTTTAACTGAATGAAGCAATTGATGCAGTTTAAAGCTATTCCCCGCCCATCTCTAGCTAAGCTCCACGCACACTTTGACAGTGTTGGGATCAATCGATCCTTGCACTTTTCGAATCACAATTTCCAGAAAATTATACAGGTACGCTATTGAATATTTTGAAACTAATTAAACTAGTTTGACTGGGGCTGGTGATGCCTATGGCAACAACGCCCAGTCAAATCGGTTTACAAATATTCTACAGCATGTTTATTAAGTAGTAAAGACTTGCAATGGAGTAATCCAGTTTTAGCTACGGCCCGCTTATTTTTTACACTTCACCCGTATCGGGATCGATCCCTGAACTCCCTGACTATCAATTTCCAGAAAATTATACAGGCAAGCTGTTAATATTTTGAAACTAATTTGACTGGGTGTTGTTGCTGCATATTGCAACAACAGCGCCCACTCAAATTATTTTTTAAGTATTCAACAGAATGTTTATTAGATAGTAAAGACATACAATTCCTACAACAACATTTAGTCCGTCACCAAATAAGCATTCGTGAATAGCACAATATCGTCCTACACCCGGAAGCGCTTACATAATTAAAATGAACTCAACCATTCTTAATATATTCTTCTTTTAGTGAAAGGTATTTCAAACGTTTTTCTAAACCAACACTAGGGCATACTGCATGTATACGATACGAACCTACTGATTACTATACGACCGCCGCTATTCGCGCGCTGCAGGTGTCATCACAGGGCTTCATTCTAGCGCTCTATACATTACTACAGACTTTAACACACTTTACTTTACTACAGACTTTAACACGCTATACTTTACTGCAGAATTTAACGCACTATACTTTACCACAGACTTTAACACATTATACTTTACTACAGACTTTAACACGCTATACTTTACTACAGACTTTAACACACTATACTTTACTACAGACTTTAACACGCTATGCTTTACTACGGACTTTAACACGCTACAGACTTTAACACGCTATGCTTTACTACGGACTTTAACACGCTATACTTTACTACAGACTTTAACACGCTATACTTTACTACAGACTTTAACGCGCTATACTTTACTACGGACTTTAACACGCTATGCTTTACCACAGACTTTAACGTGCTATACATTGCTACAGACTTTACCACACTATGCTTTACTACAGACTTTAACACACTATACTTTACTACAGACTTTAACACACTACACTTTACCACAGACTTTAACACGCTATGCTTTACTACGGACTTTAACACGCTATGCTTTACTACAGACTTTAACAAGCTATGCTTTACTACAGACTTTAACACGCTATACTTTACTACAGACTTTAACACGCTATACTTTACTACAGACTTTAACACGCTATACTTTACTACAGACTTTAACACGCTATACTTTACCACAGACTTTAACACGCTATGCTTTACTACAGACTTTAACACGCTATGCTTTACTACATACTTTAACACGCTATGCTTTACTACATACTTTAACACGCTATACTTTACTACAGACTTTAACACGCTATACTTTACTACAGACTTTAACACGCTATACTTTACCACATACTTTAACACGCTATGCTTTGCTACGGACTTTAACACGCTATGCTTTACTACAGACTTTAACACGCTATGCTTTACTACAGACTTTAACACGCTATACTTTACTACAGACTTTAACACGCTATACTTTACTACAGATTTTAACACGCTATACTTTACTACAGACTTTAACACGCTATACTTTGCTACAGACTTTAACACGCTATACTTTACCACATACTTTAACACGCTATGCTTTACTACGGACTTTAACACGCTATGCTTTACCACAGACTTTAACACGCTATGCTTTACTACAGACTTTAACACGCTATACTTTACTACAGACTTTAACACGCTATACTTTACTACAGATTTTAACACGCTATACTTTACTACAGACTTTAACACGCTATACTTTACTACAGATTTTAACACGCTATACTTTACTACGGACCTTAACACGCTATACTTTGCTACATACTTTAACGCGCTATACTTTACTACGGCCTTTAACACGCTATACTTTACTACAGACTTTAACACGCTATGCTTTACTACAGACTTTAACACGCTATACTTTACTACAGACTTTAACACGCTATACTTCACTACAGACTTTAACACGCTATTCTTTACCACAGACTTTAACACACTATACATTACTACAGACTTTAACGCGCTATACTTTACTACGGACTTTAACACGCTATGCTTTACCACAGACTTTAACGCGCTATACTTTGCTACAGACTTTAACGCGCTATACTTTACTACAGACTTTAACACACTATGCTCTAGCACAGACTTTAACACACTATACATTACTACAGACTTTAACACGCTATACTTTACTACAGACTTTAACACACTATACTTTACTACAGACTTTAGCACGCTATACTTTACTACAGACTTTAACACGCTATACTTTACTACAGACTTTAACTAGCTATGCTTTACTACAGACTTTAACACACTATGCTTTAGCACAGACTTTAACACACTATACATTACTACAGACTTTAACACGCTATACTTTACTACAGACTTTAACACACTATACTTTACTACAGACTTTAACACGCTATACTTTACTACAGACTTTAACACGCTATACTTTACTACAGACTTTAACTAGCTATGCTTTACTACAGACTTTAACACACTATACTTTGCTATAGACTTTAACACGCTATGCTTTACCACAGACTTTAACACGCTATACTTTACCACAGACTTTACCACGCTTGTTATTATTATATATTATTATTATTATTATTATTATTATTATTATTATTATTATTATTATTATTATTATTATTAGACATACTTGCGACACGGCAATAGAATGGCAGTATTCGGCTGTGACTCTCATTCGATCTTTGAACGCACTGGCACTACTGTAAGTTATAATGTCAAACTTATTTCTCTTTGAGCCATCAAAGGTCCAATTAGTCTCAAAGTACCCGGCAGCTTAATTGTATGTATGTAGTGAAATTAAGATTCTACAGCAAATTGTAAAGTATAAGCTGCCACCGTTGGAACCTCTAAAATCCCATCACTACAGATAGCCTTTTGCAACCCAGCTGTAACAAAAAATACTTTGAGATCAAAGAAAATCTCTTAGATATTGGTGGCCTTTGGACTCCTTTTCGAAGAATGCCTTCTCGTGCTCTCAGAGATAAGCAGTCTTTAAAAATAGGTCTTAAGTTCCGTCTGCCATTTTGACTATCTAATTAGGTAGAGAAAAGGCCGACATAAACAAAATAGCCTTGTTCGAGCTTGGTTTCACACAGATTGCATATTAACTATTTGATTTCAAACCATGTTAATGTTTTAATAGCATTATGGCATTTTTGGAGGTAAGCAACATACCTGTAATGGACCTTTCCAGAGTATCCATCTATCATCTGACGTCATATGACGTCATAATCAGATACGCGGCGTGTATAATTACGTCATAATCATAAATGATGATATTTGGCCCGTCTTTAACTCTTAATAGTCCGATACGTTGTAGAAAGTGTATGTCTCTACTATTTAATAAGCATGCTGTTGAATATTTTGAAACTAACTTGACTGGACAGGCAGTAGCAGCGTCAAATTGGTTTCAAAATATTCAACAGCTTACCTGTATAGTTTTCTGGATATTGATAATCTCAAGTTCAGAGATCGATGGATCCAAACAAGAGCGAGGTGTGGGTGGAGCTTAGCTAGGGATGACCGGGCATAACTAAAATGGAACGGTTCATTGGTGATATAATTAATAGAAATAGGCCTAATAATAACACAATTTATCAGTTATTATCTTCTCACTGACACGTCACGGGTCGGGTTACATATGATATGGTCAGAAAGGAACCGCCTCATGCTTATCAGCCCGCCCACTGTAATATGCTCATATGCTACAGTTGTAGCCTGAGAGAATAAAATTATCTTAATCTTGATCTTGTGATGTGGTGATCTGGGTGGTGTGACGTAGTGGGGTGAAGTGTTGTACACCATCAATTTTGTTAGATTTAGTTAGTTAATTTAACAACAATTGCATGTTACAAAAGCTAAGTTAAGACTAATTTGATTGATAGTTCCTGCTGTATCAAGAACCACTCCTTGTAACCCACCCACCCACCGCACACCCACAAATAAGTTATGCACCTCACCAGAAATGGAGGAAAGTAAGATTCCTCCTCTTCTAGACATTCCTTCAGGATCCATCAATTAACAAATTTCTGAGTCCAAAAATTTTACGAAAGCCCAAGTAATGAAGTGGGTAAATTGAGTTTTGGCAATGGTTTATCTATAGGATGTGCAAGTATGACAGACTGCCCCCTCCCCACCCCCTTCCAACCCCATGCCCCTGAAGAAAGTTTGGGGGAATAATTTGCTGAAACCTTCATTGAACAGGTTATTTGCCTACTAATCCGAATGCAAGAAATGGCGTCTCAAGAAGTTTAATCGAAAGTTTCGAAAGTGACAAATTTGAAATCAACATACTCAAAAACCTATATAAAGCGAATTTCGGCTTCAAGTCCATCAAATAAAAATCCTAAATGGCACCGAAACGCTACATTTTGATTGGTCCACAACGGCCATGTTTTTATGTATCAACTTCCCGTAAACAAACTTGAATGGTCCTTAGTCACTAATTATATCTCCCAAATTTTTGCCCGATCCTTTTAGATGTTTCAATAGTTTTGAATTAATTCCCCAAGTGGGCATGGAAATGGGGATTTTTAAAGACGGTCCAAAATCGGCCAAAATCCAAGATGGTCGCCTCCGAAATTGGCATTAGGATGCTTCCTGCCTAATATAACTGAAATCGGCCCAGTTGTTCTCGAGAAGAAGGCATTATAATTTCCCCATTGCTTTAGTAATGGGAGTTTTTGGCGGGAAAACGATCCAAGATGGCCGCCAAACCGGTTAGTAGAAAGTTTCGAAAGTGACAAATATGAAATCAGCATACCCAGAAACCTATATAAAACTAATTTCGACTTCAAAATCCATCAAATAAAAAATCCAAAATGGCCACTAAACGCGCCACATTTTGATTGGTCCACGGTGGCCATGTTTTTATGTATTACCTTCCTTTGAACAAACTTTAATGGATTAGTCTCTCTCAATTTTCCGCCCGATCCCTTCCGCGGTTGTGCAGAAGATGTAATTTTCGCGAAAACTAAATCATCCAAGGCCACCGAACCCTGTGGTCTATCAAGTTCGTTTGAACAAACTTGTCTTACCTCTTGCACTAGATGATGTTTCATGAGCTTTGAATCAAATCCCTAAGCGGTTTCGGAGAAGATTTTTTAACACGTTTCAAAAAATCGGGCAAAATCCAAGATGGCTGCCAGTCAAATTGGCCGATCGGCTTCGTTTGAACAAACTTGGATCCGTCTTCCCTAAGGATGCTTGCTGGCAAATATATTTGAAATCGGCCAAGTGGTTCTTTAGAAGAAGTCGTTTAAAGAAAAAGATGAAGGGTAACGGATAACACGGCATAGGTTCACTTAGCCATTCTCCAATCACGTAATCTAATTTTCAAAATGTCCAGAGTTAGGCCTACAACCCCTCAGTCCAAGTGAGTTGACCAGCAGGATAGTATTTGGAGTATCTGGCCCGTCCACTACGAGAGCAATATTAAGTCTGAGGGTGGTTTTGCATGTGTCCACCTCTCCCCAGCGCAATTGTGAAATCTACAGTCCGCCCCACCCCACTATCCAACTGTGTGTGATTCCTCACTTATCCAACCATGGCGAAAGTCGATCTCCAGAAATATACATCATAATAATAATAATAATAATAATAATAATAATAATAATATTGTCCACAACACAACCAAACCCACGCACGCACGCACGCACGCACGCACGCACGCACGCACGCACGCACGCACGCACGCACGCACGCACGCACGCACGCACGCACGCACGCATATATATATATATATATATATATATATATATATATATATATATATATATATATATATATATATATATATATATATATAAATATATATATGTGTGTGTGTGTGTGTGTGTGTGTGCGTGCGTGCGTGCGTGCGTGCGTGTGTGCGTGTGTGTGTCTGTGCGTGCGTGCGTGCGTGCGTGCGTGCGTGCGTGCGTGCGTGTGTGTGTGTATATATATATATATATATATATATATATATATATATATATATATATATATATATATATATATATATATATATATATATATATATATATATATATATATGTTTTTTCCAAGATTGTGTTTATCCAAGATTGGCCTGACTTAATTTTAATGATAAACTACGTAAACACGATCTGATCCCTGCTGAATATTATCGTTTTTGCAATGCAGTGTAACGGCAGCCTCTTGGAGGCGTGCCTCATCTCTGCAGGTAATTTGTATATACAGCCAGAACAGCGTATGAGCATGCATTTAAATGTCCAAAGGTTGTAGATTGTTGGGAATCCTGCACATAAACCTTGTGAAAATCTTTAAACCTTTCGATAATTTTGACAACCAAGTTCGATCGATGCCCAATCCCAAAAGCAACGGCCACCATGACTGCGATGACCATTCAGAGATTATTAGTATTCCCAATTTGCTGCATTCTGTGATATTATGTATACATCGTGGTATCAAATAAATAGGTGGTAGCAACCAATTTAGGTAGCCATACCAATTTTGGCAAAATGCATCAATACCAGAATATCCAGGACAAAAGTATCGTGAATTGAATAATACAACCTTTGTGTTAATGTCGGATGCAAATCGGCCATACTTTATAAGCCCATATTTATGGTCCAATGGATTAAATTCGTGTATGGTTCAGTCATCCCAATTCTCTAGCTTTTTAGAATAACAATCAGCTGTTTTATTAAATTCCCTGGGAATACATTCAAATGCATTTATCAATATAAGAAACATTAGTAAGATCAGAAAGCTCATGGATGACAATGCAGTGAAATCTCTCGTGGAAAGATGTCTGGTTGCTGATGCTATGCGGAGTTGCAGAATGGCGGTTCGATCCCGTGAACGGGAGATGGTGATCAACAAATTAAACTAATGGGTGCATGACTGTCGGCTGGTTAGCACATAGAAATTGAAGCCGCACGTTGCCAGTGCGTCAATAAAATAAAAAATACATATACTGCCAGAGCCGTGCTGGAGTCAGAGTACAATAGGCGTAAAAGCCTAGGATTGAATCGTGGCAGGTGCATCCACAGATAGTCCCATATGAATCGTCAGTGTGTCAGCATATCAGACATGTGAAAGCTGGTCGGCCAAGCCTTGACTTCCTAGTCTTGGCGCGGCGGTCCAGTGGAAAGATGTCTGGTTGCTGATGCTATGCGGAGTTGCAGAATGGTGGTTCGATCCCGCGAACGGGAGATGGTGATCAACAAATTAAATTAATTGGTGCATGACTGTCGGCTGGTTAGCACATAGAAATTGAAGTCGCACGTTGCCAGTGCGTCAATAAAATAAAAATACATATACTGCCAGAGCCGTGCTGGAGTCAGAGTACAATAGGCGTAAAAGCCTAGGATTGAATTGTGGCGGGTGCATCCACAGATAGTCCCATATGAATCGTCAGTGTGTCAGTATATCAGACATGTGAAAACTGGTCGGCCAATCCTTGACTTTTAGTCTTGGTGCGGTGGTCCAGTGGAAAGATGCCTGGTTGCTGACGCTATGCGGAGTTGCAGAATTTTATAATTTAATTAATTAGACAAATCTGAAAATCATAGTTGCAATTTCTTGAAGATCCGGCTTTCCGCTATACCCTTTCTCATGATCGTCACACAATTCAGATTGTCAGGATATGCAATTGCCTGCTTGTTTCTGAGTGTTTGAACAACTGGTCGAATTCAATGGCACTTAATTCTCTGGGGGTACTCTAAACTGCTAAACATCTTGTGACATATCAAGTGGGTATTCCCATCGATAAATCCTGCACCTGCTCTTTCACTAGCTTCTGTGAAAATACATTTCTTTGGCTGAAGATAAGATTTTGTTAATTTGCAAGTGCCGTTGAATATGAGAAGACTGTTAGACCAGAATGCTAATTGTGATAAACAGTGCTCTTGAGAGGATATTCCAAAGGATTTATTCCAGCCTCCAGATTCTTTCATCACTTCCATGAGCTGATACAGCGCACGTATCATGATGAGAGCTACCTCGCGCATCACGGGCCTACACGAGACAATTCACCTTTCCAGAGTATCCATCCATCATCTGACCTCGTATGACGTCATAATCAGCTCAGCGCGTGTATGATGACGTCACAATTATTATGTCACAAAAGGTTCCATATAGACCGTCATCAAATCTCAAATACTCCTACACGTTGTATGAATTGTATGTCTTTGTAATTCCTTATTATTTAATAAACATGTTGTTGAATATTTTGAAACTAATTTGACTGGGCACTGTTGCTGCCTTAGGCAGATTAGTTTCAAAATATTCAACAGCTTACCTGTGTAGTTTTTCGGAAATTGATAGCCAGGTTGTTCAGAGATCGATTGATTCCAACACAAGCGAGGTGTGGGTGGAGCTTAGCTAGTGATGGGCGGGGCCTAGCTAAAATGGAAAGGTCCATTAGGCGTGCAGCAGGGATGGCTTCCACAATTCTCTACCAAAACCAGAAAAATACTAAATCTCACCACATGTCAATGTCTTCCCTACAGTGTCAGAAAACATGAAATATAGGATGACAAGCTGGCCTTTTATTACAAATGGAGCTAGGAGCGCCTAAGTGAAGGGGTGTATACACCATATTTTAATGAATAAAAGACACATTTCGCATACTCTGATAATTTAGAGACTGTTCTGTTTTCACGTTTGGTGTACTTCCTGGTATGGAATGATCAGTCCAGTTACATTTGGTTGATAATCAAAGAATACATGATAGTCGACAACGAGCATTGCCACTGAACAGGGTGTTGGATGGGGTTTGGATGGAACACACATTATGGGCATGATTTCTGAAAATATGAGTGATACTGTGCAAAAACAGGTGGAAGAGGCACATATCATCCTCAGTATCACTGTTCAATGCATCCAAGCCAACATCTATAGTGAATGGGTGTTCACACCACACTTGAACTGATCGATCTCCTTCGCATTCAGAAGGCGGTGGTGCTTCGCAAATACAAGCTCTGGTGCACGGCGGGCCATGTTGTGAGCATGTGCATTGTGTTGAGCAGTAGTCTTGGCAATTACATACTAGTAGTCTATTTAGGAATTCTTGTGCTGACACTGGCTGACTCATTAATGTTGGATGCAATGCATCGTCAATACCGATTTTATATCCATGTTGTGTGAGGTTAGGTAAGTTTTGCATTGCAGAGCAAGCCTGTCTCCAAATCATCAGCTGGTAACAACTTCGTAAGATGTGGTGCTTGAAACTATCATCAGTTGGTGGCAGATTCTTGACTACGATGTTATACTTGGCGTTCTCACAGCGCAAGTCAAGCGTAGACAGCATGAGGGATTATTCGAGTATCCGCCTCTTCATGATTGGAGTGTAACGCTGCGACGTCACTTGTAACAGTGGTCTTGGTAATTAGCACTGCAACCTCTTCTAAGCCAGCACTTATTACGGGTGGCTGATCAACAGATTTTGCTACACTAGCATTCTGCTTTGCATATTCCGTGTAGAACTCCGGCCAGTGTGGATTTGTTCTCAGTTCTAAGAAACAATTTCCAATTCCTGGGAACAATAGCTTCTGAAAGTACAGGGGCAATATTCCCTTGTTTTCCTCTGCTTCGCTTCTTTCTGGTGTGAGCTCTAATCCTATTTTCTAAGTAGAGATCGAACACATCATGGATCTGAGGTGTTTGTTTACTTACATATAAGACATGATCTATGAATGCCATTGCTATACCTGTAAAACAAGTACTGCCCACCTTTGGGATCGACAACCCTGGATTGATGCATACCCATCTCAGATGACAACATCGGCTTTTGTTAGAGTAGTAACCTTTTCCCCAGTGAGTAGCTCTTCTAGCCTATGCATACATTCTGCCTTTGTCGTAGAATACATCGTGCCATCTTCGGTGAACATGCTTAAAGGTATAACAGAATTTTCGTATGACATCACTCCTTCAAGCGGCACTTGTTTTTCTGCATTTATTGTCAATAATTTAACGTACATAACTTCAGTGTTTATCTTAACACTGCGTTTGCCAAATTTAATTGACACCAGAGCTTGGCATTGTCTCATAGATCTCTTAACTGACACACTCTGGTCTGCAGGTGGCACAAGCCGTTCATTGAGAAATTTGATAGCCAAAGCATCGCCTTTTTTCAGAGCACCAACGAGAGTCGCCTGAACTTCTGTAGTTGCCACAACTCCAGTTGCAAAGTTTACAAGTTGTGATGGTGGATCTTGAAGGCAGAATGGATCCAAACATGTTTCACTAAACATGTGTGTCATCTCCTTACCATCATTGCCCCAACGTTTGATTGCTGCTATGGAACTACTGTGTTGAATGTCAGCGCAAGGCTCGCAGTTCTGGGCTCGGCAGAATTGTGTCTGAAAATTGGTTGAATACTGAACTGTTATTGGCCGAGCTAGAAACAACCGAACTAGGGCTGGCCCTCTCAACGTCAATCCGATTATCCCACCAGTTCCGTTCAGCGATTTGTTAAATGTAGTTTCGAGGACAATCAGGCCACGCCATGTTGGGCTGACATTTGCATATCTTGGTGCCACATGCTTGTCATTTTTAAAGTAACCAAGAATCTCAAATGGCAGTCTTTTCATCACGATCACTAAAGGTGGCATATAGTTGGCATATATGCTTCTGTTTCAAGCAAGCAACAATAATTGGAATTCCGCCTTTGATGACTGGCAGTTTCCATTCCGTGAAGCCGCCAAGAACATCTTCTGCAGATATTCCTCCCAGAAAGATCAATCCTGTGTTTAAAAAATTAATTGATTTTAGAGGCTTATATAATGATCCGGCCGTTATAGAATCAAAGAAAGACAAGTTCCATGGATTGGCAAATAACGCTGCAAACTGCCTCCCCCCCCTCCCCACCACACACACACACGCACGCACGCACGCATCGCACGCACGCGCACGCACGCACGTACGCACGCACGCACGCACGCACGCACACACACACACGCACCACTCCTACTCAGTCCCACCTCATTCACCCGCTTCATCTCAACACAGCAACATTATATTTAATTAATATTTTTATTATCATGATATTTGAAACCAGAAAAGCGATAAAATGTGCGTGAATATGTAATAAATGTGACAAAGACGCTTTATAGATTCGTGTTTCGTAATGCTTAATGTGCACCCAACACCCTTCAGAAACTAGGTCATAGCTTAATTTGTAATAATTTTCAAGCTTGTCATCCGGTATTCCTTTATTGCCAAAGGTCTTGCCATCATTTTGATATATTTCAGCATTTAGTATAATTCCGGTTTGGGTAGTTCACTAACTAAGCCACTTTTTAGGTCCATGCTGCTACACTAAATGATGCATGTTATCTGAGCTAGATCACGAGCGCTGGCCTTTTTTACTTTATTGTTTCATTTACTTTTGAAAGTACGAAAGCTACGAAGGCCAAGAAGGCTCATTCGAAATTCAAAATTCAAAATTCGAAACTCGGCTTCGAAATTCAAAACTCTACTTCGAAAATCACATCTTAAATCAGCCTATTATAAACAGCATTATATACTGAAAATTATAAACCGTACCATCCCATATTTATCTTCCTAACCACTAATTCGTCGCCACCGATACACCAATCGCTATCCCAATACGCACACCCATAGCCTTTTACACTGATCGCTACGATACTCATACACCCACTGTTCTTACCTATACACCCATATCCACCTTTACCATGTTACAACATAACTATCTCTACCCCAAACAAACATTTCTATGCCATATGCACATATCTACCCATACCCATATCTACCGTTACCGATACACCCATAGCCCCAACCTTTACCTATTCCCCACTGCTACCATTTCATACCAATACACCACTGTTACATGTATCAATGCATACAGGACTACATTAGTCTCAGCTAGACAAGAACAACTAATCTTTAGCTTAGCCTACTAGTCTAACCTACTAGCCTACATATTAACATATTGTCCTAGCCTACTAATCTACTGTCCTAGGCTACTAGTATAGCCTACTAGACTGCCTAGTCTACCCGCTTGCTTATACGCATAGCCTGCCATTGCATATTGGCCTACCTACTGGTCTAACTAACGGGCACGCTTAACATACCATATGACTAGCTAAACATCATAGCCCTATCTGGCCTACTGGCCTAGCCTTCTGAGCTAACCTAATCGCATAGCGCGCCAGCATACTGGATAGCCCTACGACACTTACTAGCCTAGCCTAGTGGTCTAGCCTATTAGCCAAATATACAAGCTTACTAACATAACCGTCAAACCAGCTGGCTTAGCCGTCTACTGGCATATTCTACTACCTTGGTATAGCGTAGGCTATTGGTGTAGTGTATTAGGGTAACCTCCTTGCCTTGCCTTCTTGCTTAATGTCTTATCTAGTCGATTATCCTGGCATGGCCTCCTGGCCTACATACTAGCATACTCTAGTGGTCTAACATACAACTATACTCAGGTCTGGCCTACTGGTCTATCCTAATAATAGCATAACACACTGACCTAGCATACCAGTATCACAGAGTGGAAATGGCATAGATATAACGTGTCTTGAGGGACCACCCTATGGAGCACAGACAATTAACCACTATCTAGATAGCGTCGCTTAAAATAAATAAGCTGCTGTATGATGTCTCTTTGGAGACAGAAGATGGGGTTTTTAATACACGTGGTCAGGAGACTACTGTCTTAGCGAACCACCATGTTATTAGTCCAAAGGGCAGGTGGTTGCTCCAGCAGGTTTGGACGTATTTTGATGTATACTATAATAAGATGGTATAGGCTATGGGTGTATATAAGTGTAGGCATAAGCTCAAAGCTTAGACAACGTGCAGTTATTAAGTGACTCGAGAATAATTTGCCAAATTAACCACTATAATGTTGAAGTCTAATTTTAATAATGTTATACATCTATTACGGATATGTAAAAAATGATTTTCATATAGAAAACAGTAGTGTTGAAGAATGAACAATTAATAATAATCCAATGCTATAATCCTAGTATCTCAAGCTCTGAACCTGTGAAAAAATTTGTTTCTGACATTTATTCAACGATTTTTAAATGTTTGCTAATTCTCACCAACAGCCCCTTCCACCCAATCTAAATAGTGGATTGTAAAATGAGTTTTTATAGATAAATCCTTTCACTAAAGCGCGTGCTCGCGTACGCGCACGCACGCAAACGCGCACAAACTCACGCACGCACGCACGCATATTTTACCCTGGAAACGTTAACAGGAAACATGTATAATTGTCAGCTTTTTCACTATATTCAATGACTTAGATGTGGTAAAAAAACCACTCAGGTTGCGAGGTTCGGTCACAAGAAGACGGATCCACACGCCAACTGATCTAGAATAGTATCCTGTCCTAGCATATCGATCTGGCTAGGTGTAGGCAATGTTTTGCACCCGAACCTAGTTGTATTTAATGCCCTAATGTGCATTACTATAGTTTTAATGCTTATATACTTATTGTTAATATACGCATTGTTAATTATTTATACTTAATCTTATTGTTATATGCTTTAACGTATTATTATGTACTTATTAAGGTGGTAACCTGATAGTCTATGGGCGTTGAACCGGTTATCATCCCACAAGATGGCCTGTTTGGCTAATCCTGAATTGTCATCTAAATGGCAAATTGACTGGAATAAATGTTGTCTCTGCCAAATCGACAAGGACGAAGATCTCAAATCGCCACCAACCCACTATACATGTAGTAATGAACATGATGCTACTGTATGATTGTGTCAAATGAGCCACTCTTTCAAGCCATCATTGATTTCTCAATCGTTTTGGATCAAACAAGATTAGATGAAGGCGGTGGCATAGAAGACACCTTGAGAAGAAATCTTGTAAAGTAGTATTAGAGCTACCGGCTAATGTTCAACAACACTACGTCTGCCCGAGCAAGGAGAATATCATCTAGTGCTCGGAGTATTAAAGATGAGTGTCGAAGATCCAGCCATGAAGTTCGACGACTGCTACTTATGTGAGAAGGAATCTCCAGCATCAGAACTGAGAAAGCTATGATCATGCAGCTCAATAACAGATTGAATGAATGTGTTCAAAACCTAGACGATGGAAAACTTTTGGATAAACCAAATGTTGGAGATGTTGTAGCACAAAATGTCAGATACCATTCTTATTGCTTGACAGAACTGTACAGCTAGGAGAGGGCCTACCAGAACGAAAAGAAAGCCCAAGTGTGGTTAGAGAAAGATGTATACCCACTGGCATTTTCTAAACTACCGACATACATAATTGAGACCAAAGCCAGCAGTGAAGAATCTACTATATTCCGGCTTGCAGATATGACCATTCTATACAAATAGTGTCTAGACCAACTGGAATTAGAAACGCCTGAGGTCAACTTAACCAGACTGAAGGACAAACAGTTGGCAGAACAGCATGAGCTAGAAGCTCGCAAGAACAGGAGAGATATCTTCATGGCTTTTCACATGTAGCCTCGGACTATTCTGAAGCCATAATCATTGCCAAAGCAGCCAAAGTCTTACGAAGACATGTGCTTGACCCCACGTCTACATATGATGGAACCTTCAATGGAGGATGTGTTGAACTGACCTACATAATTGAGACCAAATCCAGAACCTGCTATGTTCCATCAACCTTTCTACAGTTCGTGGGTATAGTTGAACATGGGTCCGATATAAAGTCTCAACTTAGATTTGGGGCATCTAAGACGGATCTAGCAATGACGCAGCTGCACCCGTACAACTGCAAGGTACGAAGAAGGGGCTGATACTCACAGACCTTCAAACGATTGGAAAACCCCATTCCGTATTTATATGGGAATATCTGTTTTTGCAAAACCCCGAAAGTCGCATGTAGCTGTCAACATGTACGTAGATGGTGGAGTGGTATGTACACCAGATCATCGAACAGAGTTATTCGCCATATCCGCCTTGGACAACATAGACCATAACTCGACTGCAACGGAAACAGCACCTCGTTGGACAAATATTTCAGTCTTTCTGCACCCAACATAGGACAATGGATGTGAAAAGCGTGAAGCGCCCCAACTTGGTGAAAGCCAGGTGAAGACAGTCACAGAACTTCCCAACTCCTTCACTGGCATCCGCACTGTATACTTCACAAAGAAGAATCCATCTCTTTCCAAGATCCAAGATTGACTTCCGAGTCGCTGTCTTGCTGAGACTGCACTGGATCTTGAGTACGAATGGCTACAGCAGGTTAACATCGCTGAAAAGGAGATCGTGTAGTGAATGTCACTTGGCCAGCCCACCACGCATCCAAAAAGAGAGGTCAAGCATTTGACGTGAACAGTGCCTCGTTGTTACTTCTTCTTAGAAATCAAGCCAACTCAGTTGCTACAACACGACATGGACAAGCGCAAAGGCATGGTGGTGCTTCCCAACCCAGGGCAAGTTCTTGTCATCGGCACTGACCATCCAATCTATGCAGTAGAGGGTGCTATGGTTAAGACAGGTGTGTTGTCCTGTTTGGAAGCCTGCACATTGAGTTGGCTACTCCAGTACAACGGATGGGCAAAACCTCGCGTCGAGGGTTGGAGCAGAAGTGGCCTCTTTTGGAAGTTCGGAATCATTTTTGTCAGCTTCAAGTGTCACCAGAGCACTTCAAATAAATCGCTTTATGGCAAACAGTCTCTACATCCTCCTGAATGTAGGCTACACAGGTTATTGCACAGATGTTAGCAATCACTCTGAGGGAGTACTCACTTTCGCAGATTGGTGTGAGAAACGCAAACTGCAAAGCCCACAGTTTTATTTCTGAAATATGGAAGCCAACTCCACCCTATACTGTCTGAGCTGATATCATTCTGCTTTTCAGAGTAGAAAACTGGCTGTGCACAAATCGAGTCGGGAATTCTCAGCAATGGCCATCGACCAAGCTCATGAGTAAGCTAATGTCATAGATAAAGGGGGCCGGGTGCATGACTGAGAGGATGAATGGTTTCTGGCCCCGAGTTCAGTCGCCTGGTTGTCCAGTACAAGGCAGCATCATAGACCAAAGATGGAATCGAATGTTGCAGACACCATGCACAGACTGAACGAGCTCAAAGACTGTTCCTTGACAAAATAAACAGGTTATCTAATGTGATGAATGACATGGGAAATCGTTTCCATGAAGAGACTATGGGGCTGCTTACACTGGCCACAAAGGGAATAGCCAACCCCAGTGCTGCTGAAATAATTGGCACATACTCTGAGAGAGCCAGAATCGGCTTCCATGAATTCATCAAAGGTTTAAAAATGGAAGTGGAAAGTACGTTCTACGAGTCAATCAAGAAGAGCAAGATGAAAATCTTTCGACAAGAACCAGCTCCTAAACAGTAACGAAGGAAGATTGCAGCCTCTTCTCCAAGCACTTCATCTCATGGCAGACCACAGAGTGTGTTCTACGGGACCTTGGAGGATTCACACCAACCAGAAGTCTCAGCTTGCTAACATTCTTGAGATTCGTATTAAGATACCAGACACTGAACCGGACGCTGATGCCATCATTATTGGCTTTGGTGAACACTGTCACCACAAACCTCAAAGACGTTTGATGATTATACATGGGCTTATTTCCCACAATACAATCATCCTCTTCCAGATACAAGGGTACAGACATTGTGTTCTATATCTACCTGCCATCGAGTTTGAAGCCTGAAAGCAGATCAAAACGATGGCGGGAATTCAGGCACAGAGTGACAGGCGCATGCAAAGTTCAGGCAAACTGGCGGAGAGAGACAATGACAGCAAAACTGAGCTCTTCAACCTTCTAGGTGATATGATTGCAGAGATGTGCACACCAAACGCTGTGGTTATGACAAGGAAAGAAGATGCAGTCTGTAAACGAAGGGATCTCCCTTGAAGAATTGGTTCCCTGTAATCATTAAGAAGACACGAATCTGTGTACATTCCAGACATGCAGCAACAGAAGGAAACACATTTCTAATGATGAAAGCCAGTGACACTACTGTCTTAGTCATAGCAGCCAGTGTTCTGCCATCCCTGCAGTAGCTTGGTTTTCAGAAGTGGCAGATTGCTATTTGTGAAGGGCGGAACCTTAGGTGAATTAATGCACACGATCTCAGCCTCTCACTCGGCCGGCAGAATATCGGAGGAATTCCTGTCTTCCATGCTTTTACTGCTGCTAATTTGTTGTGTCCACCTTTCACGGGACATGGTAAAATTCCTCTTGGCAACCCCTGGATCTATGCGTCGAGGCATCTAATGTCTTTATCAAACCCAGTCAGTACCTGCCAACAGTTGAAGACACTATCTGCAGATCATCGAGAGATTTGTCGTCACTATGTATGACAGGTTCAGTACAGCTGCGGATATTGATGGCTCGATATGTTTGCCCGAAACCATTCCTTCAACTCGAGCAGCTCTCGTCCAGCATGCTAACCGTGCAGCCTACCAGGCAGGATACTTATGGAGTCAGTCAAAAATGTGCCGATCCGAATCCCAAAGTCCTGCTGACTGGGAGTGGACCAATCAAAGTGGCATGTGGCAGATATTTTGGACAGCACAGATGTGCTAACAGCATAAACGGTGGCTGGAAGACAGAATCTCCGCAGCTAGAAAAGGTTCAGAGATGGTTGATAGGTTTGAATTCCGAATTAAGCATAGTCAAAAACATAAAACTGAATCCCAAAATTATTCAAAGCGGTCCACTGTATCGCATTGTGTTGTAATTGTATTATTTCAATACCGCAACTGGCGACCATCTTTTAAAATGGGTTTTAAATTGAATATTTATTATTAAAATAGTCCCCTCAGAATTCATGCCAATTTTTTGTTTGTATCACCATTTGAAAGATTGTTTCACTTTTCTACCAAACTAAATGTGTTTTAGTGTAACTTTAAAAGCTTGCCGTGCGTTGTGAGGTGAGGTGGATTAGGGTCACTACGTAGATATACTACTTCTTCACATCCCATTGGAGAGTGGGACCAAACCTGTTAACTATCAGCTCTGGGCATCAGCTACCTATTAAATAGGTGGTTGCAAGTTCAAAGGTTTGGGATCAATATATGGAGGAAAATAGGGACCAGCTGGTCCATATTTTTCTCCATAAATGCAGGAGATGCTCCGAGACGATCTAGATTTCACGATTTTTCAGGTGCAGAACCTCCGGATCCCCTTAGAGAAGGAGGGGAACACACCCTCCCTAACACCCAACAAAGTCAGAAATTCATAACCAGTTAGCACCATCTGTAACAACATTACGCTGTGTCACTGTTCTCCTTCTATAGTAGAATCTAAAATCATTGACTTGATTAGTGCGTGTGTCGATACAATTGAAATTCCCCCATTTAAGTTTTAAAATATGTTAATGTTATGTAATATAATTCTAATTTAATTTTAGTGGACAGGCTGCACTAGATACGAAAAATGTGGGATGAGTAAATGTGACTGTAATCTTGATTTCACAAGTGAAGCAAACCGCGTTCTACTTACTGACGATGGTGAGTTTCACATGTATATGCTGGATATATATATTATTATATAACTCATTTATACCGAGCACATTTGGTACCAAAATATGGTAGTTCTTTAAACGTTTAACACTCACATCTCTTCAAGAAAATTTCTATTTTGTCCTAGAAAATGTCCATTTGTTGACAAAGAGAGGACTATTCTTGAAATGTCACCGCTCGAATAACTGGCTGGGCTAACAAGTCAGCCATTCTAGTGGTAAATTGGTAAATTTTCAAAAATAGTCTTCGTTTGGTCTGCAAATTGTAATTTTTCTACTTACTACAAAAGCCGTGTGGCCGTCGTTAGCGTTAAAGTGTTAAACCTGTTTATAATGAACACATTTGGGATCAGCATATCGTAGTTCCTTAATGGAGGATTCCAGTTTCTCAGTCAATATATGACGTCATTATCAACTACGTAACGTGTAGGGTGACGTCATGCTCAATTATGCCATGAATGGCGTCACGAACACTTAATTGATGACGGGCAAAGTGTTGTTGTACGAATTGGTTTTACTATTTAATAAACATGCTGTAGAATATTTTGAAACAAATTTGACTGGGCGATGTTGCTGCCATGGGTAGTAACAGCACCCAGTCAAACTAGTTTCAAAATATTCAACCGCTTACTAGTATAGTTTTCTGGAAATTGATAGTCAGGGAATGCAGGGATCGATCCCAACACGAGCGAAGTGTTGGTGGAGCTTAGCTAAAGATGGGTTGGGCATGACTAAAACTAGATTCCTGCATTCTGGGTAGATTCTTTCTAAGTCCCCGATAACCACGGCCCTCTTTTTCTCTTTTAGAGACGTATTCGCTGCCTAAATTCCGCACCACTCACTAGGACACACTAAGCATATCCTCTAGGAAAGAACAAACACTGTGACCTTAATCTTCTCAGTTGATTAGGGAACCTTTTACTTTTTAGACCCCTTGGCCGGCGGTCAGGATGAACTGAATAGTTAAGCGATACCGTGGTTAATACCAGTTCTTAGCAACCAAACCAGATAACCACCACATCACCCGGAATCTTTTTAAAGTTTGCCACGCCTTCTCAGCCTGTCGTCACATTAGACCGCAGTGGTGCCCAGACATGACGAAGGTTCCACTAAACCCTTTCCTCATTAGTTACACAGGCCAGTTTGCTTGTCTGCAACTTGGAAGGACCGCCCCTTGGACCACGTCAAGATCTTTTTGACGTCGCTCAAGTCGGTCTAGGCTCTGAGCCAAAGATTTGGCCGACCTTGCGAGGGTAGAGGTTCTCGCTTAATCTAACAGATTGCATCCTTTTGCGGCCGCCTGAGGCTTTAAATTGCGACACATGTCGCCTGGCGTCGCGTTCATAATCAATTACGACAATCTTAGGTAACTAAACTACTGCCTCGCATGAGATCCATTTTAACACTAGAGTTAGGCACACACTGAAGGACCGCCTCTGGACATCTGCTGAGAACATCGGATCAACCAGGCAGCAGCGACTAAAAACTTCTCCCCGCGTGTTCCTATCCTGTAGGACACTAAAGTAGGATTCTTCCCCTTTTCTCTGCTCCACCTTAAGTGGGCCGCTAGGAAATAGTTAGCCTTCAGCGTCAAATGACTCTTACGAAGAACTAACATTTAGATATATAGATCGACGGGACATATAGTGACCACTAGTTATGTACTGACCGCCCAGGATAGATAGGAAATCCCACTGTCTCTCTCGTC
Source organism: Chaetoderma sp. LZ-2023a (assembly GCA_034401795.1). NCBI lineage: Eukaryota > Metazoa > Mollusca > Caudofoveata > Chaetodermatida > Chaetodermatidae > Chaetoderma > Chaetoderma sp. LZ-2023a. Next base: position 57,934,507 of record CM067366.1, on the reverse strand, counting down.
CGCCCTGGAGGAACCCCCCTTTCGTCCCGCTTAGGACTCTTAGGACTCTTCTGAGAGACAGCTGTTTCCCCACCACCTCACAGGCTTACCCGCCTCTCAAGCGACGTTATTCCGGATAGGGTGACTAGGGCAGATGATCAGGATGCGAATTGCTCCTATCACCGCCCCGTGCGCAACTTTCAGAAAAATACCACGCATTAAGCCTTAGGAAACCTAAAGAGTTCAGTAAGACTGACCTCGCACCGTCTCTCTCACTCCTGTTCCCTTCCTCAACACACTAGCACCTGTATGTCTTTACTAAGTCAAATTAGTTACAAAATATTCAACAGCTTCCCTGTATAGTTTTCAGGAAATTAATAGTTAGAGCATTCGGGGGGTCGACCATCCCAGCACGGCTATCTGTGGGTGGAGCTTAGCTAGTGATTGGCGGGGCATAGCTGAAAATGGAAAGGTCCATTGAATGAATGAATGAATGAATGAACGAACGAACGAACGAACGAACGAACGAACGCCCGAACGAACGAACGAACGAACGAACGAATGACTGATCGAATGAGCGAACGAACGAATGAACATACGAACGAACGGACGGAAGGACGAACGAGCGAGCGAGCGAGCGAGCGAGCGAGAGAGCGAACGAACGAACAAGCGAATGAAGGTATTTACCGAAAAGATTATTGCAAAACTCTGCAAGGGCAGAGCCTGATATAAATATAACCTCAGAATCCGCAAGCATATGGCTAACTCACATAACCAATTTAGTTGATTCAACCAAACGGGGCTTGAATGAAATCACGGAACTGCCAGACAGACAGACAGACAGACAGACTATTGTATTAAGATAGTGAGCCAATTAAATCATTTAGTTTATGTCTTTGTGGAAGTATGTCATGTTATGCATGATCATGAAACTTGCAAACGCAAAAACGAAATATATAAGCCAAAGGAACAGAGGTTTGAAATTCCTCTGATTAGGATTTGACATTATATTAATGGTTGAATGTTAAAATCGCGGATTTGTCCATACAATCGCGAACCTTAAAACAGGCGTCAAGATTTGTCTGTGGGTGGAATTCTGGTAATTATTATAGGATTTCGGACTATCATTCTACAAGGGGGCATGGACAATTTTGAGATGGTTGTTTTACTACTTCATTAGATATAACTGGGGCTATAAAACACTTGTATGGTGTTGTAGGTAAAATTCTTGTCCGCAAAGGGGTCCGTTTTATTAACCCTTTAATGACTAAATTTCTTCGAAAAATTAAAATATTTACTTATTGAATGTCCATTTGCCGGCCAGGAGAAGACTATTTGTGAAAATTTGCCACTGTAACGACTGGCTCAGTCTTCTCTTGGCCTGCAAATAAATATTCCCCAAGACCACTACAGAGGCCGATTTGGGCCGGTTTCGTCACGAAAGGGTTAATTACACGTTGATATAAGAAATTCTCCAAGAAATATGTCCAGTGGAGTGATCTGGGATGCATGTCTTACACAGATAAAGTTTGAAAAGATAGATGTCTCAGAGAAGCAGTTATCTAGATTCCGACAATTAAAAGAACATATCTATCATACACAAATTTTATTGTCAATATTTTTGGGGGTGCCTTAATCTAATTACGGCCTACAATAGGTTAGGGTTGTTTGCAGATGTTCTTAATCTGTTAGATATCCCAGGTTAATTATGTCTACTTAATGCCTACCTATAGAAATGACATAACTTATCATTCGGTCAGTATTATGTATTGATATAACCCTTAAACATTTAACGCTCAAGCCGGTAAAATCATGGCTTCCACAAAAGTATTGCGAACTACCAATTTGCAAAGGAGAGAAGCCAATTTCGAAAATTTATCCCTGAATTGTATGCGTTTTAAGTAAACGTTCTATCGAATGCGCACGCGTACACATGGACACACGTACATACATACTTACACCTGTACACACATACATATGTTCACACCCGCACACATATACACACGCACATAAACACATACGCAAACACACACGCGTACACCCATACACACGTACGCACAATCACATGTACACGCCTGCACGCACATGCACACTCCCACATACGAACACCTACACACACACACGCACGCATGCACGCACGTACGCACGCACGCATGCACACACAGACAGGCCCACACACACACTCCCGCGCGCATACGCACGCACGCACGCGCGCACGAATAATAATAATAATAACAATATTACGCACGCACACACGCACACATGAACGCCGAATAGGTCGACAGTTGTAAGAATTTCATGTCTTTACTATTTAATAAGCATTCTGGCAAAGATGTTGAAAGCTAATTCGACTGAGTGTTGTTTTACTGCCATAGGTCTCAACGCCCCATTACTTTCAAAATATTCAACAAATTTCCAGCAGAGTTGCCTTGAAACTAATATTACCATTACTCAGGGTTTCAAAGTATATAAATTGATTCCGGCACATGTGGCCAAAGCGAACAGAACCTATAGAGGGATCCGCTCTCTCGCTCTAGTATGGGTCATTTAACGATTGCTGTTATTGTTGTTGTTGTTGTTGATGATGATGATGATGATGATGATGTTGTTGTTGTTGTTGTTGTTGTTGTTGTTATTGTTGTTGTTGCTGCTGCTGCTTTTATTGTTGGCGGTGTTGTCATCGTTGTAGTTGTCGTTGCTGTTGACGTTGTCGTTGTCGTTGTTCGCTGTTGTTGTAGTTGTTGGCGTTGTTGTTACTGAGCACGCGCACACTGACACACACACGCACGTGTATGCATGTATACACGCACGTACGCACGTACGCACGCACGCACACACGCATGCACGCGCACGTAGACACGCCATGAACTGGGAATAGACCGTCAGGTTGTACTAATTTCATGTCTTTACCATTTAATAAGCATTCTGGCAAAGATTTTTGTTAAACTGATTCGATTGGGTGGAGTGCTGTTTTTGCTGTAGGTCGGCATTAAAATTTAAGACAAAATAGTTTCAGGTGTTTTTTTAGATACAGCTACGGATACTATCCCACACGCACGTCTGCGCTCACGTCAGTGTGAATGCGCGTACCATCGCTCACCCACCCAGGTACCTTCTGGGGTTTGTCATAGGTATATTTGTATTAACCTTAGGTCATATCGTGATAGCCAGATATAACGGATATACACGGTTTGTAAATAATAATAATAATAATAATAATAATAATAATAATAATAATATCTAGAAGGTACAGTTGCAAGCAACTGTAAATCTGCGAGCAGAAGCTGTTTTGACAAGAGTAGCATATGAAATGCTTGTCCTTCCTTCTCTCTGTATGATTTTGTCACCTTAATGGCAATAGGATGCCAAATTGGGGGAGGGGTCTAAATATCCTGAATAATTTTGAATGGTATGGGAAACAGAATACCATGGATGGTCATAAAATATGAAATCATCTCTAACCTCTCTAGGGGAGGTGGAGTTGGGTTGAGCCCAAAGGTCATTGATAAATTTGAGCAATGGTATTTGTGCCATTGCCCAGTAATGAATGGTATCGGAAACGGAATAGTATGTATAGTTCTGGGATGTGGAATTCTCTTCCTAACATAACTCTGTTACGGTGGGTGACTTTATTAAATTGGGGGAATCAGAGCTTTGGGGATTTAGTTACTTTAGTGACAATTGGTTGACAATATGGGGCAGTTCAAATATCATGGGTATTTTGAACCATGATATTTACCTTCCTACTGAATGGTAGGTGAAACAGAAAACCATGGATGGGTTTGAGATATGAAATGCTCTCCTTAGCCTATATCTGTGTAATGATTATGTCCCTTTGGTGACAATTGGATGTCAAATTGGGGTGAAGTGTCAAATGTCATGTAGAATTTTGAGCCATGATATGTGTGAGTACACTGCGAGTTCATTTCCTGGTCGTCATTTAAAAAAAAAAATTAAATAAAAAAAAAAATTTCATTCTGAGTTCATTTCTGAAAAAAACTTAAACTGGTATTTTTGGTCAAACTTTTTGCATGGCTGCCATTTTGAAACAATTTTGCAAAAAGGTGCACCGGATCGTCATTTTGAAAAAAGAATTACATTTTTTTTTCACATTTTTTCATCCCGAGTCCATTTCTGCAAAAAACGGAAACTGGAAATGTTTGGCAAAATTTTTCATGGTGGGCTTGTTGAAAAAAAAATGTTTTCGAAAAATCCTTTTTTTCACAGTGAGTTCATTTCTGCAAAAAACAACGAAAACTGGTATTTTTGCCCAAAGTTTTTTAATGGCGGCCATTTTGGAAAAAAAAAATTTCATTTCTGCAAAACAATTTTGGCTACTTTTGACGCCAAAAGGTGCTACTTTTCGTCTGACCCCAAAGGTGGACATGGTCGTTATTTTGAAAAAATAATCCGTTTCTGCAAAAAATGGAAACTGGTATTTTTGCCCAAAGTTTTTACAATACATTTCCTATGGGACTTTTTGTCCACTCAAAGGTGGATAGCCCGAAGGCTATTGGGCTGGTCCAAAATAAAAACAATAGCTAAGGCCCCTAGAATCTGGCCAAGTTTGGAGACGCGAACTTCAAAACTGTAGATGTGTTTGAAAAAATGGATCCGATCATATAATAATAATCTATCTCGGAAACAAAGACTCGAATTCAGTTGAAAAGCACAAACCATCGATTCCCACATGGGTTCTAGCGGTTGGCCAAGTTTGGAATTAATCGCGCAAAAACTGATGGAGGAGATGCATCCCAAATATGGGAATTAAATTTTTCATCCAGAGGTCATTTCTGCAAAAAAAAGGGAAACTGTTATTTTTGCCCAAATTTGTTCATGCTGGCCATTTTGGGAAAAAAATTGTTCACAAATAATCATCAATGGAAACCTCCTACAAAAGCATGGTAGTGATCTGATCAAAACTCATGGTGTAGTGGCACTTCAAAGATCCATATTGAAAATCCCTATACATTTCCTATGGGACTTTTTGCCCATTCAAAGGTGGGTAGCTCGAAGGCTATTGGGCAGATCCAAAATAAAAACAATAGCAATACACATCCCTATGGCCCCTAGAATATGGCCAACTCCGAGGCATTGAATGTTAAGTTAAACCTTTTAGAGCATAGTCGAGATCTACTCGCTCTTCGGGCAGTAACGTGTGTGTCCGTGCACACCTCGTAGCTTTATTCAGTAACGATCTGAGATATAAATGGCTGTTCTGATTGGCTGCGAGGGTCACGTGGCCGCATTTGACAGAACATGTCCGAACACGTTATAACTCTGTAGAATCCACACACACCATCCACCCCCCCCCAACCCGGCTTACTGACCCCTCCACACATTCTCGTGATGGCATAGCTTTATTTAGTAACGATCTGAGATATAAAAGGCTGTTCTGATTGGCTGCGAGCTGTCACGTATCTTCATGTTGGAGCCGGCCCAACTGTTTCATGTCTCATTACACCTGCCAATCATCCTTCCAGCCAGCTTCGCCAGCTTTGACATTCTGCCCACCCCTCACCGTACGCCCACCCCATCCTGGGAGCGGACCATGATATAAATAATGTCTTACAATCCGCGATCTTATAGGTATCTAACATACTAAATTTCGTTGAATTCCGTCAACTTTGACTCTCTGCCATCCCTCCATCGACAACGGAGTTTGAAGAGGTACCATCTGTTAGTCAAAGTTAACATTTTCAGTGGGATTGAACCACCGTGTCAGCCACACCGCCATGCGTGATCGTAGTCTGGTGAAAATGACGACATGAAACAAACATATTGTAGATTTTTGGGGCGTGGCCTCTTCAAGAATCGGAAACTTACTAAGATCTCTTCGTCGTCGATAAGATGATGGCTCCCGCTTCACTACCGGAAACTTTTGAGTGTTGCTGTGACAACTTCGCTGATAGTGATGAAGGAGGCGAGGTAGCTGCAGTCGGCTCACCTCATCTGGCAGATGGTGAATTAGACGATATTTAATTTCTGACGGCTGGGCCATATCTGACTTACTAAGATCCTGGTAAGGATTGGGTGTTTCTCCCAGTTCAGCTAGATTCCTAATCAAACTAAAAAACGACTCTCTTACATATACGTAAGACTAAAACCTTATTTACATAAATATAAGAAGTTTGAATACTAGAGCAAGATCGCTCACAAAGAAACACTTAGTACAACTCGTTGTACAAAACTATCAGCTAAATTATTCCAAGTCCTAGTCCTATTCTAACTTACCAAGCTACGTTAGGTGTAACAGCCACAGCTTCCGAACTAAGCAAGCAAGATGCTTAGTGAATCAGTGATGGTGATTGATTGATTTATTCTGAGAGAAGTGCCATCTTTTATAGTCCGAATTTAGACTCCCTCACTCCACTATGCATTTTGCAGAAATGTACAACTTCTCTCAGAATCTATTCCTATCAATTCCTACAACTCTTCTAGGTATCCAATAAGCACACTTTGATTGGCCGAACAATAAATCCACCAATCAACCTCTGCTTATATCTCCCCAGAAGTTCTGACCTGATAACTGATTGGTCTTTTCAACCAATCAGTGATTCCTCCCTCACTTTGCCTGGCGCACAAATCTATTCTTTACAATTCTTTATTGTAAGGTCTGATTGATCCTGATTGGTCATTCCGACCAGTCGTACTCTGCACAATTCTTCCATGAAGAGTGTGCCTCACATAGACAAAGTAGTGGGGACCGGTTCTGATTTGATGTGTTCTGTCAGCTAACTGACAACATTCTGGAATGTGTTGTTGTTTTATGCCATCAAATGATTGACATATAGTTTATCAATAAATTTCGATTCTGTTATGAATTCCTAAAGGACGCTACAATGTCCATGTCCTGTCCATTGCGTACTAATGGAGAAGTCCCGTGAATCCTAGGGTGCTAGGCATACGTGCTGGATGATTCATTACCAGATGGTGTTGTTCTAGCCCACGGTCAAATACTAGAGTGCTTACGTCATCAACTATGTCAGTTAGTCATGTTCAATTTATTCTCATAATTCATGATCCCAACACTTGCCACTAAACATTGATTATTTCCAAAGACCACAATTACAAACAACTGCTGAACATCATAGATGTGAATGCCAGCTAAGCAGCAACGACTTTCATCTAAATCATTCTCAAATACACATCAACTCAGAACCATAGAATCTTTTCCAACTAATTCGTCCATTTCTAACATTATCATATTAATCTCATCTGCTGCTTATTCCACGCTATAAACAGCATCCTATCCATTTAGCATTAGTGCACTTCTATTACATACAAAGAGATGACCTGGCTGGCTCGACTTTCCACCGTCCCAATGATTGACACATATTTATAAATAACAGGTGGTCGACTCAGCCACGGTACACTTAGTCATCATAACTTCCCCTTCACGAATTGTATGTTATAAATACACTTGATGCAATGCTACAGCATCCATCTTTAGCTCACCTGGACTTTTAGCTCACCTGGTATTTTCAAAATACAATTTCTTTTGGGTCTTACGTGAATTATGACATCCTGCGGGGTAATGACTTCCCACAAGACAATCCCATATTTACAATATGTATTAACATTTTTCCGCAGATGTGTATCAGCTAACTGACCAGATATTCACAATACCCATGATTGTTAAATACTCGGGCACGCATGGTGACAAGACGTTTAGACAGTTTGAGTGTGTCTCTTACTCTTATACATCAGAATGTAAGTGTTAAAGCAATGTCACTATTAAATCAGATTAGATAAGCTGACATATGTGTATATGTCAGCAACAGTGTGCACGAGAATAATCGGACATATGAGTCCAGTTAACATATGAGATTGTAGAGGTCAACGCATCACAAATTGCAAGACAATGGACCATTCCATTTTAGCTATGCCCCGCCCATCTCCAGCTAAGCTTCACCCACACCTCACTTGTGTTGGGATCGATCGATCTCTGAACAAGTGGTTAAGTATTTAGAAATTAATTTGACTGGATGCTGTTGCTGCCTATTGCAGCAACAGCGCCCAGTCAAATTAGTTTCAAAATATTCAACATGTTTCTTAAATAACAAAAAAGTACAATTCGTGTCGAACTATTAAGCATTAAAGACGGGCTTAATAGAATCATGTATGACGTAATGATTATGACGTCATCCTATACGCGGCTTAGCTGATTATGACGCCATATGAGGTCAGATTATAGATGGATGGATAGGTTCATTGTTTACTTCACGATGCATTCTAGAACGGTCCTCCGAAGATTAACGTCTTAAAATTAAAAATTTAGTAAAATCTAGGCAGAGGAAATATGCCTAATTTCATGCGATTTTTATTATGTTAATCTATAGGGACCTTTCTGAAATGAATAGTGTAGAAATTTATATTACAATTTGTGGTTGGTCAACTTTCAATATAGATAACATACTTCATCCTTGAGCCATATGGCGATTAAAATGTTACTTAATGCCTAGAGCACACGGGGCAATCTAGCTGAGCTACCGGCCTCGCAAGGTTTTTGCCTCAGCTGTTAGCTCTTGGGCATCTCGGTGCTGCGCTAGTTTCAACTTCACAATTAAAAATATATATAATAATTAAAACGTAAAGAAATCATAATATGTTAAGATTTAGTTCGCTTCATTACATTAAGGTGCACAAAATAAAAATAAAAGTAAACAATTTAAGCAATTTTATTTTCACGCATTCTGGTGTGAATGTGCACCTTTAAATTACGTAGACAAACCATGCGTTTTCATTGGTCAGTTGATTTATGCAGCTGAGCACATGGCTCACGACGGCCGCACGCGGTGAGGTTTTTACCTCACGAGGCCAAAAATATCAAACATGACATATATTTTCCTCAAGGCCTCGCTAGGCGAAAACCTCACCAAAATCACCAGCACACAAGAGCCTAGCGGCTGAGTTCCCAACGTCGCGAGGCCGGGAGCTCAGCTGGATTGTACGGAGTGCGCTAGGCATTAGCAGCGGATCAATTGAACTTTCCACTGTATCCGTCCAACATATGACATCATAATCAATGACGTTATTATGACGTCATAAATCACGTAGATAAGTACGTAATTGAAGATGGACTATATGCGTTGTTGTACGAATTGTATGTATTTACTATTTAATAAATACTCTGTTAAATATTTTGGAACTAATTTGACTGGGCGCTGTTGCTGCCATACTATACTTGGCACAAACACATCCTTTGTATAGTTTTCAGGAAATTGATCAGGGCATTCGGGGATCGATCGATGCCAACACGGTGATGTGCGGGTGGAGCTTAGCTAGAGATGGGCGGGGAATAGCTAAAATTGGAACGGTCCATTACTCTCTATCATTTTGTACGCTCAATGATAGCGTATTTAGTTTTAGCAAAATTAAAGCTGATGTGCATTTGCTTCTTGAATGCGAGAAAAATAAGATAGAAAGAAGCACGTGGATACCTCAATACTACCAATGTCACAGTGACCTTGAGCTTTGGCCTCATTACATCAATATCATTGTGCTTGATCCTCCTGGTATAAAGAAGCGTGTGTCGAAGTTTAGTCAAACTAGGGTGAACCTATGCAGAGATATAAGACGATATGTTCATCTAAATTGAAAATTTAACGGCAAAAGGGGTTTATACCTAGGTCACAGTTACCTTGAACTTTGACCTCAATATCATTATGCTCAATCTCTTTGATATAAATAAACATGTGTCCAGTCCAAGTTTAGTCCCAATAGGGTGAAACTTTGCAGAGATTTAAGACGATCTAAACCAAAAAGGTTAACCACAAAGATGAAGTTTTATACCAAGATCACAGTGACCTTGATCTTTAACCTCAGACCCTCAATAGCATTGTGTTCAACCCCTTGATATAAGGAAGCATGTAGCCAAGCTTAGTCCCAATAGGGTGAAACTATGCAGAGATATAAGACATTATATTGAGCTAAATCAAAAAGTTAACTGTAAAAAATAGACTCTTATACCAAGGCCACAGTGACCTTGAACTTTGACCTCATGAGCTCAACATCATTTCGCTCAACGCCCTTGATATAAGGAAGCAGGTGTCCATGTTTAGTCCAATTATGGTGAAACTATACCAAGATAAAAGACTATATGTGGAGCTAAACCAAAAACTTAACCGAGATCGGACGCCGACAAACAGTGAGACAAACAGACGATATATTGGCAAAAATTCTAATGTTCGCCACTAATGAGACAAGACATCATTATTACACTGACAGGATATTGGCAAAGGATTTGGATATTTTGCATTTTTAAATGTAAATCTAGATGTGTGCCAAGATCACGATGACCCTTGATCTCAAAAGTCTGAATTTCTTTGGTCTGCTCCTACTGGTTGAAGCAACTGTATCCCCATGCTTAGTTCCAATAAATTGGCCAATTCTTAGATAACGGCAAAATGTGCTAAGTAGAAGAACCGTACTATTAAAACCTGCATGTTGCAAAAATGTTACAATAACCCTGACTTTTGACCTCAATATCATTCTGATCCATCTATGTAGTTGGTATGGGGAAGCATGTGTCCAAGTTTAGTCCCATTAGAGTGAACCAATTCCTCAATATAAGAGGATATGATGAGCTAAATCACAAACTTAACGACTGCAATAAAATAGAGTTTGAGCTTGAAATTTGACCCCAATATCATTGCGCTCCATCCAGTTGATAAGCGGTGGCGAGATATAAGACGCTGTGTTGAGCTAAACCAAAAACCTAACCATACAAAATAGAACTTAATACCAACGTCACAGTGACATTGAACACTGACCTCATCACCTCAATATCATTGTGCTCCATCCCGGTTATATAAAGAGGCATGTGTCCAATATTAATCCCAATAGGATGGCGTCATACCGAGATATAAGACGATATGTTGAACTGAAACAAAAACTTAATTAAGATTGGACGCCGACAAACGGACAAACATACAAACGGCCTAACGGAGCCCATCGATATATTGGCGAAAATTATAATGTTCGCCAATAAAAATGGGTAAAATACTCACATTCTAAGGCCATATGTGACACAGTTAAAACATACACAGATTGTATAATATGCTATGCTATGGACCTTTCCCGTTTTCGCTATGCCCCGACATCTCTAGCTAGGCTCCACCCATACCGCGCTCATATTGGGATCGATTTATCCCTGAACTCCCTGACTATCAATTTCTAGAAAACTATACAGCCCGTACGGAAGTTCCGGATCATTGACAGTTTCAGATCACTATCTTAATCACCAATCAAGTTCCTTGCATCGAGGCTTTGATTTAATATTTTTCTATGCTTGTCAGTAACTTCATTTTATAGACAACCAAGAAAAATTAAAATGTGCATCTGGATTGTGTCAGATTTCCAACAAATAATCCATAATAAATGTCATGTCGAGATTAACGATCCAACCACCAAAATTTAATCTTGAAAATCCTATCATAGCGGCGTATGCCGAAAATGTTTCTATAGACAGCACACGTCTGTATGTCATTGATGGTTTTCACATACTTGTTTTTGGCCTTGTCAAAAACATGACAATAGGAAGGGATTGGGGTTTTTTAATATTCCTTTATCATTATCAATTAAATGACGTGATCCGGAACTACCTAAAGTGGTCGGAATTGCCGTACTCGGTCAAGTCACACTATTGTGAAATTCTGCCAAATTAAATCTTTTTTATATATTTGCATCAAATTAGATTTAAATTATTCTATAAATAAATCCACAGGAAATAATTGCTTAAGTAGTGATTAGAAGCTGCCTGAAATACTGCACACGTAAGATGTTGAATATTTTGAATCTAATTTGACTGGATGCTGTTGCTGCCTCTGGCAGCAACAGTGCCCAGTCAAATATGTTTCAAAACATTCAACAGCATGTGTATTAAATAGTAAAGACATACAATTCGAACAACAGCGCTTAGTCCTCTTCAATTATGTACAGAGCAAGCGTGTCTACAGCTCCTTCAGGAAATGTGTTCTACGAGCAATGCTCAGAAATAACTTAACGTGTTTCCAAAACAGAATCAAACGTGGTGTTGAATATGTTGAACATAATTGGATTGAACGACATTGGCAACAATGTCTTCCAATCAATTTATGTTCTTCCAATCAAATTATGTCGAAAACATTCAACAGAGCATTTATTATATTGTGCTCAAAATTGTAGGCCTACAGTACTAAGTAGCACGTTTCTGGGGTGGGTGGGGCTTTGAAAACATTTTACATTATTTATGTGCTTTACTGTAGTTATTTCATCGCTGTGTTTTATTTCTGTAAAGCGGAAGGTGTTACATTGACTGCCGTAGGCACTCCTAGGCTGACTCTACTATCAGGCGAGATAGATGCGCTTAATAATGCACCACTTTACTGCCCGGTAAATTCAGACATTAATTACAGATCACGTATATTTAGTATAAACGAGTGACTGTGTGCCGAGTGCGTGAATCTGATGAGATTTAGCTTCATATTATTATTTAATCACCTTGCATTATAATTCATGTTTTATTGCACTAGCAGGGTGGTTTGGGTGGCGGGGTGGCGGTGGGTTGGGTGGGAGCGGGTGGGTGGGTGGGGGTGGGTCGGGGTGGGGTTGTTCCTTACTGCATTTTCTTCTGTTTCGGAGGGTGGTGGTGGGTGAAGAATTAAATAACTTCTAGTTTTAGTAATGCCGCGCCAACCTTTAGCAAAGCTCCACCCATACCTCGCTCGTGTTGGGATCGATTGATCCCTGTACTCCCTGACTATCAATTTCCAGAAAACTATACGGGTAAGCTGTTGAATATTTTGAACTAATTTGGCTGGGTGCTGTTGCTGCCTATATTATTCAACATCATGTTTACTAAATAGTAAAGACATACAATTTGTACAACAACGCGTAGTCCGTCACCAATTATGCGTTCATGGGGCATTCATGACGTCAGATAATGGATGGATAAGATGGAAAGGTCCATCGAATTGTTGGCGTCATTATGGTGCATGGCTTTGGACGCTGATATCATTGAGTGCATTGTGTCAGCCATTCTCAATCTTCGATAAGTTTAGTCTAAAATACATCTGTCATTTTACAGCGCATTACAATATACAATATGATAACGACGACGATGATGATGATGATGATGCGCGTGGGTGTACGAGTGCATGCGTGCGTGCGTGCACGCGTTCCTTACTGACAGCCTGGGTGTGTGTGTGTGTGTGTGTGTGGGTGGGTGGGTGGGTGGGTGGTGTGTATGTGGGTGGGTGGGGGTGCGTGCGTGCGTGCGCGCGCGCGTGCGTGTGTGCATGCGTGGGTGCGTGTATGCGCGCGTACGTTCACGAATGTGTTTGTGCATGCTGGGAGATCAAATAAACGCCTTCACTTAATTTTTTTTTCCAGACTGCATGAGCAGGGGACTCAGATGTTTTCAATAATGATGATAAAGAGGAAATAGAAATGTGATAACAACCGGATACTATACTATCTCTCAAACACTCACTGATTATTAACGTCTGTAAAACAATGAAATTGAAAGCATAATAAAAGAAGATCTAAAAATCGCAGTTTTTGTTATAAAAATAAGTCTGAATCTTCATGATTTGTAATAAAGTGTAATGCATCTGTCCAGCAGAGGATAGTATTGCTGACTGCGCCGCTAGCTGTCGGAATACGTGTCTCATAATAATGGACGGTAAATATAAGTATTGTACAAAGCGCGTGTCTTTATGAGGGGCACCTGTATTAAGCTATATAGTACCAAACCCAATAGTACTACGTTTTACTCCCTACAGATGTCGTACTTTATGTCTATAAATGGACCATTCTTCCCCGCAACAATCCGTGCCTGGAACCACCTTCCTGCGCCTGGCACAGCGTCTACTACGTTACAAGAAGCTAAGAGTAAACTAAAATGAATGCAGAACATAAGACAGCCCCGCCCTGGTATTATGCTGGTCCAGAGTAGCTAATATTAATCTAAACGGGCTTCGCAATGGATGCAGTAGTCTTAATAGGCATTTGTTTGACAATCATCTTACGAACTCGACATGTTGTTCTTGTGGACATCCTGATGAAACCGTCCTCTTTTAGGGGGCAAAGACTTGCTTTCCGTAATGCATTAGTGACTAATGATATTACTCATACATTCACGTTAAGACACATCCCGCTTACTTATCCAAATTTGAAGCAAACTGTATTCGAACTCGTGTTTATATAACTGGTGAAATAGATAAAACATAATATAAAACATTGAGCCAACAATGTGCATATGAGGATGCATTCAGTACGGTGCAGATTGGAGACGACCTAGCACATTTCCAGGGCAAAATTACCCTACTGTTGAATATATTGGGCACGGCTGAAGTAGAGGGCATTGCTACCTAAGGTATTGATGTCGTCCAGTCCAATTGCGGTCAAAATGTTCAACAAATAATTTCTTACTAACTAGCACGAGACAAGATAGATGACTTCACTCGATCACGTCAAAGTGTCTTTAGACGCTGCAGCAGCTGCGCAGATATTGTATGGGCGCAACGTATGCTTGTGTCAGTAGTCATGTGTTTATGTTATGTGATTTTATCAGGTCACACATCAATGGACCTTTCCAAGTTTATCCATCCATCATAGGACGTCATATGACATCACAATCAACTAAGTGATGTGTGTGATGACGTCATAATCATGACGTCATGAATGACTCGATATAGTCCTTCTGTATCCCTTAATTGTCCGACACGTTGTACGAATTGTATGTCTGTACCATTTAATAAACATTCGGTTGAATATTTTGAAACTAATTTGACTGGACACTGTTGCTGCCATAGGCAGTAACAGCACCCAGTCAAATTAGTTTCAAAATATTTAACAGCTTACCTGTATAGTTTTCTGGAAATTGATAGTGATGGATTTCAGAGATCGATCGATCCCAATACGAGTGAGGTGTGGGTGGAGCTTAGTTAGAGATGGGCGGGGCATGGCTAAAACTGGAAAGGTCAATCGGTTATTATATACATACATTAGTCAAGGCACAAATCTGAATCCTGAACTTACACACGATTTCATTGAAGTAGTACGTAACTGCTTCTCGGAACAAAAAACAACGAAGCCCACCAGAGGTTCCAACAAGCGTTCAATCTTAGATCTATTGTTTAATGTTTACTAATATCCCTGACCTAGTCGTTGCAATCTACACGCTACACCTCTCGGAACAAGTGACCACTCCATAATTGAAACTACCATCAACGTAGATGTAGACAGTAGTAAGGAGGGGACGTGCTTTTTGATTGGCACTCACAGGTCACGTGATCTCGAGGGATGGGGCTTAATTACCCACATTTGGAGGGTGGAAAGTGGCGTGTGTTGGTGGGCGTTCCTGTACAAACACGCCTACCAATACACGCCCCTCTGTCACACAACATATATGGGTAATTAAGGTCCACCCCTTCGAAATCACGTGACCTCTGAAAGCCAATAAAAGCGTGTCTATCGCCCACCCCACACCACCACACTCTGGTTAGTGTCAGTACTGACCAGTACATAAGAAACACAGTTTAATTATTGATTTGTGTTTTTGATTTTTTATTTTTTTATTTTTTTCAAGGGGCACATACTATATTTTCTAAGATATTATAACATACTCTCTAAAAGCATAAGAAAGTCAGTTCTAAATATTGATTTTTGATTTTTTAAATGGGCGCGGTGATTGTATTCTATTTTTCTAAGATATCATAAGATATCCTATGAAAATACCTATTTTTGTTGTTTCCTCTTCCTCTCCCTGTGATTCCTGTAAATCCGTTTGTATATCCAGAACGTGTATATCTTGCTACACTTATATAGCAACGCTACCAATAGTAGAATAAATATAAGATCCATCGCTATTAGTTCTAAAAATACTACAACTATAATGGAAAAGTCCATCATTTATATCACACACCTGTCAATCAAAACAGCCTGTTATTGCCTATCCCTGTAGCGATGGATGCACAAACTGATTGGCTGTGCGATGGATGTACAATTATCAATTAGGGGTGTGGCGATAACACGCATAAATTATAACATACCTGTCAATCAAATTATCGATTACACCTGTAGCAATGAAGGCGCAATCTGAATGGCTGAGTGATGGATGCGCAATTATCAATTAGGGCTGTAGCGGGGGGGGGGGGGGGGGGGGGGCGCGGGGGCGTCCAGGAATTTCAGTTAGAGAGGGTGTAAATGAGAATAGTCTGTCTACTATCACCAGTGGGGTCCGGAGGTTCATCCCTCAGGAAATTATGAAATGTGGATGCTCTGAGAAGCCTTCTCCCGAATTCTGAAAAATTCTTTTGTTTTTATTTCGAAAATATATTTATATCATGGTCGAATCCAGAAATTTTTTGAAGACGTGTTCTCAAGTGTGTGATCTAGGCGTCATCTGGATGCTATCAAAAGCCATCTGCTACATTTCTGTGGGTAAAAATGGCCCTTCAGTTAGCTATGAAAGTATTAGTTTTTACCCATTTTTGTATGAAAAAACCCCCATTTACATGGCATTATATTATTATTTGTGAGACGATGCATGCATGTAGGTCTATATGTACCCAAAATGTCTGAGACATGGTCCTCACCGCATACCTACAGAGGCCAAATATCTGAATAATTATCTTAGATTATAATTTTACGAGACGCTTTTTGCCCATGAACTGGTCACTGGGTGGTCATTCTTTAGCGTCACCAAAATAATTGTTGACAAATTTGACTGATAATAATTCATAGGGTAGTGTAAATAATCCATTATTGGACTCTGCGTGAGGTAATGGCGACGTATCTGCTTACGTGAATGCAATTCCAAATTAAATGACAATTATTCTGTAAACTTGAAACGTGCTCCTTGAGGCGGGAGCGGAATCTACTAAACAATAAGAAAACCTCAGTGCTGACAATCTGTAAATTAGTCTACAATCTTGATAACTTGTTTTTAAAATCGGGAGCAGGATTTACTGAGCAATAAGATAAGCTCAGTGCTGGCAATCTGTAAATTTCTTGATGCGAACTATTTCTTCAGAAATGATGATTAAATCTCAAACGTTCCTCAGAAACAATTAGTCAAGGAACGAAATTTTTTCAGACAATAATGAGAGGCGCTTCTTAGCTAGCTACCTGAAATTGAATTGTAAAAGGGCCCTATAGAATGGACAATATTTCCACTATCCATGCCTCTTCCCAAGGCGAAGCGGACAGATAACCGGAAGTGGAAATAGCGAAGCGGAAGTGAATAAACTTAAGATTTATTCTGGACAACTTTGTATAGAGGGCAAATTAGAAGAGAATTACGTGCTATTAAACAGCGAAAATATGCCTTCTAGCCTTTGGTGTCTTTTGTCCAGAGTTCTTGTCCTCCAGCTAGCGCAATTAACTATAAATGATAACTGAAATAGCCACAAATTGAAGACGGTGCATTTAAAGTTGTATTGTTTTGCGTCATGTATAATATTAAGTGTGTCATTTCATGTCTGGTCATGTCTATCTGTATGTAGATTTTAAGCAAATAAAAATATTGAAAGAAACATGGCAGTCGGATCGGGTTTTATTGATTATGTCAACTTTCAATTCAATGGAGTTGCGAGTTTTGAACCGATTCGCAGAAGATTGCGGTGCTCCGTACTAGGAGGAATCTCTCTTCCACTCCAATGTTGACATGTCACTTTTCAGAAACTTACATCATTGGGGTTCGATAGCATAGTTAGATTAGGTCTGTTGTAAGTACTGGGCAAACGAACAGATTTACATGAATACGTTTTGTATTGGAATACGTTCGTTGGATGAGTCGTTGTCAAAAAATATTCACAGGAGACGAACGCGGATTTTAGACAGTGTGGCTTTTGTTAAGTTCCTGATTTACATAGGAAATGCTAGCCAGCTTGACATATTAATCCACCTATCTCTGACAACCTGTTTTGAGATTCTGATCAAGATGTTGGCGTCTTAGAATTTGTATGATTTTCTTTAAAATGATGCTGCTGTCGAAAATGCTCATTGCAACGATGTTTGGCTATTATTTGATGAATTTCCTTCATATTCTGTGACCGATGTTTTCTTGAACAGAATGTCTGACAGAATTTTAGAGTAGAATGGTTGCATTTCAAATTGAAGTAATGCTGAAAATCAGCGCTGCTAATTCAAGTAGCACGAATCTTACGCATGTCTTAGCTTGCAAGACGAATAATAAAACTAGCGTCTTGTCAGAAAATCGTTCTCTTGGAGTCTGTTCTCCCATGTGTAATCATCTGAAATGCTGTGTCCTGCTAACGTGGCCTCTTGCTAGCTTTATGAAATTCTTATAGCCTTAGGCCTAAGTTTCTGGAAGTTTTGGGTCATGGGGCTTAATTCTTCGACGTTAGCTAGCTTTGTATAGTCATTCTAACCCAATGCGCAAATTCTTGTCACTCTGCATTTTTTAACAATTTAAAATAATCACGTATACAACGAAACCATTTACGAGTTCAAGAAGCATCCGCATGACTATAGACCAGTCAGAAATAGAAACTACCGCATGATTTAGGAAAATATTTGCCTCCAAATGGCCCGAATATCAACACCGTGACGTGTCCCATACACCAGCTATTAAAAGGCAACGGTTTATAATTTTGTGTTTTCATAATCTGTAATCATGTCGGTAAAATTACGATGTTAACATATATCCTCTTCATTTTCCGTCCTTACTTAATGGCTTGAACATTTTAGAAAATATTTACAGCAATAGCTAGGCTCCCCAGCTTTTCGGCCAACTCCGCGACACAACGACCATGCTGATGTCAGACAAACCCGACAGCCAATCAGTCATACTAAAGACATCCTGGAACATCACTCGTCAATAAGCTTGACATTAAAATTAAATTTTATGGCTACAGGCTGTGCGTTGTAACATACTGCAACAATGAACACCACAAGTGAGAGTGAATTAATTAAATGTCAATCTTGTGACAGAGTTAAGTAGCAAAGGAAAGAGAAAAACTGAAAGTTTGTTTATCAATAGTTATTAGTAAATGGCGGTATGGTGGGTCTTATATAATTGGTTAAGATATCACGCAGAACAACTGGAATATTAATGCGTACCCACATCAAGCACACGCCCACTCGCGGCGTCTCTTATATGTCCACTTTAGCGCTCTATCAAACTGACCACAAATGGCTTCTTGCGGTGATTGAGAAATGTCCATTTGCATTAGCTACTCGCCGGAGAACTTGTTTTGAAAGTTTATCACTGGAATGACTGGTTGGATAACCGATCCTATAATTCCAGTAGGAAATTGCAAAAGAAAAACCACAATGGTCTCTGGGACGGCAATTAGACATAGGACATTTTCTATGATAATTGATTTTTCTGATCTGTTTTTGCAGTATATGACGTCATAATTATTTAGGTGAGATGTAACTGGACGTCACAATCAAAATGTGTAATGAGTGCCGTATTTAGCGCCACCAGGAACATTGAATAGCCAGTCAAGTATGCGAATTGCACGTCTTTACTATTTAATCAACATGCTGTTGAATATTTTGAAACTAATTCGACTAGACGCTGTTCGAATTGTATGTCTTTGCTATTTATTCAACAGTCATTTTCCATGATAATGGCTGGGTTCGATCTGTAACTGAAGTATATGACGTCATAATCAATTACGTCATATACAGGCTGACGTCACAATCCAAAATGTGTAAATGAATGGCGTATCGAGCTCAGTCATGAACATTGAATAGTCCGGCAAGTGTACGAATTGTATGTCTTTACTGTTTAATCAACATCGTGTTGAATATTTTGAAACTAATTTGACCTGGCGTAGTTGCTTTAAAAGCACCCAGTCAAATTGGTTTCAAAGTAGTCATCAGCTTACCTGTATAGTTACCTTGAAATTGGAAGTCTGGGAATTCATTATTCAGCGTATATATATGCATCGATTCCAACACGCAAAAAGGGGTGGAGTTTAGCTAGAAATAGGGGTGGCATACCTAGAAATGGATCTCTCTATTGAAATTGTCATGAGCATATTGAGCATTATATGGCTAATACCACTTGGTAATGCGTGGCCCACACAATATGGCCCACTTGCATTAAAAGACCACCCATATTTATAGGAAGGGAGGATAATTAATACCACTTTCTAATGGGCATTTTCATGTTGTCTATCCATCATATTACGTCAGTAACAGCACCCAGTCAAATTGGTTTCAAAGTAGTCAACACCTTACCTGTATAGTTTTCTGGAAATTGATAGTCAAGAAGCTCAGAGATCCATCGATACCAACACGAGCACGGTATTAATGTATTAATAAACCATCCGGATTCAGTAACGGATTGACTAACGTTAGGCCTATGGAAGTCATTTCAGGCAACCGCCACCAAGATGTGACTTACTTGGGCACAATTGTGTGTTTTTCTAACAAAATCCTTTAGAATGTTTAAGACCGAAATTTCAGGTTGACTGTATTCGCAATCTCCGAACGACGGCATTGTAATTGTAATAACTGTCACAAATTTTTGCGAGTTGTACTGTAATTTAACCATTATTAAAATGGTACTAATGTGTTTGGTCTAGGCCGGGACAGGAGCTAGTTCTACCCATTGAGGAGAATGCTTGGCCAGCCCTCCCGCTCGGAAAACAAAGCTATCTTGACGGGGTCAGTAACGTTGATCTACCGCATGAATAGAACTGTTTAAACCACACATCAAAATTACTTACAACATTATCGTTAAATTTTTTATTAAAAGCACAACTGCTCTACCGTCCTACAAATCATTAGCACACGGGCCGGTAAAGCGGCATCAAAAATCTGACAGTAAAATTACAAAGAGAATTTCAAAAATTCTCTTCCTTGCGTTCCAGTCTATAATCAACATGGGCTGAGAACTACCTATTACAGACACCTACTAAGACGCATGTTAAAGAACTCGCGCAAACACGGAACATTATAAAGATCTTGATGTAACATATATATTTTTCTATCTCTCGCATCTGCAATAGCCTACACCTCAGTAACAGCATTTTGGCCGTCACCATAGACAGCATACACGTTTCTGATCAACCACGTCCTTTTTAGAGCCACGTGACATTTACTGCTATTTCCTGTAAGTTGGATCAAACGCTTTAAACAAAGGAGCCGCCCAAAAACGCGACTACCACAGCGTGATGGAGGAGTGGCGAGGGTGAGTCTGGGAGATTACCGCTGACGTCATCTGGCTCCGACACACCGCATCGGGCGCGCCAGCCTAAAATTAAATAGGCAAGTTTATAAGCATCCAACCTAGAGAACCACCTCACACTAATTGAAAGATGAGACTCCGCAAAGAAAAAGTAGTACCAAGTTTTCATGTTGATCGGAGGCTGTTAAATGCGACATAAAGACAGGTTTAACGAGCCATTCTTCCTATAATTAAAAGTACTCCCTTTATATGGGAGGAATTAATCCTATGACGTACAGGCCGGAAAACGAGGAAACATTCATATAAAGATGACCGAATCACCTGTTAAAACTTTTAGGTGTGGTCATCCGCTGCCTGTGACATCACCAAATAGTATAGAAGGAGGAAGCGCGCTCTGAAACTTTGTCTTCCTGTCAAAACTCGACACCAGGGAAGAACGTAGCATTAGGCTTCTTTCGTGTCGCAAACCAAATTCCGCTGTTTTTCTTCATATTATTTCATTGTTATATTTGGCCTGGAAAGTATAAACCATGAAGAGATAGGGCATTAGGTTTTGAATAAGGTTCCCGCAACTAACTACCATGCAGGAACAAGATGTCACTCCTTGAAGATTTAGTGTTGTCGGATTCATCTGAAGAAGAATCGGTACCAGTTCCAAAGCGATTCCCATGTAACTCATTGTTAGCTAGCGGAGAGCCATGTACCAGAACTTTCACTAGGAAATCCGACGGCACCCTTCATGTTAATAAGGATCATCTTTTCCAGTCAGACTTTTGTGTGACATGCCAGTATCTCTACACCGCTACTCGCCACGGGGGTGACACACGCGCTCCGTTATCATCATTGCATGTTGGAAGTGACATTATTTCCTGGGGAAGAGAACGAGGATCATGCTGTTTTAGTCACCCGCTTCGAATCTCAGCTCCCGGTTAAAGTTCTCCCGCTCAAGAAAATGGCCCGCACGAAGAACACTGCTCGTAGATATCCTGTTAGCCATCGTCTTCCTGCGGCTACAGTAAGCAACATACCGACAGCCAGACATGAAATCCTGGCCGCAGCCGCATCTGGAAGTATTACGCTGGTACCTGTCACTTCATCCACACCAGTCCTGAAACGGAGTAAGAAGCGAAAATCTCCCACAGAATCCAGTTTGACAGCACCCGCATCGGTTATTAGCCATCCGGCTATGGTCACTACACCCGCCACCATAGTATCTCAAACCGTGTTAGCCAGGCAACCGATTTCAGTGGTAATTACAACACCTGCGGAAATAGACATTCCAAGTTACCCGCAGTCCCCATCTCCACCCGAACTTTCCATAGACGAAGGACCAGGACCGCCTGTGACAATAAGTGTAACTCTGACCCGTGTTATTCAGCATCCGCCTCCTCGCCTTTCTGACCCCACAATCAGAAAGGTAACCACGCCGGAACGTCCATACACGGGAAAGAGACGGATCGCCCACACATAGGATATCCAGCCCGTGCCTAACATCACCGCAAGTTGTCTACTAAAGTATGCTAAGTTTCGGAAGATGTTATCTCCCACCGTATCCGCTCCCGCACTACGACTTCAGCCTTGGGTACCGCTCGCCGCCATCACCACAACAGCTACAGCAACCACCATGACAGCTACAACCGCCACCACGACAGTGACCATCACCACCGCATCAGCAACATTGCCAACTGCTAGTACCGCCGCTGCGACACGGACGAATATATTGGAACCAGCGGTAACTGTGAGAGACATAATGGACGCGCATATTCCCGCCACCATCACTTCGGATGTTACAGACAGTGCCAACAATAGTGAAAGCATCTCAGCAATGACAGTGCATCAACCGCGACCCACCACCGTCAGTTGCGGGACCCAGACTCAATGGGGAAATTTCGCTGCAAATAGATATTTTATATAATGATAATGCTAAGCGATACATGTTGCGTTACTCCTTATTTACCCGGTGTGTGCAAGTAATACAGTGTGATTAATAAATAAATACCTCGTAAGGGTATGTTACATGGTCTAGATATACCTTGTCTTTTTCTTATTATATTTTTATATATATTTACAAACTTAAATTGTGGGACATTGGAGCTTGGGTGTTCTTTGATCATGATTATCCGCACTCAAAGAGAACACCCATGCGAGCTATTGTTTAGAATCATCTACTAAATAAAGTTATACCACGCACCATAATATTAGTAATAAAAAAAAGAAGAAAGGCCTGGAAAAATAATTCCAGGTCAAAATTAAAAACTAAAAGTATGCCTCCCACCCGCTTAACACCCATATGTGCTCTGTCTCTTGAATACGCATCTAACGCGTCACTACTCCTCTCCGGCCACACACCTGCCCGGAAAGTCTATAATTCCCGCCTAGTGTACATCCGTGCATCGATCCACCATGTGCGATCATTTGCCATGGATGTCAAACTAGGAGGGGGTGGTGTAGTTCGGATAGACCGGTCGGATACCCGCTGTACCAGCTGAGCTGGGTACGTGCAGCCCGTCCTGGATTCGTTTCCTGAACACCCCCCCCCCCTCTGGGTAGAGCCATAAGCGTATATAGGCCTATGGGAGAGATAGCGTGTCGAAAACGACTAAGTTCGTTAAAACGCATGATGCGCATGCGCGCTAGGACGCTGTTTATATGGAGCGCATAGTTACAACCTAGACAGGATGGCGCTTTTAGTGTACCGGAGGGTACCCTGTAATCCTTGTTGATTGCCTCTTCCAGTTAAATCTGGCATTATTCAAGACCAGAATTTAACGGGCTTTTCAAATCTGTAAACCATTTCAAAATCGGTTGAGAAATGGCTGAGTTATCCAGGGAGAACTCTTCATGATTATCTTCAAAATATTGCTGTGACGTCATAACCACGTGGATGCAAAGCTTCTAGAATGTTCTAGAACGTTCGACTGCGCTATTATTAGCTGCGCGCTGATTGGCTCTTGCTCGAACGATGATTGGATGAAGCCTGCACCTGTGATGTCACGAGGAGTATAAAAGGAGAAGCGATCCAGTGATCGAGAGCATCCTCGGCCAGGGGTCGAACAGGTTGGATCTGTACTAGCAACGATCGACAGATATTACGCATATAACTTCAATTTCCGTCGCGTTCCCGTAGCTACCAGTAGCCAACCCACTGCAGTAAAAACAATTTTGTAGACTCCCTACTTACCGGAGGAATTTGGAACTTCTGATAATTGTTCACCAATACCAACAGCTACATTCGGAACACAGATTTGCGGTGAGGCCTTTACGGCCTGAATATGTGAGTCTGCACATGTAGAGACGGGATGTTCTTTGATGGATGACTCGCCAGATCTGCCAGCCACGCCTAAAATTGGTATTTCAATCACCGCCGCACTAATATCATGTCGGTTCTTTCGACTTTCGACAGCAGCAAGTAAACTCTGCCCGGTGCATCTTCAGAGCTGGCTGACGTACCCAGCATGGTGAAGCTTTGTTTTGTATCCTCGTTTGCCTCTGACAACCCCCGCTAGTGACAGATTGTTTACACCTTCCATCTGTGCCATCGGTGTACTGGAAATTTCTTCACCACGTAGTACTATCGTATCTTTTACTGACAGCTCATTAGACATTCTATTAGGCCTACAGCACTAAGCGATGCACTCCCGCCATGAGTGTTCTTGCGGAAGCCTTGTTTGCGGAAAACGGCTTGAGGGAACCAACCTGCTGGAACTTTTGAGCTTCCGGAGAACGCATCATTTCACGTCGACTATGGATAGACGTATCAATTTCAGTAGCACGGTAGCCTAACTTAGGAATATCTACCAAGTATCCATACTTCATAGTTTAATTATTTCCCTATATAAGTTTTGTTAATTATATTGTATCCGCAATAACGGTCCCGATGACTAAAAGGAACCGTAACGGTCTTAGGACCGCTAGTTATAATTTCTGTATTTGTTAATAATTATTCTCATTTTCGTCAATGTGTTGCTAACTGCACTATAGTAGGTTCGTTAACCTGTACTGTTATATATATATATATCTTGATCACTTGACACGTATTGATTGTTCCGGTTAGATTAATTATATATATGGCCAGTGGCCATCCGTTCATATGTTTTGTTTATTTATAGAAAATATAGGACAGTGCATGTAGGAAACACTATACAGCAACACTTATATATGCAACATTTTCTCCCGCCACCAACAATTTTTCACTGAGGTCGCTGTCCGTGCTATAACTCTGTTTAGTCTGGCATGCTACCGACTAAACCTTTTCTATTCAGCTCAATAGGATAGGTTCGAAATGATTAGAGACACTGTCTTCATTACATATTGTGTAATATGCTCTTCTCTTCCGGTAGTGCGATAATCTAGCCCCGCACTCCGGTAAGACTCATAAGTAAGATTTTGTCTCTCGTCGTGTTCCACTCAGCCTTGTGGCTTCTTAATTGTTTGGATGTCCCTATCCGCACCATGGACTGATCCGACTCTGGGAAACTATTGGGGTTTCCGAGCGGTGATGGCCAGAGTGCGATGTCACATTCATTTCCTGTGTATATTTGGATACTTAGTAGTTAGCACTTTTAAGCCAATGTAGGAAAGCACTGCGAAAACACATGTATTAATTATTATCTTATTTACTGACAATCCTCCCGCACCACAGTGCAAAACTGGCAACTTGTATATAAACCTAATGACAGGTAAAACGGTTAGTTCCATGGACCCGTGACATTTACGGTGGGAATTCATCTCTCTTACCCCCACCATAATGATAGGAGAAACGGTCTAATAATGCTTTTGTGAAATGTAACCCATGTCTTGTAATGTTCTATGTGGTTGCGTGGCGGGATGTCCGGATTCTTATCCAGTTCTCAGATCCTGCTACGTAAGATGTATGAGTGCTGTCTCTAGTATGGATGTCTTGGGGCATCTGTTCTCCATGACAGCCCTGTCTAATAGCTAGGTAGATATCAGCCAGTCGCAGCCTAAACCAATTCTCATTCTAAAAACAACTAAAAGGAATTAACCAAAGCAGAAGGCCCGCAGAAATAAAGCGGAAACTACTAATACAGCAAACCAAGAACTACATAAGACGGTGACAAGGGAATCCATCGGGAATCCTCCGACCCGTCTTCACGTAAAACAGTGCGCATCCCTATAGTCTTAATCTCACTAGGTATGGTCTTTTCTTTCTAAGGCATTTTTGATCTAAATATTAGGGTAGGCCCATTTTTACCTACCTTTCTTCTTCCGCTTTAAGCAGTGGTGACACCTTCCCGAGATGGAGGCCCATGCGAGGCACTTGCCTCTCGCAAGGATTCAGCGATGATGGTCCACGCCAGGATAATACTCCTCACCCAAAACTTGCATTAGGAGTAGTGCCCGCGTGAGGCACATCACTTTTCGTCTGAGATAACCCTCTTCCTTTCAGCTTAGAGGTATAATAACTTATATTAAGTTAACTAGTTAGGTCTTGTGTGTGGGAGCCTCCCTTGCAGGGATACATCTGCGGACCTACGAGTCTGTGTGGTACCTCTGGGAGCCCCATGTTTAAAAGTTCATCTACCTGCCTCTATGTCTCGTATTTTCGTATGCTCTGATTGTAGTTTTATCTAGCATATTTTTAATTGTTTAGGTAAACACATTGTATAGACTTATATTTTTAGGTCACCAAATCTTGTAAGTCCATAGATCATGAAATTGCTATGGACAGGAATACTGGTGACACAAACTCGTGGGATGAGCCCATTGTGTTTAACATTCGCGAAGATGGTCGCACGGCCCCACCAGAACGATTGTGTTCCACTGGCCTTAGGAGCCAGTTTTTGTTTCCCGCAGGGCAGTCTCGTACAAGGTCCGTTACCCCGAGACCAGATGCTGACCAGCGTCATCACTCATCGTGCACTTGCGGCGCGGCGAGTCGATATGATACACCGGAATGGCCCGACACTACCCGGCGAGATACAGAAACGTGGTACTACTTTTTCTTTGAGTGGCCTCACCTTTTAATTAGCATGAGGCGGTTTTTCAGATTGGATGCTTATAAACTTGCCTGTTTTGATTTTAGGCTGGAGCACCAGATGGGGTGTGTGGGAGCCTGGTGACGTCAGCGGCAATTACCCTGACTCACCCTCGCCACTCCTCCATCACGCTGTGGTAGTCGCGTCTTTGGGCGGCTCTTGTGTTTAAAGCGTTTGATCCAATTTACTGGAAATAGCAGTAAATGTCATGTGGCGCTTAAAAGCATGTGGTTGATCGGAAATATATGTACTGTTTATGGCAATGGCCAGAATACTTTTGCCGAGGTGCAGTCTGTTGTAGATGCGAGAAATAGAAATTTATATATATGTTATATCATGAATCTTTATAATATGATGTCCCTTTTTTGCGCGAGCTCTTAAACATGCGTCTTGTATATGTCTGTAATAGGTAGTTCTCAGCCCATGTTGATTACGGACTGGAACACAGAGAAGAGAATTTTTGAAATTCTCTTTGTAATTATACTGTTAGATTTTTTATGCTGCTTTACCGGCCCGTGCACTAATGATTTGTAGCACGGTAGAGCAGTCGTGTTCTTAATCAAAAATCTAACAGTAATGTTGTAAGTAATTTGATGTGGGGTTTAAACAGATCTACTCAGGCAGTAGATCAACGTTACTGATCCCGACAAGATAGCTGTGTTTTCCGAGCGGGAGGGCTTGCCAAACATTCTCCTCAATGGGTAGAACTAGCTCGGTCCCGGCCTAGACCAGACACATTAATACCATTTAATAATGGTTAAATTGGAGTACAACCCGGAAGTGGTTGCAACAGTTATTACAATTTACAATGCCGTCGTTTGGAGATTGTGAATACAGTTAACCTGAGTGTCTGTGTTTCTGACATGCTGGTGATTTGAATCTGATATGCGTGGCTGGTTATCTGTGGATGATACTTGCGCTGTGGTGAAGGTGACGTTTTTATGGCTGCCAGGTACGGGAAGTGGGAGGGAGAGGTGGCGTCAATGTCAACTTTGTCGAACCCTGAGGGTATTTCGCTCTGTAATCGCCGAGCCCGTTGGTGGGACAGAGTTAGTTTAGAGTGCAGATGACCTGTCGGATGCTGTCATAACTTTGATCAATCCATTATCGAATTCAACTTTTCGGTAGTAAAATCCTACTCGTGACTGACGACAATATGGACATCTTGCTCTCTTAATAATATTGACTGTTATTACGTGTAGATGATGTATGTAGATTTTGGCTGTTTCTGTATGATGTCGGGAAAAAAGGGAGGGGGGGGGGAGAACGTTGGACAAACGATCCTCCCATGACGCGTACTGTAGATGGCTGTAGTGCATTCCTTATATCCATATGATCAGTTCTCCCGTAACTGGATAAGAAGGTGTGTGCGGGAGATTTGTCGGCTGTTATCTGTTGATGATAATGTTGTTGTCGGGATGTCCGGGCTGCTGTATGATGCCAATGTTATAAGCGAAGTGGGTTCATTCCAGTTTTCCACGCTGGTGAATGCCAAGTCTGTTGTTATTGCGGGAGGTGGGGGTTTGCGGGAGATATTATTTCTCCCGCTTCTTGTGCGGGAGGAACTATTGCGGGAATTTTTGTCTCCATCGGAAATTAATTAATACCGGTAGGTGCTGCTAAATGATGTTGTTGTCGATGTTGAATGTCTCTGTTACGCTGAGTATAACCGAGTAGGTATGTGATGTACGCGCAATGACGAATTGGCGTATCCAGCCTTGAGGGCAGGTGTGTTCTGTATGTGATGATGTTCTGTCTGTTGTGTGGTGGTGTCCTGACTGCTCACGGGGGAGTATGGTAGGCCAAATGAAGGGAGTGGCCTTTGGACAGGGGTGTGTGGTCATCTCCCGTTACACGACGGTTGGTGTCCTGTCATAGTTTTTAGACACCAGGAAAATTCGAGCCGAGAGTCTGCTGAACAGGCTGCTTCCCTGCCCACCACGGGGGGGGGGGGGGGTAATGTTGGTCAGTGCGGTGCGGGATGCCACCTCCTCTGTTGCAGCAGTCTCTCTCATATCTGAAGATTGGTGGTCAACAGACGACGAGTGGAGTGTGAAATGGACTGGGCCGGTGATGTCCGAACTTGGTGTATAGATAAGGGACACCAGTTGGATTTGGGATGTGGGTGCGGTGACGGACAAGTGTGCCGCTTGGATGGGGATTGGTCTGGCGCTTTTGGGAGGTGGTCGGGTACACCTTGTTGTATGGTTCTGCGGTTCTAGACACGCCAAGGCATCATCTAGCCTCATCACTTCCATGCTATTCACCATATGTCCCACCCCACAGGAAGCATGGCTTGGGTTAGCCTCAGCTTCCACTTGTGGTAACTCTATGATGGGGGGCATAGCATGTAGTGGGTGGGAATGGGAAGAGATCGGAGGAACAACTTTTCCATCTGGTCCCTTGGACAAAACAAACACAAAATTCTTCAGATACGACTTCCCAGATTGAGTAGACCTGCACTGAAGAGGGAGAGGGCGAGTAAGTATCTCGTCATTGTCGTCAGCATTAGTTGCTTGTTTATCCACATTCTGGCTTGGTAGAAGTGGGGCTGAACTTGCACCATGGTGCTCTGTGCTAACCATGGGAATACTAATTTCCGTAGAAATATCTGTCTGGGTACCGGTGTCACGAGAAATGCCCAGTCCAAGCTCTGGTGCTGGGTCGTCACTGACACAAGGTTTAAGTCGATCGAAGTGGATGACTGAGGTCAGGCCATCTGAAGCACGGATATAGTAGGTCACGTCTGACGTCTTACCTACTACCACATAGGGGTCTTTCCACTGGTAACTCAGTTTACTTGGCACGTTTGTAGACTGTCATGAATTGTGTACCCAAACCATCCTTCCTGCTTCATACGGATCTCCATGCACCCTCCGGTCATGCCATGTCTTTTGCCGCCGGTGTGCAGTGGATAATGTTTCTCTCACCAACTCGTGGGCTTGTTCTATCCTCTGCTGCAAGAGTTCAACATAGAGAGATGGTGAATTTTTCCCTCCTGTTATCCATGGCATGGACAGGTCCAGGGGTAAGGCTAATTGACGGCCTAACATTAACCGAGCAGGGTGTAGCCCATGCTGGAATGTACTGAAGTGCGGATCCGTAGGTCCCAATCTCTACAATCAAGGTGTGTTTCCTTTGTAAGCATCTCCGCGAGAGTTCTGTTGAATCTCTCTACCATCCCGTCACTCCAAGGGTGGTATGGAGTCGTCCTTGTTTTGACGATATGGAACAATTTGCAGAGCTCTGATATGAGCCGGCTCTCAAAATTACTTCCTTGATCGGAGTGCAACTCATAAGGCATACCAAAACGGCAGAACACATTGCTTGCCAAGACCTCCACTACCGTGGATGCCTCTTGGTCCGGCAAAGCAAATGCTTCTACCCACTTCGTAAAGTAATCTTGTAATACGATGATGTACTTATTTCCATCATCTGTCGTATTCAAGGGTCTGAGCACGTCGATAGCCACTCGCTCCCACGGTGCACCAACAATCTTAATTTGAGATGGTGCGATATGGTGTGGCCAACATCGCGTCTTTGGCATGGGATACATTTGGCAACCCATGCCTTGACACTATCGCAAATCCCGATCCAGTGGAATCGCAATTTGATACAGGAAACAGTCCATTCTACGGCCAGATGTCCGGCGTTATCATGCAGTTGTTTTAATAAAATTCACGATAACTTTCCGGGACTACCAGACGGTCATTAATATACAGAACATTATTTATTAATCGACATTCTTCAAACTGTTGGTAATAATATTTTGCCGTGGTGGAAAGTGGTGTTACCGATTCCTTAGGAGGACGTACCCCCTCCTGGATCCACGCGTATATATTTCGTGTCTGTACGTCTGTTGTTTGGTGGTGTGCAATTTTCTCCGGATTCCACTCTGCGCACCTCAATTCAGGGAACTTCGGAGATGGCTGTGTTGACTGTGTCATCGTGGCGGCCTCATCATGTTCAGGTTCTGCGCCGATTCTACTAAGGGCGTTGGCATTCCCATGCAATTTGCCGGGACGTTGAGCAGCGTTGAAGTTATAGGCCTGCAGGGATTCCTGCCATCTCGCTACCTGGCCTTCCGGATTTTTCAAATTCCTGAGCCATCGTAGTGAGGCATGGTCTGTGTAAAAGGGCGCCCATACAGAAAGTGTTTATAATACTTGATGAAATGTACCGCTACTAACAGTTCTCGCTTGGTGGTTGCATATCTTCTTTCCGTTTTATTCAGGGTATGTGAACCATAACCCAATACCTGCTCCGTTCCATCTTCCATGACCTGAGATAGAACCGCACCGATAGCATAAGCTGACGTGTCAGTGTCTAAGATGAAATCGAGGTTTGGATTAGGACGAGCAAGAATCGGGGTGGTCATCAAGAGTTCCTTCAATGCCCTGAAGGAGCCTTCACACTCACTCGTCCACTCAAATGGTCGATCTATCTCGGTGATCTTGTAGAGGGGTGAAGCAATCTCACTGAAATGTCGGATGGAATAGCGATAGTACTGGCATACACCAAGAAAACTTTGTGTCTGCGTAACTGAAGAGGGCTGTGGCGACTCTGCTACTGCCTTAGTTTTTGACAGCTGCGTAGCCACTCCATTACCAGATATGACGTGTCCCAGGAACTCAACGCTCTGTCTAAAGAGATGCCATTTCTTGGGTTTGAGTTTCAAATTGGCCGTGCGGAATCTTGATAGCATGGTGTCCAAATTTATTAAGGTTTGCTCAAACGTGGGTCCGAAGACTATTATGTCATCGGTGTAACAGAGACAGATTTCCCATTGCAGGGTGGTTAATACCTGCTCAATGAGTCATTCAAAAGTTCCGGGAGCATTGCACAACCCCTAGGGCATCTTGCGGAATTGGAAAAGGCCATCCCTGCAAACGAATGCGGTCTTTTCCATGTCAGCTTCATCCATGGCTACTTGCAAGTAACCGCTAGCTAAGTCAAGGGCACAAAACCACTTGGCTCTGGACGTCCTTGACGCTAAGATCATTAAGGTGGTGGTAGTCAATACAAGACGGCAAGGTTCCATCCTTTTTGCCTGCTATTACTATTGGGCTAGCCCATGGAGATGCTGAGGGTTCAATAATACAGGTCCGCAACATGTCGTTCACTTGTTGATGTGCTTCCACTTCCTTATGGATGGGAAGACGTCGTACCGGTTGATGTATGCGGCGATTATTGCCTGTGTCGATGGAGTATCGTATGAGATGAGTCGCTCCAAGATCCATTTCTCCGGAGGAAAAACTATCGCGATATTTATGCAGTAAATTCCGAATTTCACGTTTCTGTGATTGCTGTAATCCAACTGTGGCACGTAGATACAAATCATGTAAGTGTTCGGGTAAATCATCAGTCATGTGCGGTGGTGTGTCAGCAGGTGTAGGTGATTCCAATGAGATTATGTCCACTAAATGGCCGCAGCGTACTCCTGGTTCCAGGGTGATGGGATCTGCGGTGCCATTGAACACTCCAAAAGGTATATTTTCCTTATTACTAGTGTCTACTATTATGCGGGGACTGGCGCATTGTGAGCCGACCATGTAATCAGGATCAGGTGCCAGCATGGCGATGTGTGTGTTGCTTCCTAACTGTGGTGCGGTGGCCCAAAAGATTTGTTCTTGTCCCGACTCAACTGTGGTTGTACTTGATAATATTACAGCACATGTGTCATATAACGCCGATGCCAGTCCAAGAGGTATTCGTCGGCTGTGTATGTCGAGTTCCTGTTGTTTGCAATGTATGATGGCTTCACTGGCACTGAGGAAACCAGAGCCAAGGAGGGCATCATTATGAGTAGAGGCGATTACAACTCTGTGAATGAATTGCATCTCTTCTATTTGGATGATTAAATTGACTACACCGGCTATGGGCACATCAGCTCCCGTAGCCGTCTGTAGGTAAATGTTTATAGGTTTAAGGGGAGGCTTCTTATGAGGTGGGATGCTCTCATATAAGTGCTTGTTAAATTCAGTGATTGAAGCACCAGTGTCGACGGTAGCACTGGTGGAAACGCCACTAAACAGACAGGCACATTTGTATATTACTTTGCGGTGTACCTGTGGAAGAGTTACCAATGACGCCGTCTGCGACAATGGTGTCGGAGCGGAATCACTCTGTATGTACTCTGACTGTTTCCTAATTGCTTCTCTTAATGTGGTGGATGGCTGAGTGAGGAAAGGGCCAGTTCGTCGTCGCCGCTGCCATGAGGGCTGCAGTGAATGTGGAGCTGGGGGTAGCAATGATGATGGAGCTGTTGCCGTTTCAGGGTATGCTGTATTGGTGTAGACAGCGGTGCGCACGGGATGATGGATAACCTCAACCTGCACAAGCCATTTTCTACAATACTTCATCGGATGTTTTGGTGAAGCACAGAAGAAACAGTGATGCCGCCAGGGACGTATTTTTCCACGTTTTCCTCAGCGCTTGTGTATCCATGAGGCGGAGTGAACCAGTTAGTAGTTCTCCTGAGTTGCTGCTGTTTGTGGATGTGGGAGATGATGCTGTGTGGCGCGGTGTTTTGCTTACCACCAAAGGACACCGAGAATGTAGTGTCTTGGTGGTGGGGCGTGGTGCTGGCAAAAATGTTGTTTCAGCAGAGGTGCTACAACATACCACTGCCGTTTTACACAGGAAAGAAGGCTTATTATGTGCGGAAAAAGAGGGGGATGGCAATGCTGTGGATGGGGGAGTCATCGTAGGCATTGACATATGTGAAGCCATGCATTTTGGTGTAGGTGTAAAAGCTGATTTTGTTGGGTGATTGTTGGCCACCGAACATTGTTATATGAAGGCCGCAGTTGAGCTGGGAAGCGGTATCCGAGGTGGCTCATGATAGTTCGGTGCCCTTAGGAGTTTGATTGCTTCCCTGGTTGCAGTGTGCTGTGGTCAGTGGCAGGCGTTGTAGAGGGAGGTCAGTTAGGACATCGTTCCCTCCAATGGCCTGGCTGACCGCATCCGAAACAGGTGTTTGGTGCTTGTGGTGTTTGTTGTCCTAAAATGAGTGGTGGAAAGATTGGTGCTGAGTGTCGTGACTAAATAAGTTAGTGTGGAGATATGTTTATTGATCTCATCTATCCATTCTTTCATGTTGCCGTTGTTATTGTTGCGCTGGTTCCCGCGCCCAGGGCGCCATTGTAGCTTCCTCTACGGGCACGCCCCCTTCCTCCAGGGGCTTGATTCTGATTGGAATTCTGTATAGCTGGTGGTGGTGATGTCTGTGTGGTTGGTGTTGATGAACTGGGGGGAAGGGGGGGGGGGAGCATTAGTGGGCGTGGCTGCACCCTCTATCTCGTTGATAGGATGGAGATGGCATCGGCTACTCTTTTCCCACTCCAGAAAGTTTTCTATATGGACCGCGGTTGCTGTTAATTTGTCCAATCCTCCGTGGTCGCCTAGAAACAACTTTTCTTTCTGGGTGGGTTCACCACTCAATGCATCGATGAAAGTGTCGAGCTGCAGATGGATTATGCCTTCCGTGTTGGTGCTCGGATAAGCACGGGTGACTAGCCATCTGATTCGGCTAGCTAACTCTGGAAGAGTTTCTCCCGCGCGTCGTCGGAGATTCTTGAGTTGAAGATGACTGGTTTCTCTGAGAGCTGTGTCGCCAAATCGCTCCGTCAATGCTCGATCCAATTGAGTGTAGGTGGGTGTGTAGTCAGTCCCAAGATCCACAAGATCTTAAGGGGCTTTTCTGGAAAGCTTTGCGGCGAGATATTCACCCATTTGCTGATCATTCCAGCGGTTAGTCCAACTTATTATCTCGAACTGGATTTTTTAATTGGTCCAGTCATTCTCCACGCTAGATTCAGGAGGGAGAATGACTCAGCCAAGACCGTGGGAAGAATGAAGTGGCTGAAATCCGGGTGGAGTAGGTATCTGAGAGACTGATGAGTATTGTGAGGCTGGTCGTTGTGCAGGTGGTGGTGGTGGTTGTGGTGGTGGTGATGATGTTGGTGTTTCCCGTCGATGCTGATGCCGAGGAGTGAGGACATGCGTACTCCAATCCAATGAGTCCAGCCCGGTTGTAGAGGCATAGACCGGCATGGGTCTATGGACGGGAGGCGGAATGTTGTGAAGATTACGCGGACGTTCTCCCCGAGGTGAGGACTGATATTCCTCATATGGTGGTGGTGCAGTTGGCTGAAGTCGTGATGTGTAGCGTGACTGATGTACCGGCGGAAAGGTGGTGCCGATTCCTCCCGATAATTCTGTGGTGTCCCCCTTGAGTATAGCGTTGTGCTAGAAGCGGGCAGTGCGGGAGGTTGTCTGTAATGTGGATTGTCACCCGGCCATATGGTCTCCGTAGATGACATGGGTGAATGATAGTAGTCTGATGGATTATTTATATGCCCGTAATCGGGTCTTTGTCGGGGTCATCCACGATTCGGTCCTGATGGAGGTGGCCTGTCGCGGACGTCCGAGATAGTTCTAAACTCTGTTCCCGCCTGTGAGGCATCCCGAAAGGTGCCATCACTGACAGGCAAAAACAGGTTATATCGCGGTGTTGTTGATCCCACAGGAGAATTTCTGTCATAGTCGGTGAGCATGTGAGCTGTGAATCCATCGTATGACGCTACCTCTTGATCGAGGGAGTCGTCGCTAAATGGAGAAGGTATAGAGCTGAGCTCACTATATGGTGTGGGTGTGAGTTCGCTGCGTGTTATTAATGATGTTCTTCGAGCCCCACATCGGGTGCCACTTGCAGCTCGCTGGGTAGTGTTGGGCCATTCCGGTGTGTGATGTCGACTCGCCGTGCCGCAAGTGCATGACGAATGATGACGCTGGTTAGCTTTCGGTCTCGGGGTGACGGATCCTGTATGAGACTGCCCTACGGGTAACAAAAACCGGCTCCTAAGGCTGGTGGAACTCAATCGTTCTGGTGGGGCTGTGCGACCATTGTCGTGAACATTAAATACAAAGGTCTCATCCCAAGAGTTTGTGTCACCAGTATACCTGTCCATAGCAATTTCGTGATCTATAGACTTACAAGATTTGATTTTTGGTGACCTAATTAAAATAAGTCTATACAATGATTTTACCTAAACAGAATGTCGAGTATGCTAGATAAAACTAATGAGCATACGAAAATACAAGACATAGAGACAGGCGGATGAACTTTTAAATATGGGGCTCCCGGAGGTACCACACAGACTCGTAGGCCTGCAGAGGTATCCCCACAAGGGAGGCTCCCGTACACGAGACTTAATTAATTAACTTAATATAAGTTATTATACCTCTAAGCTGAAAGAAAAGAAGATTATCTCGGATGAAAAATCATGTGCCTCACACGAGCAACCACTCCTAGTGCTAGTTTTGGTGAGGAGTATTACCCTCGCATGGACCGTCATCGCTGAATCCTTGCGAGATGCAAGTGCCTCGCGCGGCCCTCCGTTACATGAAAATATCGCCACTGCTTAAAGCGGGAGAAGAGTAGTAGGCAAAAATGGGCCCACTAATATTTTAATCAAAATGCTTGAAAAAGAGAAGACCATACATAGTGAGATTATGACTATATGGTTGTGTGCTGTTTTATGTGAAGACGGGATGGACGATTCCCGAAGGATTCCTCCGTCACCGTCTTATGTAATTCTTAGTATGCTGAATTAGTAGTTGCTGCTTTATTTATGCGGGCCTTCTGCTCTGCTTAACTAGCTTTTTGGTTTTTAGAAACAAGAACTATTTTAGGTCGCAAATGGCAGGTGTCTACCTAGCTGCTAGACACGGCTGTCATTGAAAACAGATGCCCTAAGACATCAATACTGAAGACAACACTCATACATGTTACTTGGTAAGATCTCGGAACTGGATAAGAATCCGGACATCTCGCCCAGTAACCACATAAAATGTCACAAAACACTGGTTACTTTTCACAAAGGCATTCTAGGCAACTGATCTATCGTTATGGTGGGGGCAAGAGAGACGAATAGCCACCGTAAATGTCCTTCCCGTGAGGGCATGGCAGATCTAAATATTATGCCCAAACATTCTTATGGAATTCGGTAGGGATGCGTACCTCGCCCGTCAACGAGGTCTATGGAACTAACCGTTTAACCTGTCGTTAGGTTTAAATACAAGTTGCCAAGTTTTGCATTGCGGTGTGGGAGGATTGTTCAGCAAATAAAATAATAATTTAGATAAGTTTTCGCAGTGCTTTCATACATTGGCAAAAGTGCTAACTACTAAGTATCCGAAGATATGGAGGGAATATATGTGATACCACACCTTGGCCATCACCGCTCAGAAACCCCAACAGTTACCCAGGGTCGGATCAGCACATGGTGCGGATAGGGATATCCAAACAATTAAGAAGCTATAAGGCTGAGTGGAACATGAAGAGAGACAATATCTTAAAGTTATGAGTCTTGCCGGAGTGCTGGGCTAAATTATCACAACCCACCAGAAGAGAAGAGTATCGTACAGATTTCCTAATGAAGAAATTGTCTCTAATCATATTAAACCTATCCTATCGAGCTGAATAGAAAAGGTTTTAGTCGGTAGCATGCTGGGCTAAACAGAGTTATAGCACGGACAGCGACCTCAGTGAAAAATTGTTGGTGGCGGGAGAAAGTGCTGCGTATATAAATGTTTCTGTATAGTGTTTCTTACGTGCACTGCAGCCCTATATTTTCTACAAATAAACAAAACATATGAACTGATGGCCACTGGCCACTATATATATATAAACTAACCAGAACAATCAATACAGTATCAAATGATCAGAATTATATATCTTTAATACAGGTTAACGAACCTACTACGGTGCGGTTAGTAAAACACCTTACAGAAAATTATAATAACTGTAAACATATACATAAATTATGACTAGTGGTCCTAAGACCGTTACGGTACCTTTTAGTCATCTGGACCATTTATACGGATAAGACATAATTAGAAGAGTACATTTAAACGAATAATTAAAATGTTAAGTATAGTTAGTTGAATACTTGGTAGCCATTCTTAAGTTTGGCTATCGTGTTACTGAAATTGATATGTCATTCTTAGTTTGACATGAGTTGATGCATTCTCAGGAAGCTGGAAAGTTCCCACAGGTTGGTTCCCGCAAACAGGATACCCGCAAGCAGCTTATGACGGGAGCGGATCGAACTCAGGACTGTAAGCACAGTATAGAATGTCTAACGAGTAGTCAGTAAGAGATACAATAACACTGCTGCTGTGAAGAAAGTTCCCGTATACCGATGGTACTGATGGAAGGTGACAACAACCCGATAACAAGCGGGGATTGTTAGATACAGATGAAGATACAAAACTAAGCTTAACAGTGCAGGGTATGTCAGCCAGCTCTGAAGACATACCGGGCAAAGTTTACTTGCTGCAGTCGAAAAGTTTAGATGAGCTTGCACGACATCAGTGCGGGGACGGTTACATAACGACTTTTTGGCGAGTCATCCACCAAAGAACATCGCTGCCTCTACATCTGTAGAATCACATTTTCAGGCCGGCAAGGCCTCACCACAAGTTCATGTTCCGAAGTAGCTGGTACAAGTCCAACCTATTTGGCCCCTGGCCGAGGATGCTCTCTATCTCTGGATCGTGTCTCCTTTTATACTACTCGTGATGTCACAGACATAAGCTCCAACCAATCATCGGCTGAGCAACAGCCAATCAGCGCGTAGCTAATAATGGCGCAGTCGAATGTTCTAGAACATTCTAGAAGTTCTGCGTCCATGTGGTTATGACGTCACGGCAATATTTTGAAGATAATCAAGAAGAGTTTTCCGTGGATAACTCAGCCATTTCTTAACTGATTTTGAAATGGTTTACAGATTTAAAAAGCCCGTCGAATTCTTGTTTTGATTAATGCCAGGTTCGGCGGGAACAAGTGACTAAGAAAGATTACATGGTACCATCTAGGTACACTAAAAGTGTCATCCCATCTTGGTCGTAAACTACGGGCTTCCATCAAAAATAGCATCTAAGCGTGCGCATGCGCATTATGAGCTTTAACGAACTTAGTCGTTTTTACAACGCGATCTCTCTCATAGGCTCATATACGCTTATGGCTCTACCCAGTGGGGCGTGTTCAGGGAACGAGTCCAGGATGGGTGGCGCGTATCCAGCTTGGCTGGTACGGCCTGTACCCGACCGGTCGATCCGAACTACAAGTAGATATGGGCTATGTTTAACATTACTTGTAGTTCGGCTGGGTTTTGAGTTAGCAATAGTACATCGTCATCCTACATATGTTGTCCTGATAGTGAGGCCAAGATTATGTCTTTCTAATTGAAGCAGTAGACGATTGATATAGATCTTATAAAGGTGGGTGGACAGAATGCCTCCCAGACGGACTCCTTGTCTTACATCGAGTTCATGACTCCGGTCACCCTTCCATTTGACCTTTGCAATTAGGCCCTGATACATGTCTTCTATTATGGACCAATGCTTAAGCTTAACCCTTGTTGGTACAGAGAATCCATAAGGATAGTGTGATGGACAACGTCAAATGCCTTTTCACTGTCCAGTGTGACAAGATATAGTATGTCCTTTTTAGGGATATCGATGTATGATTCAGACACCAAAAGTGTGGCCATTGCTGGAGAAAGACCTTTGATAAACCCATATTGTAGACTAGACTGCCTTTGGAAAATTATTTCTAATCTCCCAATGAGAAGATGTCCAAAGACTTTTCCCAGAACCGATCGAGGAGACAGTTAATATAGCCCCCTCTAGCTGGTGGGTATCCTCACATCTTTGCCTTTTTTTTTTTTACAAATGGGAGTTATGATTCTTGTTTTAAAGATCTGGGATACTTTCTGATCAGTGATTATCTGATCGTAAACCTTTGTTAAGATTGGTATAAGTATGTCTCCTAACAAAGGTTTACAATCAGATAATCATGTACAGATAACATCTACTTATCATTTTTTCTTTGACAAAAGATTTTTCTTGAACTCTTTCTTTTTCCAGATAGAGGTAGGACAGGTAAGTGATCTGAAATTTCTACAACAAAAATACCTGCTTGGTTCCTGGCATTTGCAGTATTGTTAGTGAGAATATTGGCAATGATAGTAGCAGTGTCTTCGGTAATCTGCGTTGGTTAGGTTATCAATGGATAGGTTCATTTGCTTTCAGTAGATTTAGAAAGTCTTGCGTATAAAAATAATTTTGTTTAAGCAAATCAATATTAAAGTCTCCCAATAAATACACAGTTTTATTTTCCTTTTGTATAGTATATAAAATATTTTCTAGTGATTTGATAAATTTATCGTTATCAGTTCCAGGTCTGTAGATGACGCAGATAACGCTAACTTTTAACTGGGGATGGGTCTTCCAACTGGACAAGAGGAAGGAGACCGAAAGTTAAAATCCCCAAAGTTCTTCTAATAACAATCGTCAAAATAGTCCATGAATGATGAGTTAATGTAAGTAGATAGATAGTGGTCAGTCTTAATATGTCGATCAGGCCCATATCGTTAAAGATCATATGTGAATACCTTTCCATTCGTTATTCTTACCGTCACGAAAATTGGTAACTCAGCAACAAACTTAGATCATAGATGATAGATGGGGTAAAATCAAACCGTGGTAGTTGACGAAAATTTGTGATTTGACGGAAATTTTTGAAAGGAAATACTCTACAACACTATAAGCAATTGGCAGTGTTTGCTGGCGTTAAAGGTGTTCTTTTTATCCATGTCTGATGTCAATTCAATTCAAGTAAATTTTATTTCCTTATTTATAGTAATAGTATTACTTACAAAATGCATATAGATGGCCCATCAAAGGCAGAGCCTATGAGGTGACGGGCCCCTTACATATAATATTTATACATGACATAACATTACAAACGATGAATACATTGAAGACATTATAGACAGTTACAAACATTTATCTGTTCTGCTTGATAGTCTTAATCCTGGTAATAGACAGTATATATATATATATATATATATATATATATATATATATCTACATATATATACACACACACATATATATATATATACCTGCAAATCTAAGTGGTTATAATTCAATGATGTAGGATAGGGACATTTGGGGGGTGGGGAGGGGGTGCTGTTCATTAGAGCTGGGTGGGCTGACGTGAACCGATACCGTGACCGTTGACATTTCCAAATACTGAATACCGTCCATAATGTTTGAGCAATATTTGAGAAATATATTCATAAAATCTGACTTGACCAAGGGTAAATAAGTGCTAATAGTGCCAAAAATA
The DNA here is from genome assembly GCA_034401795.1 of Chaetoderma sp. LZ-2023a. Classification (NCBI taxonomy): domain Eukaryota; kingdom Metazoa; phylum Mollusca; class Caudofoveata; order Chaetodermatida; family Chaetodermatidae; genus Chaetoderma; species Chaetoderma sp. LZ-2023a. The sequence goes on along the minus strand of CM067366.1, from coordinate 57,893,172 downwards.
CAGGCATCCCTAACTATTAGCCGAGTTCAGGTGAAAGGGTTGTTGTAAAAACAAACATCAAGACGTCAATTACAAAATAATGACAGGCAGAATTGTATGTCAAACGTACGTCTTGAAAGTCTCACAGTAAAATTGCTTTATTTAAAACATCTAAACTCATTCTCTGGCCGTCCGCTGGTAGTAATTACACTATAATATATTCCCTATTCCTGTTTATATTATTTGTAATTTATTACTCCAAGCATTTTGTCACCGAACAAACACGCTAGAATAACAAAATAACATACAAACTGCGTGCTATTCAAACACAACAGCGATCTCGCAAAGACGTATCTGATTGGTTGTTCATGAACTAGACCCTGGGAAAATACATTACTATGCAGGATTTATCAATGAAAATTTACTAAAACGTAGTATTTGCTCGCGCCGGTTTGATCACGTGCTAATTTATTAACAACGAGCAGTGTTGGAGTCGTTATTTTTTATTTTTCTGGTTTGTTTTAAGAAATTTCTTTACGGATTAAATCCAGTTTAAGTAACGACACCTAAAAATTATAGTGTTTTAGTTTTTGTAATTCATTTTTCAACTGGCTACACGTCGGAAGTTCGCGGAAATAGCTTTTTACACATTTTGCCTTGTAGGTGGGGCTTAGAATACACCTTCCGTATCCTCTGCGTGTCATAAGAGGCGACTAAAGGAGGTACGGGTGAGGTAACCCTGACAGAAACCTCGAGTGCTGAAGACGGAGGTTCCAGGCCACACGGCGCACTCTAATAAACCATGGATCCACGCACTTAACGCTTATGATCATGTCGATAGTCACTTATAGGACTGGTGGTATGATCAGCGAATGAAAAGTAGAAGAAAGCTTTTTACACGCATTGTTCACGTGAAGCATGGCGAGTAACGAGTCTGCACATCGGGTACTCAGTAATTATCAGAAGCTTTGGAATCGGCTATATTCAATGTCGTGTTGTATATGGTTGCGTGGTTTGGCTTACAGCCATATCGGTTTCGATATGACTTTTCATATCGGTTTTAACCGAATATCGGTTTTATTGACATGAAACAAAAAATTTAAATGATAAAAATTAGCACGAAAACAGAACGTATTTTCATGCCCTGATACATTCGTAACGTTTTACGCCTTTAAAGCTTAACATACCTTATAATATCCATCATCGCGGGAGTGAAATTATTAATTAGACCGCCTAAATATTACACACAGTTAAATAAACATCGTTTATTTTGTCAAAATTAATCATAAATCAGCAAAACAGGTTGCGAAAAGACGTAAATCACGCGATTGTAATTAATTATGATGTAATTATCTCCCTTCTTTCATTTCCAATTCGACCCGAGAACGAAATCATGCCTTGAAGAAAATATTAACTGTAATATTGCGATCGCGAATTTCATCAGTTAATATGATATTGTGTATAGAAGATAACGTTTTAAAAAACGGTTTGAGTAATAATTTTATTTAAGATTATATCCTAATCAGAATTATAGTTATTGGCGAGATTTTGATGCAATCTGGCGATTTAGTGTTGGGACGACTGCATTATGTTAATTAGCCGGTGACGTAAATAAAATGGATGCCGTTGTTTAGAAAGGTTTTCCCCGATGCAAATTTTAATGACAAATTCCCACATTAGTATTGTGTTTTATATTGCAAATTTATCTGAGACTACCAGAGAAAAGACGAGGGGATATTTATTTAATTAATTCGCTGCTTGATTTCTCTCGGCGTGCAGCGAGTTACACGGAGTTACACAATATGCGCAATTGGGGCCACATTCAATTATTAGTTGCCCCGAACATAGCTTAATGGAAAGTATGGCCATTATTATTCATTACGATTTTCATGCTCGTTAGTATCTTTTATTTTTAACAATCCTGATACGAAAAACCGAAAATATGTTCATATTCGGTTTTTCGATATTAATTTTTTATAATCGGTTATGAAACCGTCAGTGCAGGATATCGGTTTTAAATATGGTATCGGTATATCGCGCAGCTCTAGTGTTATATGTATGTGTATAGGCCTGTTTTCGCGAGTAACAGAATATATGACTCCAACAGAAATAAAAGCGTACAACACTCGCCCCGTTTAAATACTCGCAGATTTTGTCTGGACTCTGTTTATCAAAGCGCTCGACTGCCAAAATAAAATTTACCGTTTGCTGGTCGCACGCATTAATAGCAAGAACAATCCAGATTGAAAATAGTGCACCCCAATGTCTCAAACAGCGGGTTATAGTTAGCGAGTCAACCACACCCTTTGACCGATATTCCCGGGAATGATATTACGTCAATAAAAATAGTGACCTAATAAAATCGTGAAACTAAACAGTCGCAATAGCCATGTTTTTCTTCTCTAAATCAGAAGCCGATTTATTTATTTTACCTATATTTACCGTTGATTGGAGATGGAAGTGAAAAGGAAATGGAAAAAATTGTTCTAATTTCGTGGCATGCCTCAAGCTCAGATGATGGTATACCGTGGTATCATGGTACCGGTACCGTCATGTAAATATCAATACTGCCCAGCTCTACTGTTCATCGTGTTAATTAGTTTATTATTATTATTATTAATTATAATAACAATAGCAACATGGTATTAGTAGTAGTAGTAGTACAAGCATTAAAATTGGCCATAACCAAACCAATAGTTCCTGTGTTGGTTATGCAGCTTAAGAAGTGCAGGATGAAAATTATGTGAAGCTGAGCTCTTTTTATTTTCAAATCTAGGGTAGAAAAGTGTTTACATTAACCAGAGGCCCAGAATCATGCCTAGCACATTTAATCAGGTCACGCAGATGACTGGCATGTAACAGAATTATTGGTCACGTTGCTAAAATACCCGTAATCTATTATTATTTTATGCAGATTTACCAGATCTCATGGCCTGTGCTAATATTATTATTATTATTATTATTATAACAACAATAATGTTGTTGCGATGACTAGACTAATCCTGCTCTCTATAGTATTTAACAGCCATGGTGGTGGGCCCCTGGTAATCTAACTCTGGTAATTCTAGATTTTTTTATGAATGTCCAGGAATATGATAGCATAGTCATTGTGGCCGGCATTGCTCTAATAATTTTCTATTATCATGTTTTTAATGTTTCGTTTATAGGATGTTTTGGTGATAATTTTTGTGCGTGTTTCTTCGTCAGTGCAGTTCCAGAGTTTTATGGCTTGTGTTGATATTTTGTTTCTTGATGTTTCTGTGCGGCAGTATTGTGTATGTAAGTTATGTTTGGCTCTAGTGTTGTAAGAGTGTATTTCCGTGTGGAGTGTAAAGAGATCTGAGAGAGGGGCTGGTAAATTACCGTTATGGAAGTCTCTTAGGATGGAATAAAGTTGCAGTTTGCCAATTGATGTCTTTAAGTTTTATTCGTTTCTCAGCATTGAAAATGTTTTGGCCCTGCTTTGGCCCTTTGCTGCTTGAGAGAATAACGTAATGGCTTTCTTTTGCAGTGATTCTGACTTTGTTAGTTTTGTTTGATGTGCATTCGTCCAAATAGTATTACAGTATGTGATATGTGTTAGTATTAGTGTGCTACAGAGGGTTTTTATTAATTTAATGGGTAGGTAGGATTTAAGTCTACGGATGATACCAATGTTCTTTGCTATCTTGGATGTAATAGTTCCTATGTGCTTCTCCCATGTGAGATGCTTGTCTAAATACACACCTAAAAACTTAGCAGATTGGGCCTCATGTATCTCCTGGTTATCTATATAAATTTTGGGGAGATCCGCATTTTTGCCATTAGTAAATAATATGTAATTAGTTTTTGAGATGTTTAGTGATAGTTTATTAACTTTAAACCATTGAATAACCTTTTCCATTTCATAATTTACATTTTTGTATAAAGTCTCTATGCTCCTTTGGCTGCAAAATGCATTGGTATCATCTGCAAACAGTATCAAGGATAGATGGTGACAGATTTTGGGAAGATCATTCGTGTATAATAAAAACAGCAAACCGTGGGCCAAGAATTGATCCTTGCGGAACACTGCCATGATCATAACGGATAAAAATCAACAAACTAATTCATATTGTGAATGTCCTAATGAGTATCCTACAATATCAATTTTAAATTGCCATGTCATGATGATGATCAAATTTGTCTACTTTCAAGTTGAGGAGGGGTTTATCAAACCGTGATAACAGGACAGAGTAATCAATAAAAATTTCTGTAGAGCATTAATCTCGCTATAAATAAAAGCAACGGTAAAATAAATTTGTTTAGCCGAGCCAGTTTACTTTTCATCGCTTTCCGCTTAGTTTTCTCTGTTTAAATATGGATTTGAAGATATGCCTGCTAAAAATTAAGGATGGCAGCCATTTTGAAGCTTAAATCACATGATCCGAAAACAAATTTACAAGTTGTGCAGGGGTCGATCTTAACTTTTTATGTCACTAGTCCGTCGGACTAGTGGTTTTGAAAATAGACTAGTCCGCAGATAAAAGCACTAGTCCTGTTAAAAGGGGTTCGGAAAATCTACATACCACACAATACATATCGTATGGTAGGTACTCACATTTCCCGCCAAAGTTTTTAGTACCCTTATCGAGTACCCTTATCGCTTGATTTGATATTGCATAATTAGTTTGGAATCACTATCAATTCTTTTGGCGCTATAATATTATATGGTACAGGGAACCAGACAACACATGTAATTTGTTGTGTACATGTAATATATATGCGCAATCATGTTAAATACGATTTTTAAAATTTGTGAGCGAAATACAGGATTAACGCATTGCATATCTTAAATAATACGCGCCATGATCATAAATTTTCGTGCATATAAGAATTAGCATATTACGTGTCCAAATTCCATTACTATTTTACAAGTCATGGCAATATCGTGACATGCATGCACATATTTTTATAGCACACTAACCAAGAAGTTAATTCTGTCAGAACTGTAGTCGGGGAATATTTTGTTGGAAAAAAATTGCGTAGCAGTAACTGCTAACAAATCAAACAATGCATAGCAGTTCATAGCACTTGCATAACAAACAAACTGTGTTGAAACTGGTTGGTGTTCCAATGGGGAAACGTATCAAAACAAATGGCATGATCAAAAAGCTTTTTTCGTCTACACACGCTATGAGCAAGTGAATCCGAAAACAACCGAAAAGCATAATTTTCCGATTTCACAAAACGTTTTCCCTATGGAATGCAGGACTTGTTCCAATGTAGCAGTCATTGATACATATACCATACCGGGAGCTAGTCAGTATTTTCAAGCCGGGAGAATTCTATGATTTTTATCATGTATTGACGCTTGGATCATGTTGTTCAAGCCACGAACAGAATAAATATGCAATGTAGTCTTTTCTAATATGGTTTCGAAATAATCTAGATGGAGATCAGTGTTAAAATGTGTAATATAACCAGGGTTCAAAATTAGCGAAAAGTTGATGGTAGTCCAAAAGACTACCAGACTAGGCAAATCAGTAGTCCGTCTAAAAAATTAGTAGTTCGTAAAGTGTGTAATATGCGACACATAGTTTACACAAATTGCACAAATGTGACATGAACAGATGGTTGAATAATTAATATTGGACTTCTGAGAATGTTATTGAGGATAGTGTATCAGTCTTCAGGTCTACAGTAGCCAGTATTGTCATTTGTAAGTATAACATATGTCAGATTTAGAATATGCATGTACTGGCTTTGGCCAAGGAGTATAGGAAACCTAAAATAATACGTATTGGCAGATTTGGCAATTACGTTGATTGGAAGCTGTTGCTGCTCAAATTATTTTTAAAAAACCCAATAATGTACCTCCCATGGAGAGTTGCCCTTATGCGTCCTTTTGCGTGTATATATCCATAAAAATGGCAGAGGGACGCATAAAAATTAACCCTCTGCGTCCCCGAGGACGCACGAGGGACGCAGTGAAAAAGTGTAACGGAAACTGGTAACTTTGTGTGTGCTTAGTTATCAATTATATTGTCATGTGTGTATATCTATTTGTGCATGTTTTTACTTTAGAAAATATACCTAATGTATTGTGTGTTAAATAAAAACGAACTTACTGCATTGTTTAAGACTATGATTTGTTATATGTTTTCTTGCACAACTCAAAGTTGTTAATGCCCATAAATCAGATTCAACCACCACATTTAATTGTAAACACAATCCCCAAATCATCCTTAGTATTCCATTCGATCTAATTTTTAAAATAAATAATGAGTTTACAAGCCCGATGTTAGTCGCCTTGTTTGGCTGACAAATTGCAAAAATACCCGCGATGTTTCTGTCTGTTGTGTTAAACGTCAGTGTGACGTGTCAGTATTTGAGTGGATAACAGCGGAATCTCCCTCTAGAGGAACTCACGCTTGAGAAATCCAATACAACTGATCAAGCGTATACAAACGTGTCTGGGCGTCTTAACCCTTTCACAGATCAGAACATTGGACAGATCACAAAGTTGTTATCACTAATCTGCTGAATATTTTGAAATTAATTTGCGCATGCCTACTTTCCTAAAGCAGAAACGACTTACAGGCAAAATATTTTTTTCTATTTACTTATCAAAATATCTAAATGGATGAAGGAATATATTGAAGGTATTGTGATATCTTTTACATTTGAATGGTCATTTGACGGATTAGCGGCGGTGTCTTTGTATTGCTGTTTGAATAACGGTATCAATACGCACTATAAGCCGTCTTTTATTTAGCAATAGCGGCTGATTGATTGACTGATGTATTAGTGTTTATAATGTTTAACAATACTCGATCGTTAGGTGTTCCCAATTTCTCAACTAAAAAGCTCATCCCAGCAGCGATGTTCAACGATATCGTCGATCTACAGGTAGGCATACTTTAAAATATTGATTTTTTTCCAAACAGCGTATAGCTCAAAGCTCCCTGATGCAAGCGTCCTTATTGGATACACGCTAATGCCTTATCTATGCTTCAACCAATCAGCAATCACGTTACATAGTTACTCCATATGAATTAGACATATCCGGTTATTGGCTGATATATTTTCACTAATTACGCAGTTTAATCTGATTTATACAGATTATTTTTGATAAATTATTGTCTTGTCTGATCTTAGCCTATGTATTCCACTATATTTAGTCATTCCAGTTACATTATAAAAAATATGTGTGCATTATATCGAAGTAGGTCAAGTCGTTCTTGAGCAAACTCGCCCCAGATCCTCGTAATTTTTCAATTCGTCCAAAGATAGAAAAACTAATGCAGTGGTCTTTGCTAATTACTAATGTAGTGGTCTTTGGAAATGTTAATCATACAAGGTTGTCAATGTAGGTTGGTTGGTTTATCAGACAACAAACAAGTACAGTGCTTTAAGTTATTGTTTATTGACATGCAGTTCAAATGTTATTAGTTAAATATACAAGGGCCATTTCAATAGATCAATTTTAGCCACCATTGTAGATCACAGAGTACATATTTTTGGAAATTTACTACTGGAATAACTGGCACTGTTTAGAGCCAGTCATTCCAGTGTTAAACTTTAAAAAATAGGTATTTTGGTGATCTACAATGGTGGCCAAAAGTGTTAAGTGCTAAAGGTTAATAAACTATGCATAGTTAATATTCTCTATATATATATACATTAACAGTATTTACCCAATGTCATACCTAGTGCTTTCATCATGTTTAATAAAGTGCTTTATAATTAGATCAATGTTTAAGTTTTATTTTAAGAAAAAAACATGGGACCCCCATATTTCAGATGAGGACTCCATGGGACCCCCAGATTTTACAGTGGGACCCCCAAATCTGAGACTGTGGGGTCCTTGGGACCCCCCAAAATCAGATGTTGTGGGCAACGCTGCTCCCATGAATACTGTGATTTGATTGACTAGGGTTAACATACAGGCTTTGCCATGAGTAAATAGCAGGTGAGCTGCGAATAGCTCGCCCGAAACTGGCCAGGCGAGTTGTAGGGGAGTCTCGTATAACTCGCCTGGAAAATTTAAGGAGAGCTATGTGGTGCTCACAACTGCTACAGTATAAATTGTCATATATATGGTACATGTATATGACATAATCAGCGCCCGACATAAGGATATTGATCACAACCTGTCAGTAGGTTACGCTAAAATAGACCATCGTAACCTGTAGGTTACGATTCGTTGCCGCAACGAGAAATTGAGTGAACCGGTACCCATTTTATCATAGAAAATAGTTCTTTTTGTACCCATTTTATCATAGAAAATAGTTCTTTTTGTGATGTGTACTATCTATATCAATATCTATATCAATACATAACATTGACCATAAAACCGTCGTGAAATACCCAAATATTTAGTAGTAACGTTCAGCATCTGCTCTGAGAAGATTTTTTGCCTACAAACGCCCTAGATCAGTCAATATGTACGCCGATACATTTTACAATTCCTCTGCCTGTTGATATTCAGACGTAGAAAATCCTGGCGCAATTGGCAATTGTCATATCCCCCTCTAGGTTCAATGACAGACATGCGTTCGGACATCTAAGCGTTTTAAGAAATCTATTTAAATCTTGATATTCGGTTGTATTCGGATTCACTATATAATACAATAGTGTAAACCCAAAATTCCGAGTGCTTTACAAAGATCGTCTCAAAATGTGTACACTTTTGAACAGAAATGGTTCTAGCGCGTGTGCACAACTGCTTGTTTAGAGAAATTGACAGATCGAAAAAGTGAGCCATGACGATAATTACCGGTAAATAAGTGGATTATTTTCGTTTGCAAGTTAATATGAGCTGTGGGGTGCCGTCTGGCCACGGTTCCGCGTCTGCTATGGGTCCGCACAATTTTCCGTGCGGGCCTACCCCATGGACTGGTGTGTTTCATGGGGTGGCGGCGGAACCGTTTGGTACCAGAGTGCCTGGCGTGTCAGCCGCGGCTCCTTGCCGGGAGGCTGTGGCTGGCAGGCCCGTGAACGCGTCAACAGGTGACGTGTTCACGGGTGTGTCTTCCTCGGAAGTAGCCAGGGTTGACCCGTCTGTGGTTTTGGCCACGGCCGAGGAGGATGCGCCCCGTCCGTCGGTTGCATCGATTAGGACGGGGATCTTGCCCGCAGCCCGGATCCAGTCTGTTGGACTGGATCCACGGTTCATCGAGTTGCTTGAGGCTATTTATAGTAAGCAGCTCATGACCAAGGGCCAGCTCCCTGCGGCCTCCAGGGAGGTGCGGGCGAGGTGTCGTATTCCACGGGGGGAATACGACAGGTATGGTGTGGTACCATCGGTCACTGAGGATGACCGATGGGTTCTGGGTGTTCAGAGTGCTGGAGCGGGTGGCCCCGGTCCGGCACTTGTGGACAAGTCCCAGGCACACCAGGATGAAGTCCTGTCCCTATGCGATGAGGGTGTGAGGGCAGCTATGAGTGCTGTCAACCATTCGTATCGCCTTCTTCAGTCGGTGTGGGCTGAAGCCGGGGCAGGCCACCCTGTGGCGCTTTCGTGCGTCAATGATGACTTGGTCCTGTCTATGGACGCACTGGCAAGGGTGCAGGCGCGTGTGACAAAGTCCAGGAGGCAAATGGTTCTTGACCATATGCGTCCGGCTACAGCAGTCAGGGAGCGTCTTCTTGGGACACCCCTGACAGGGCCTAGCATCTTCGGTGGCCAGGCGCGGGCCATCCTAGAGGACACTGCAAGCATTGCGCAGAATCGGTTGGCGGTAAACCTACAGCTGGAGCTAGTGCGGCAAGCGCACGCACTAGGGGCTGTAGGGAAACCGTTAGCTGTTCAATCTTCAAAGAAGCAGAAGAAGCAGAAAGGCAAGGCGAAAGCTAAGCCTACTGCGACTTCTGCTTCGTCTGGTTTTTCTCAGCCGCCACCGGCTAAGAAAGCCGGGAAGGTTGTGGAGGCCCCTACCCTCCCCAATGTTGCTCCTGCTCGCCCTAGAGGCGGGAAGGGAAAGGGTAAGGGTAAGTCCTCAAAGGGCGGAAAGAAGGGAGCGGATCGTACCTGAGGGTACGAGAGCTCCCTTCGTATCCGCCTGGACCGCACCTGTGCGACAGGAACAGCGGTGCCAGTTAGACCTGCTGAGCCAAGACCGAAATGGTTCTCTCTCTCTCTCGTTAAGAAAGGGGGGAGCGGACCACGAGCCGGATAACCCTGTTAGACGTCGAGGCGTCTATGGTGGGTGGAAGGCTCATGCGTTTCGTCGAGGCCTGGCGAGGTGTGACGTCAGACAGTCTGGTCCTGGGATGGTTATCCCAGGGTTACATGCCGGAGTGGTGGGACTTTCTGCCACAGAATCTGTCTGGCACCTGTCTGGACACCCGTACCAAGGGAACCAGACAAGTTAGAAGCCGTTCAAAACGAAGTGTCGGGTTTGCTTCTGAAGGGAGCAATAAAACCAGCGAACCAGAACACTCCAGGCTTCTATTCAAATATGTTCCTTGTCCCCAAGAGCACAGGGGGATGGAGACCTATACTCAATCTCAGGCCATTAAATTGGTTTATCCATACGCCTCGGTTCCAGATGGAAACGCCGAGGTCGGTAATGGCGGGATTGAGGAAAGGAATGTGGTGTGTGTCGATCGATCTGAAAGATGCATTTTTCCACATTCCAATGAACAGGAGTTGTCACAGGTTTCTGAGATTTACGTTTCAGAATCAAGTATGGGAGTTTATTGTTCTCCCGTTTGGCCTGTCGACAGCTCCAAGGGTTTTCACAAGAGTGGTCCTTGCGGTGACAACGTTTCTCAGAAAAGAGAACATGCCGCTACACACCTACATAGACGACTGGCTGATCAAAGCAGACTCGGCAGCCAGGTTGAACGTGGATACTGCTCTGACTCTGAAGCTATTTTCAGATCTAGGCTGGATAGTCAACAAGGAGAAATCCGAGTTGACACCCACACAACATTTCGTTTATTTGGGGATGCGATTCGATCTTGAGGAGGGCAGGGTTTACCCGTTAGAGCCCGGAGTGGTGTCTCTGTTAGCCATCCTCAAGAGTTTTCGAGTGGGAAACCACATTCAGGCGAGGCGGTTTCTTCAGATGCTGGTCATGATGGTCTCCATGGAGCAGGTGATCACGTACGCTGCTCTAATGCGAAGACCTATCCAGTTGTATCTGATGTCTCTGTGGAAACAGAGAACAGAACCCCTGTCAAAACTGGTACCAGTTTTGGAGCCGATAATGTCGCATCTTGTATGGTGGAAAGAGCATCAGAATCTCCTAGATGGGGTTTCGCTGCACCTGCCCCACCCCCAGCTGTCCATGTACATGGCTGCATCGCTGGAGGGGTGGGGGGAGGGGGCCAGCCTGGGAGAGCACCAGGTCTCAGGCACATGGACTCTCCAGGAGAGCCAGCTGCATATCAATCTGTTGGAAATGATGGCAGTGGAACTGGCCTTGGAAGAATTTCTTCCGATGATCAGGGGCAAGGTGATATTGATACTGTCGGACAATTCGACGGTAGTACATTTTTTTGTTTTGTATCATACATAAATCGCCAAGGCGGGACCAGGTCACCCACACTGTGATCAAAGTGTGGCACTTGTTTCAATGGTGCAGGAATTACTCGGTTGTTTTGAAAGCAGCTCACATTCCTGGGCGATTGAACATTCTGGCGGATGCTTTGTCTCGCAGACAGAGAATTCTGCCAACAGAATGGTCCCTCAACCCTCCAGTTCTACGAAGGATCTTCGAGCATTGGGGCAAACCCAACGTGGACTTGTTCGCCACACGGGAAAATGCTCAAATCATGACTTATGTCTCGCCAATTCCAGATCCAAATGCCGTCGATACAGACGCTCTGGCGATAAGCTGGAGAGGGATGCATGCTTACGCGTACCCACCCACCATTCTTCTACCGAAGATATTGGCGAAGATCAGGGAGGAACTGTGCCTGGTCCTGCTAATAGCGCCGTTTTGGCCCAGCAGGTCGTGGTTCACGGATCTTCTAGATCTGCTGGTGGAAAACCCAGTGCAGTTATCCGCGATTCCGAACATAATCTCCCAGGCCAAGGGATGCTTCCTACACGAGCGTCCCGAAACGTTCAAATTGACTGCGTGGATGTTATCAAACAACGTTCCACGTCGGAAGGCTTTTCTCGACAAGCTGTTGATTTCATCGCGGCTGTGAGAAGGAGGTCAACCTTCAAGTCATATAACAACAAGGTTAACAGATTTGCAGACTGGTGTGAAGAAAAGGGTATTGATACCTTTCAATCCACTATTCAGCAAATAGCAGACTTTCTCTGTGAGCTGTTCTTTTCAGGACTAGCTCCCGTCACAATTGCTGGATACAAGTCAGCTTTGGCATCAGTTATCCCTTGTCTAGCCAACAGGGATAGTCCAGAGGTGGCCCAGTTAAATGTGATGGTGAAGGGAATGAGCAATCTCTGACTGAGACAACCGGTAGTCATTCCAGCCTGGAGTCTATCTTTAGTGCTTAATGTACTGGCCAAGCACCCTTTCGAACCGTTGCGTTCGGCTAGTCTAAAGCATTTGACTCTAAAGGCGGTTTTTCTATTAACAGCTTCCTCAGCTAGAAGGCGCAGTGAGATCCATGCGCTTTCGGCAGAGAGGGACCGATTTATTGTCCCCGGAGAGGGTCTGCGTCTTCTGCCAAGAGCAGAGTTTATGTCAAAGAATCAATCTTTAAGATATCCCGGCAAACCGATCATAATACCGAAGTTAACAAGGTTTGATCGTGATGCCAGTGTCTGGTGCCCGGTCCGTGCTTTGACTAAGTACAGGAAACGGACTGACTCGTTACGGTCGAACGATAGACATCTGTGGATCTGCCATAAGAAGCCTTATGGCGCCGCATCCATGGATACTATCTCTCGTTGGGTGGTCGAATGCATTCAGACTACTCATGAGATGGCGACTGGGCACCAGGTGCAAGGCGCAAGGGCACACGAGGAATAGAGGAATAGCTGCCTCGACCGCCCTTTACAGTGGTGTTCCGTTAGAGGACATCATGGCCGTTGCACAATAGCACTGTGAGTCCTCATTTACGGATTACTATATGAGGGATGTGTCAGACTCAGCCAATCCACTCGCTTTAGCTGTTTTGAGATGATAGTTAAGTGACCACACTGCTCTTCACCCTTTTTTCACTTTGGTAAGAAAAGAATCTAAAGCAGGCATGGTCGAGCGAGAGGATGACAACCAGATTATGTCACTGATGGCCGGACCAGTGAATGGTTGGAGGCAGTATGTCTGAAGTCCAATTATCATAAGGTAATTCAATATGAGAGTTTTTTGTATTATGTCTATATATCATGTTCATTCATCTTATATATTCATGCTCATTCCCAGGCTAATACATGTGAATATGCAAGGAGCAGTTAACCTTCTTGGCATATTTGTGTTTCAGGCGAGATACATGTTCGTGAGTTCTCTCCCTTTTCTTAGGAGAAAAAGAGGGGGGGGGGCAGTATTGCGAATGTGATTCGGTTCCGTTAACTTGACGGTCCTTTTAGGTCTCTGTTGGTCAAGTTTTACGTCTAAATCTTTCTCATTTAGAGCATTTATGGCTTGCCCCTTCCCACCAGGTTACTTATCAAATCTGGTGTATATCAGAAGTAACAGAATGGTGAGTATTGATCGAAGGAGAATGAAGGAAATGTCAATTTCCCTTTCTCCGAGATCTAACAATACTCACCATTCTGTTACGGACCCAGCCTCCCAGCCCCACGGAGGCAAGCCATGGATTTCTCTTGTTTGGTGGCTATGCAAACAATATGAGCTCTATGGTAGACGGGTACTCGGCAGTTGGGAGCCGAGTACCCGGTTCCAAGGAGTCGGTAAAGCTTTCTAAGTCTATAGTCCTAGAGCCAGCTGTCAAGGCCAGCTGTATATCAGAAGTAACAGAATGGTGAGTATTGTTAGATCTCGGAGAAAGGGAAATCGACATTTCCTTCAGTCCAGACCGCTATATTCGGTTGTAGAAAGAGAAAATTCGTCAACAATGATTCATTTAAGTCCTTTGTCTTTGTTAATTTCTTAATGGATTGATACGGATCAAACTATTTCTATAGGAACTTAAGATCTATCTTCTAACTTGGCTGGCATAAGCTTGAAATTTCCACCCATTTAAGAGCTACCATTAACATCAATCTTTCCTATAATTTCTGGTGAATTATAAAGTAAAGCTTTCTCTCTGGAATAAGTTGAAAAATGTTCAGCCATGATGTGTTGTTGAATTTTAGCTCTGCTTAATCGCATGTTTCAAAGTCGATCGGTAGAAACTCTAATGTCGTACTAACAGAGATGTTACTTGGATTTTACTTAATTTTATGACAATAAAGGTCTCGGGTGAATTCACCTTTCCAGAGTATCTACCCATCATATGATGGCATAAATAACTATGTGATGTGTAGAATGACATCATAATCAATGACGTCGATAAGTATGCCACGAACGCATATTTAAAGACGCGCTATGCGTTGTTGTACAAATTGTGTGTCTTGACTATTTAATAAATATTCTGTTGAATATTTTGAAACTAATTTGAATGGGCGCTGTTGCTGCGATAGGCAGCAACAGCACGCAGTCAAATTAGTTACAAAATATTCAACAGCTTCCCTGTATAATTTTCAGCAAATTGATAGCTAGGGCAATCGGGGATCGATCAATCCCAACACGGCGAGGTGTGGGTGGAGCCTAGCTAGTGATGGGTGGGGTATAGCTAAAAATGGAAAGGTCCATTCTCCGATACCTATACAGGCAATGTTTCATAATTTTTAGAGGTATTAGGAATTGGCTTACATCCTGCCATATGTTGTGTTAAGGACTAGAGACATTGGCTCATAGATATAGAAATTTAATTTACAGAAACATGTACATAAAACAGTTCTTGTGGTTCAATACAAGCATTTTAACATCAATTCTTATATATATCGATATTATCGACAGCACCATCTTCCACCAAATTTGTTGAAAAATAAACACCAGTTCATGTTTTACTTTAATTTGGAAATTTTGACACCAGAGTGGTAAGGGTTAAAGATTAGTATCCTGTAATAATATACAGGTATATCAAGAAAATACTGAGTATTCCAAATTATTTATATCCATGAGTCAATATCTCTCATTGTGTTGAATGCATTCATATAAATAGGAAATTAAATACATAACAAAATTTGATCTTTGGTTTTTTTTGTGTCTTATAAACATCCGCTTTTATTTTCCGAAAGTTAATATTTAGTTTAAATTTTCAATCATGCTTAATTTGTATTCATATTATTAGCTCACCTGGCCTGAAAGGACAACTGTGCTTATGCCGTGGCGACTGTCTGTCGTGTGTCCGCCGTCCGTCCGTCCGTCAACTTTTCCTTTAAACGACTTCTTCTCGAGAACTAGTGGGACAATTTCAATTGTATTTGACAGGAAGCATCCGTAGAGCATAGAGATTCAAGTTTGTTCAAACGAAGCCGATCGGCCAATTGGGCCGGCGGCCATCATGGATTTTGGCCGATTTTTGGAAATTTCTTTAAAAATCTGAAACCATTTGAGGGATCGATTCAGAACTCATGAAATATCATCTAGGGCAAGTGCTGAACCAAATTTGTTCACTTGTGAACCTGATTGGTTGAATCATTCGCATAATTGTTTTGGCAGCCATCTTGGATTATTTTCCCTCCAAAGGCACCTATACGAAAGCAATGGGAAATTTAAAGTGCCTTCTTCTGGGGAACTACTAGGCTGATTTCAATTATATTTGGCAGGAAGCATCCTTAGGCCATAGGATCCAAAATTGTTCAAATGAAGCCGAAGCCGGCGGCCATCTTGGATTTCGGCCGATTTTAGGAAACGTCTTTAAAAATCCCTTAAACCGAGCCAGTCATTCCAGTGGTAAATTTTCAAAAATAGTCTTCTTTTGGTCTGCTAATGGACATTTCTCAGACCACTGCAGAAGCTGTTTTTGGCTGATATGAGTGCAACAATATTAAGTAATAAAGACATGCAATTGGTACACTTGACGGCCTGTTAAAGGTTCATGACGGACTTTAGATACGTCATTCATTAATTACTTTGATTGTGATGTTAGCCTACCTGTGACGTAATCCATTATGATGTCATATACTTGAGTGACAGTTGTTATTACATCACAAACAATATTACCATTCAGTCGCTACTTGCTAAATCAATCCATAAAGATTTTTATACCTGCATTTAAACGCTCCCAATGCGTATACGATATCATTCTACCCTTCTCCAGGCTTCTGGTAGGGTAGACTCCCTGTAACCTATCCCAATGAGGCGGGAACCAGTCTAAGCACACTTCAATATTGGTCATTGCGCATGCGCGCGCATACGCCTAGGCACTCAGTGTCTAATAACAAATCACTTTCACCTATGATGTTATATGCTTGAGCGACAGATTTGTTTCCTCAATTATCCAGAGTAATGACCTGTGTCTCAAACTTTCACACATTCACTATTTGCAGGAAATATGATGTGAATGCAATCTTAGCAAAACAGACCTACAATCATCGTTAACGGAGAGCAAATGCCAAAACCATGGATAACGACAAAACCAATGAAAGAACCTTGTTACTTGGAGAGAGCGGCAGTCATCTTGCTAAAAGCCCGCCATATTCAGCAACTGCGGCAGGACTATCAGCACAGATATCTCACTATAATGTAGATCGTAACATTGATGATGACGATGATGCAGGTCAATCCACGCATGCACCAATGGTCATTATTCAGCAAGACCGATCATTCATGGAACATACTACCACGTAAGTTGTCTAATAATCTAGCTGTATTTAACCCTTTAATCGTCAAATTTGGTCAAGAAAATCAAAATATTTGCTTATTGAATGTGGTGTGTGAATAGTGAGGGGTATCTGGGAGTTATTCCTAGATGATGATGTTGAAATTTATCTTCCCACATCTCGTGCACTTCTAGAGGTAATTACCCCTTTCATGGTCAAGCCAGCCAAAAATAGCATCTGCAGTGGTCACTGCCCATTTGCAGACCAAGAGAAGTCTATTTTTGAAATTTTGTTGCTGGAATATGATTGGTTCAGTTGTCGAGCCATTCATTTCAGAGATATAACTAAAAAATAGTTTTCTCTTGGCCTGCAAATTGAAATTCACCAAGCGAAATTGTTAATTTTCTTCACTAATTTTGACCATTAAAGGGTAAATAACTACGTGTATATGTGAGTTCAAAGTGTGGATTTTAATGTGTCACACAGACATTGCTGAATATTGTTAGTCCCATACCTGTAAAACATGTGGGGACTATAATACTGCTCTCTGTCTGTCCATCCATCTCTGTCACACTGCTTGGCTTAACACACATTTTTTCACACTCCAAAGTTATGAACTCGGCATATGAACATTACTGACTTTTGGGTGAATTGCCAATGTGTTCAAATTCTAATACCTAAATTCTAATACCCCGGACCACATCAATGTGGAATTTTCAGGCCTTGATAGTCTAGTAAAGTGTTTACTATGATATAAAAGGTTGGACAGATTTACAACGGATTTGGATGAGTAAGTTTCATGAACTTTTCTCCACGCCATGTCATAAAGAATTTGTTATGTTTGGTATCTAGATCTAAAAGAGTTAAGCAACATTTTTCAGTGTTACACGCTGCCCTTTTCCCTCTGCACGCATGCCTGTGTGCATGTGGATCATGTCACTACATAAAACCCATGTATTGAATGCATGTGTCGTGTTTAAAATTTAATGCTCATTCAGGTGCTATCTTCTGTATGTTTATAAGTGTTAACCTGTTAACCCTGTATCGATCAAGAATGGTCATAAAAATATAAATCTTTGCTTAGTCATGTTAGTGAATGTCCATTTGCAGGTCAAGAGAAGACATTTTTTAACATTTACCACTGGATTTTCAAAGGTACTTCTCTTGTCCTGCAAAAAGGCATTTTTCAAGACCACTGCAGAAGCTGTTTTGGGGCTGGCTTGACCATTAAATGTTTGATTACATTTGACTCAAACTTTCACACAAAAGAACGGTGTTCCAATAAACTATGATTTCATATCTGCACTGTCTAAATCTAGTGGTTCTTAATTTGAAATTTAAAAAGCATCAGATAATCTGAATGAAACGACAAAGGAAAGGATTGAAATGACAAGTGTCCACGATTGCGCTTGTTGACCCTTAAATGGTCAAGTTGGCCAAAACCGACCTCTGCAGTGCTCTTTGGAAATGTCCATTTGCAGATCAAGAGACAATTTTTGAAAATTTACCACATGAATGACTGACTGTAACATTCCAATGGTAAATTTTCAAAAAATAGTCTACACTTGGCTTGCAAATGGGCATTGGCTAAGCAAAACTCTTGCTCATTTTGACCAAACTTGACCATTAACCCGTAGCATTCTCGTGTCAATATTATATCTTTTACTGCGTCAATAGCAAAGAAACTGGTGTACATTTTTCAACAATTTTGGGGGACGATGTTGCTGTCTACGACAGCACCATCTTCCACCAAATTTGTTGAAAAATGAACACCAGTTTATGTTTTAAATTAATTTGAAAATTTACAATTTTAACATCAGAATGCTAAGGGTTAAGGGACTTGCACGGTTGGCTTTATTTTACAGGAACATGCAGGCCCTTATGCACCTTCTTAAAGGCAATATAGGAACTGGAATTCTGGCCATGCCAAATGCATTCCTCAGTGCGGGTCTGTGGGTAAGTCATGTGTTTGAGTCGATCAACTGATTTCATAGCTATATGTACATGTACATGCGGTCGATGCTTGCACAATTTTCAATCTGTTTAAATTCATAATACTGATAATTATATTTTTGTAATAATTGATCAAATGTATTCTGATTAGTTATTCAAGTATCCGCTCATGTGGGTCTTTCACTCAAAGTTGTTAGTAGCGTGTGTGTGTGTGTGTGTGTGTGTGTGTGTGTGTGTGTGTGTGTGTGGTGGTGTGTGTGTGTGTGCGTGGTGTGTGTGTGTGAGTGTGTGTGTGTGTGTGTGTGTGTGTTTGGTGTGTGTGTGGTGTGTGTGTGTGTGTGGTGTGTGTGTGTGTGTGCGTGCGTGTGGTGTGTGTGTGTGGGGGCGTGCGTGCGTGCGTGTGTGTGTGAGAGATGTGTGTAAAATAACATCAACACTTTTACTGAGATGAAATTGGGAGTGGCTGTTATGCGTGCGACATGTATTACTTGCTCTAATTGCCATTTACACTCCCTCTTTGCAGACAGACTTGTTACCATGGTGCAGGCTATTGTATATCATTGTTACTGTACAGAATGCAGTTTACGTGTTTATGTTGTTGTTGTTGTTGTTGTTGGGGGCACATACATTTTCGTAAACGTTATCGCTAAAATCGTTATTCCAACTAAAAGCAGCTTTGTGAGAATCCAGAGCTTGTATATTTCCTGGAAAATCGAGTCAAAATCACCAGGCTATATTGCCGCAGGAAAAGCAATTTGTAGATCAAATCAGGTGAATTTAACTTAAGCTTTATCCATCCCAACAAATGACACAAATGTTGTATATATGTATATATACACTGATCACTGAAGTAATGTAGCGGAGACTGGGATCTCAGTATTTAGGACCCGATAATTGATGTTCATGTTTACATGTATATGTGGTGGATGCAATGTATGAATGTGTACCCACCCCACCAACTGTCCTGTAACATGTCACAATCTAATCCAAAATCATGATATTTTTTTAAAAGTCAAGCTCGATATTCGAAAGCCAATTTCATATTAACATGTTTAGTGGTAAGTATGTATCCTGCAAGCTGACACATTTAGTTGAGACTTGCAAATTTTGGTATAAGTTAATATGTCAATTGAAATCTTGGCATGACAAAGTCGTCTATGGTGCAACTATCACGACGATACACGCTTGTTGGCATAATA
This sequence comes from Chaetoderma sp. LZ-2023a, assembly GCA_034401795.1. Classification (NCBI taxonomy): domain Eukaryota; kingdom Metazoa; phylum Mollusca; class Caudofoveata; order Chaetodermatida; family Chaetodermatidae; genus Chaetoderma; species Chaetoderma sp. LZ-2023a. Next base: position 57,873,324 of record CM067366.1, on the reverse strand, counting down.
TCCAAAGTTTGTAATTTCAAAGGACAAAAACTTGTCTTAATATACAGGTAGCCCAATATAAATATATACGGGTACAAAGTATATTGCATTTGCGGGTAAGGAGAGTGTGTTGTGGATGAAGGAGTGTTTGTTTGTCTGATTGTCATTCTTGCTTGATAATGTTTGGTTTACAGGTTGGCTTTGGTGGTGTGCTGACGATCGGTGTAATTGCTATCCACTGTATGCATATACTCGTCAACTGTAGTCATAAACTATGTGCCAGGTTAGTGATTTGGCTAGAAGCGTTGAATCTAGATTATTGGAATGTGTTTTGCCGCTATGGTCTGTGTTGGCTGTCAGAAAACATGACCACGGTGTTGTCCATGAAAGCCTCAGAAACAATATTAACCCGTGAATGGTCAAGACAGCACAAATTGGCCTTTGCATAGGCCTTGACAACTGTCCATTTGCAGGGCCAAGAGGAGGCAATCTGTAACAATTTTCCACTGGAATGACTGACTTGATACCAATGCCAGTCATTCCAATGGTAAAATTCTTTAAATAGTCTTCTCTCTGCTTGCAAATGGACAGTCAATAAGCAAGAATTTAGATTTTCTTGACCAATCTTAACCAATAAAGGGTTAAGATTGGGTCATTGGAGTACATGTACAGTAACTAGAGCTCAGAAATAACATAACATGTTTCCAATATAAAATAAAACGTTCTGTTGAATATTTGAATATTTTGGACTTAACCCATACCACTCTGAAGTCAATATTCTATCTTTTACTGTCCATATCAAAGAGACTGGTGTACATTTTTCAACAATTTTGGTGGAAGATGTTGCTGTCTACAACGTCTATGAAATTGGATGCTATAATTTAGTAATCTATAATTTCATTTGTCTATTTGTTATTCCAAATATATGTAATGGTACTTCGTCAACTGGCACATACATGTATACAATGATGCAAGGGTTAATGAGAGCATACACCTTCTTGTTCTTAAGACATATTTTCAATAACTCTGGTTATGCTGGAGGGATCGTCTCCAAACTTAAGTGGAAAGTTGCCAGTGAGGTCCCAAAGGTGTAAACCAATTTTGCCCTCAGAAGCTAAAAGGTAACAGCTTTCAGCACCATTCTTTTCAAAATGGACACTTATAATCTTTCTAGCTTGACTTTACGAAATGAAATGAGCTATTGTCATGATTGTGATACCCTGTATTTTGTCCGGCATCGGCAGCATCCAGTTTGCGTTTAGCTCAACTTTTCTGTTCATATCTCATGTTTTGGTTAATCATCCTGAACCCAAACGTGGACCCATGCGTTCGTATTATGACACGGCATCACACAATGATTTGGGGTCAAAAGGTCAAAGGGCATGTTCACTGTGAACTTGGTAAAAACTTTTTTTTTCCAACATTAAAATTTCCCATTTAGCTCAACTTAGCAGTTCTCCTTCGATGAATACTCACCATTCTATTACTTCTGATATACAGCTGGCCCTGACAGCTGGCTCTAGGACTATAGACTTAGTAAGCTTTACCGACTCCTGGAACCGGGTACTCGGCTCCCAACTGCCGAGTACCCATCTGCCATGAAGCTCATTCTTGTTTGTATAGCAACAAGAGATACATGCTTTTTGCAGTTAGGAAGTCTTAAGATTGTTTAAACCTAAGTCTTTTTTCTGTGATTAAATTGTGATAGCTTGTGCGTTCTCTAAAGGATATTTGGATTAACATGGATGCCGCCGATGATAACCAGGTTGGTTATTTCCATGTTATTACATAATTAAGAAGACTTAGGTCTTTGAAATTTCGTCTGTGTCGCATGTTCCAATTTCTAACCCCAAAGAATCTGGGACGTGTGTTAACAACGAAATATGCCGGATGATCGCCTTCTTTAAACCCCAACAGGCGATCGGCAGATATGAAAATAGGTGTTGGGGTACAGTGTTTTAACACGAATATTGGCTGACGCCGTTCTCCGTAAGATCCGAGCGGGTGATGTCACACCCGTGTGTCTCGGATGTTTATGTGAAGAAAATGTTTCATTAATTCGCGCATCTGATTCTAGGTGCTGCGTACTAAAATGGTACCAGAAACTGGAATTTCAAGTTTGCGTGATATCACGGTCTGTTTGCAATGATCAGTGGTTTCAAAATTCTTGATTTAGATGTGTGGTCTGCGGTTTTACCGCGTGCTACAGCAGTTTGTTTACATTTTGTTGTTTCTTCACATCGTTTTAGCCTTCGTTAGGAGTATAATTTATATTTATTAGTAAATATACCCCGAATGCTATGCGATATGATTCCTGGTTCCGTGATACATCCTTGAGGATCGGTGTATGGGTGTATTATTGGCCGCTTCGTTCTTGTCGTCATAATTAATGCGATCTTTGCTGTAGTGTTGCGGGGTGGGGTGCGGGAGGGTTACAGTTAATTTACGGTCAAAATATTTGAAAATTAATTGTCTGCCTTCCGTGTCTGTTTCGTTCCGCTTGCTTATTGTAGGTTTGTGCTTATTTATAGGCCAAGCCAGCCCTGCCATCGTGTGACGAGTGCCACAAATTCGTTCGGGTTCTGTTTAAGGACCATGTCTGTTTTCGATGTACGAAATGTAACCTTGACAATAGGTGTACTGTATGTGCAGTGTGGTCGGTTGACATGATGTTCAAGTTCCTTGCCCAGAAGGATTGGCAGGGTCTGATGCGGGGTCAGGCGGTCCGAAAGCAAATCGTGGAGCGTCCATTTCGGCCCTTGGGGGCGCTCCACGTCTGCAACCGGAGGTGGCGGAGATGGCACCGCCGGCGTGTTTTGGTCCGGCTATGCAGGGCTTCCTGCATAGCGTTCTGCCCATGCTGGTGTCGTCCCTGCTGCCGAAAGTTGTAGGGCAGTCTCTTCCCATGTTTGATTCGGACCCTGTCCTTGGACAGGGTTCTGGACTAGCCACCGAGGGAGCCGTCTCGTACGGTCCCCTGGCAGCCCTGTCGGGCTCCGGCCTGACGGGTTCTGTCTCTCTGCGGCCAGTAGCGGTGGCCGGTCCGTCAGGCATGGGAGCCGTCCGCCAGGTTTCCTCGTCTAGTGACGACTCTTCGGGGTCTGAAGATGAGGAGGCCGAGGAGGAGAGGTTGCTGCGGCCTGTGATGCCACGGGTGGAGAATATGGAGGTCGATTCCGTCCTGGACGGAACCGTCCTCCATCTGTCTGGCTTGGCGCAAGCCAGGGCAGCGGCTCCCGCCCGTGGGTGAGGCCAATCTGGTACCGGGCACCGGTCCCGTGTTGGTTGGTTTGCCTGGCGTGTCAGCAACGGCACCTAGCCGGGAGGCCATTGCTGGTAGGGCCGTGAACATGTCAACGGGTGACGTGTTCACGGGAGTGTCCTCCTCGGAGACGGACTGGTCTGAGGCTCTGGCTTGGCTAGCCAGGGTAGACCCATCTGTGGTTCCGACCACGGCCGAGGAGGATGTGCCCCGTCCATCAGTGGCATCGATCAGGACGGCGATCTTGCCCGCAGCCCGGATCCAGTCTATTGGACTGGATCCATGGTTTATTGAGTTACTGGATGCTATTTATAGCAAGCAACTCATGACCAAGGGCCAGCTTCCTGCGGCCTCCAGGGAGGTGCGGGCGAGGTGTCGTATGCCACGGGGGGAATACGACAGGTATGGTGTTGTCCCGTCGGTCACCGAGGATGACCAATGGGTTCTGGGTGTCCAGAGTGCTGGAGCGGGTGGCCCCGCTCAGGCACTGGTGGACAAATCTCAGGGACACCACGATGAAGTCCTGTCCCTTTGTGATGAGGGTGTGAGGGCAGCTATGAGTGCTGTCAACCACTCTTATCGCCTTCTTCAGTCGGTGTGGGCTGAAGCGGTGGCAGGCCATCCTGTGGCATTTTCGTGCATCAATGATAGCCTGGTGCTGTCTATGGACGCATTGGCAAGGGTGCAAGCGTGTGTAACCAAGTCTAGGAGGCAGATGGTTCTTGACCATATGCTTCCAGCTACGGCCGTCAGGGAGCGTCTTCTTGGGACGCCCCTGACAGGCCCTAGCATCTTTGGTGGCCAGGCGCGGGCCATCTTAGAAGACACGGCTAGCATTGCGCAGAATCGGTTGGCGGTGAACCTGCAGCTAGAGCTTGTGCGTCAGGCGCACGCACTAGGGGCTGTAGCTAAGCCGCTGACCATGCAACCATCTAAGAAGCAGAAAAAGCACAAAGGCAAAGCGAAAACTAAGCCTGGTGCTGCTTCTGCTTCTTCTGGGTTTTCTCAGCCGCCTCCGGCGAAGAAAGCCAAGAAGGTTGTGGAGGCTCCTACCCTCCCCAATGTTGCTCCTGATCGCCCGAGAGGCGGGAAGGGCAAGAGGAAGGGTAAGTCCTCAAAGGGTGGAAAGAAGGGAGAGGATCGTACCTGAGGGTACGAGAGCTCCCTTCGTATCTGCCTGGACCGCACCTGTGCGACAGGAACAGCGGTGCCAGATAGACCGGCCAAGCCAAGACCAAAATGGTTCTCTCTCTCTCTCGTCAAGAGAGGGGGGTGGGAGCTGCTTGCGAGCCAAACACCCCCATTAGGCATCGAGGCGTCTATAGTGGGTGGAAGGCTCATGCGTTTTGCCGAGGCTTGGCGAGGTGTGACCTCAGACAGTCTGGTCCTGGGATGGTTATCCCAGGGGTACATGCCGGAGTGGTGGGACTTTCCAGCACAGAATATGTCTTTGGCACCTGTCTGGACACCCGTACCAAGGGAACCAGACAAGTTGGAAGCCATTCAAAACGAAGTGTCGGGTTTGCTTCTGAAGGGAGCAATAAAACCAGCAAACCGGAACACTCCAGGCTTCTATTCAAACATGTTCCTTGTCCCCAAGAGCACAGGGGGATGGAGACTCGTACTCAATCTCAGGCCATTAAATTGGTTTATCCATACGCCTCGGTTCCAGATGGAAACTCTGAGGTCGGTAATGGCAGGGTTGAGGAAAGGAATGTGGTGTGTATCGATCGATCTGAAAGATGCATATTTCCACATTTCAATGAACAGGAGTTGTAACAGGTTTCTGAGATTTGCGTTTCAGAATCAAGTATGGGAGTTTATAGTCCTCCCGTTCGGCCTGTCGACAGCTCCAAGGGTTTTCACAAGAGTGGTCCATGCGGTGACAGCGTTTCTCAGAAAAGAGAACATGACGCTACACACCTACATAGACGATTGGCTGATCAAAGCAGACACATCAGCCAGGTTCGAGGTGGATACTGCTCTGACTCTGAAGTTGCTTTCAGATCTAGGCTGGATAGTCAACAAGGAGAAATCCGAGTTGACACCCACTCAATATTTCGTTTATTTAGGGATGCGATTCGATCTCGAGGAGGGCAGGGTTTACCCGTTAGAGCCCAGAGTGGTGTCTCTGTTAGCCATCCTCAAGAGTTTTCGATTGGGAAACCACATTCAGGCGAGGCGGTTTCTTCAGATGCTGGGCATGATGGTCTCCATGGAGCAGGTAATCCTGTACGCTGCTCTGATGCGAAGACCTATCCAGTTGTATCTGATGTCTCTGTGGGAACAGAGAACAGAAGCCCTGTCAAAGCTGGTGCCAGTTTTGGAGCCAATAATGTCGCATCTTGTATGGTGGAAAAAGTGTCAGAATCTCCTAGTAGGAGTTTCGCTGCACCTACCCCACCCCCAGCTGTCCGTGTACACGGATGCATCGCTGGAGGGATGGGGGGCCTGCCTGGGAGAACACCAGGTCTCGGGCACATGGACTCTCCTGGAGAGCCAGCTGCATATCAATCTGTTGGAAATGATGGCAGTGGAACTGGCATTGGAAAAGCTTCTTCCAAAGGTCAGGGGTAAGGCGATATTGATACGGTCGGACAACTCGACAGTAGTATCATACATAAATCGTCAAGGTGTGACCAAGTCACCCACACCGTGTATCAAAGTGTGGCACTTGATTCAATGGTGCAGGAATTACTCGGTTGTTTTGAAAGCAGCTCACATTCCTGGGCGATTGAACATTCTGGCAGATGCTTTGTCTCGCAGACAGAGAATTCTACCAACAGAATGGTCTCTCAACCCTCCAGTTCTACAAAGGATCTTCGAGCATTGGGGCAAACCCAACGTGGACTTGTTCGCCACAAGGGAAAATGCTCAAATCATGACTTATGTCTCGCCGATTCCAGATCCAAATGCCGTCGATACAGACGCTCTGGGGATAAGCTGGAGGGGGATGCACGCTTACGCGTACGCACCCACCATTCTTCTACCGAAGATATTGGTGAAGATCAGGGAGGAACCGTACCTGGTCCTGCTAATAGCGCCAATTTGTCCCAGCAGGGCATGGTTCACGGATCTTCTAGATCTGCTGGTGGAAAACCCAGTGCAGTTACCCGAGATTCTGAACATAATCTCCCAGGCCAAGGAACGCTTCCTACACGAGCGTCCCGAAATGTTCAAATTGACTGCGTGGATGTTATCAAACAACGTTCCACGTCGGAAGGCTTTTCTCGACAAGATGCAGATTTCATCGCAGCTGCGAGAAGGAGGTCAACCTTCAAGTCATATAACAACAAGGTTAACAGATTTGCAGACTGGTGTGAAGAAAAGGGTATTGATACCTTTCAATCCACTATTCAGCAAGTAGCAGACTCTCTGTGAGCTGTTCTTTTCAGGACTAGCTCCCGTCACAATTTCTGGATAAAAGTCAGCTTTGGCATCAGTTATCCCTTGTCTAGCCAACAGGTATAGTCCAGAGGTGGCCCAGTTAAATGTGATGGTGAAGGGAATGAGCAATCTCTGACCGAGACAACCGGTAGTCATTCCAGCCTGGAGTCTATCTTTAGTGCTTAATGTACTGGCCAAGCACCCTTTCGAACCGTTGCGTTCGGCAAGTCTAAAGCATTTGACTCTAAAGGCGGTCTTTCTATTGGTAGCTTCCTCAGCTAGAAGGCGCAGTGAGATCCATGCACTTTCAGGGACCGATTTATTGTCTCCGGAGAGGGTCTGCGTCTACTGCCAAGAGCAGAGTTTATGTCCAAAAAATCAATCTTTGAGATATCCCGGCAAACCGATCATTGTGCCGAAACTAACAAGGTTTGATCGTGATGCCAGTGTCTGGTGCCCAGTCCGTGCTTTGACTAAGTACAGAAAACGGACGGACTCGTTACGGTCGAATGATAGGCATCTGTGGATCTGCCATAAGAAGCCATATGGCGCCGCATCCATGGATTCTATCTCTCGCTGGGTAGTCGAATGCATTCAGACTACCCATGAGATTGCGACTGGGCACCAGGTGCAATGCGCAAGGGCACACGATGTTAGAGGAATAGCCGCCTCGACCGCCCTGTACAATGGTGTTCCGTTAGAGGACATCATGGCTGTTGCACAATGGCACTGTGAGTCCTCTTTCACGGATTACTATATGAGGGATGTGTCAGACTCCGCCAATCCACTCGCTTTAGCTGTTTTGAAACGATAGTTATACGACCACACTTCTCTTCTCCCTTTTTTGCTATTTGTAAGAAAGAATTAAGAAGCAGACATGGTCGAGCGAGAGGATGTCAACCAGATTGTGTCACTGATGGCCGGACAAGTGAATGGTTGGCGGTGCCACGTCTGGAATCCATATATCATGAGGTAATTCAAGATTGAGAGTTTTTTGTATTATGTCTATATATCATGTTCATTCATCTTATATATTCATGATCATTCCCAGGCTAATACATATATATATATATATGCAAAGAGCAGTTAACCCTCTTGGTATATTTGTGTTTTCAGGCGAGATGCATGTTCGTGAGTTCTCTCCCTTTTCTTAGGAGAAAAAAAGGGGGGGTGCAGTGATGCGAATGTGATTCGGTTCCGTTAACTTGATGGTCCTTTTAGGTCTCCTTTAATCAAGTTTAAGTCTAGCTCTTTCTCCAAGGGGCAAAAGTAGCAGTTATGGCTTGCCCCTTCCCACCAGGTTACTGACCAAATCTGGTGTATATCAGAAGTAATAGAATGGCGAGTATTGATCGAAGGAGAATGAAGGAAATTTCAATTTCAATTTCCCTTTCTCCGAGATCTAACAATACTCACCATTCTATTAGGGACCCAGCCTCCCAGCCCCACGGAGGCAAGCCATGGGTTTCTCTTGTTTGGTGGCTACGCAAACAATATGAGCTTCTTGGCAGACGGGTACTCTGCAGTTGGGAGCCGAGTACCCGGTTCCAGGAGTCGGTAAAGCTTACTAAGTCTATAGTCCTAGAGCCAGCTGTCAGGGCCAGCTGTATATCAGAAGTAAAAAATGGTGAGTATTGTTATATCTCGGAAAAATGGAAATTGAAATTTCCTTCATTCATCAACCATCTCAACTGTGGTTAATCATACTAGATACAAATTTGGACACATGCTTCTGTAAAGTAAGGGGCCGTCACATAATATCCTTTTTTTAAAGCGATTCTAATCTCATCTCAAATGTTGTACTGCACCGATAGAATATGGTTTATAGATTCCATATCATTCATATCCTGTCACATTCCCTGATCCGTATCGCAATTATCTGTTTTGTATTATCGAGTAAATGTTGAACAGTTATTGACACCATTTTGTCTCCTCAAGCTATTGTGTGTGATGTCATGTAAGATCCAATGCATCACAATATTTAGTATGTAATGCTCATCCCATTGAATATTTTGAAACTAATTTGGCTGGAAGTTGTTGCTGCCTATGGCAGCAACAACTTCCAATCAAATTAGTTTTAAAATATTCAACAGCTTACCTGTAGGATTGCTTTTATACCACATTGCCAAACTATATGTGGCGCCTCTATGACTGAGCGTATATACTGAGGCAGACACACTAGGGTTTTTGTGATTAGCTGAAAAGTAAATCATGACAGCCATCATAGGGTGTAGAAATGTACCAACATTTAACTACTAAATCCTGAATATCTTTCCTTAGCGGCGTGATAAAAAGCTTAAAATTACCTGGATAGTTTATGACCTGCGTGTTAGATCACCTGAATAGCTATCAAGAGATGGAATTAGTTATCCTTTAACATTAACATGTTGTGTTTGACTCAACTTAGCAATTCATATCTCATGTTTGCTTAATCTTCCTTGGCCCATGTTGCCTTATAAGGAGCAGGCATGAGGCAATGAATGACCTTTGGGCTAAAAGGTCAATATTATTGTGATATTGGTAAATGACTGGGTTTTTTACACAATGTCCTTTGGGTGCAAAACGTCAAAGGTCATTCTGGTCTTGGGAGAAACTGGGGGTTTTCAACAGTAACGTTTAAAGTCACTGAATTGGCACTGATTGACGTAAAACTCAATAAAGAGTAGTTAACATGCCAATGTTCCAGGTGAGCAATACAGGCCCCTTGGGCCTCATGTTTCCAAAATATAAAATTTTGACATCGCAGAAATCCGATTGAAAAATATATCAACAGCATAAGTATTGGAGAAATTTATCATTGTATGTTTCAGGACTTCCACTGTGGCACTGGATTATGCCGGTGTGGCTGAGATGGCTATGAAAACGGGTCCAATGCCACTGAGAAGGGCTGCTTCAGCTGCATGGTATGACTACTATCCATCACAATTCTGACCATGCTTCAAATTTTGTATACCAGTGGGAATTTTGGAATTCTTACTTCCAGAAAACATAGATTTATCTCAAGTGTTCGTCAACACTTCATATGAATAGGCTGATTACATGGCTGAGCAAATTTAACTTGCACCGATTGCCTATTCTTTACATAGGCATGTTCTGAACAACGCTGCCTTAGCTTCGACAGATTGCATTTAATTATGTTAAAATTATTCAACGGTCCCTATACGGTTGGTTTCAAACCACATATAGCCACACTAGATTGTGTCTTATATCGTTGGACTGATACATAGTCAAGAACGTGGCCAAGATTCTTTCTGATTATTGAAAATTAAGTCATGGCAATTTTCTAAGAGTGAGGAAATAAAAAGTTTGTATCTTTAATTGATAGCATATTAGAAATCTGAAAGTATTGTGCATTGTTTATTATTTTATTATTTAACCCTTTAACACTCATATCAGCCAAAAACGGAAGAAGACTATTTTTGAAGATTTACCACTGGAATGACTGGCTCGATAACCGAGCCAGTTATTCCAGTGGTAAATTTTCAAAAACAGTTCTCTCTTGGTCTGCAAATGGACATTTTCTAATAGAAAATTTTTTCTTGAACAAATTTGAGTGTTTAAAGGGTTAAATATTTTTTCTTTCTAAGGATAATTGTCAATGGCTTTCTCTTGTTGACCCAGATCGGATTCTGTTGTGTCTACATCGTCTTTATTGCGGACAATGTACAACAGGTGATTTTAGGGCACTTATAAAATACTTTAATATACAAGGTTATACAAGTATTTGTGGCATTACCATACTTAGCATTGATGGGGAATTGAACCCATAACTGGCTGAAGTACCAATCATTATATCCTACAAATGTTTCCACCACACCAACACCGCAGTTGGTGTGGTGGAAGTGTTTGTGGGCTATGATGCTTGGCGCTTAGATATGCAATGAGTATTGTGGCCGTGCAATTAAGTTTATCTTTACTACTAGTGTAGCAGATTTATTCTTGTCGAACTTCATGTATATCATTATTAACGCATTTTTAGCAACGCTACTTTTACATTCTTATACTGTTCCAGGGACTTGATATATAGCATTATATTGCTCTATAATGTTTTGTATCAATCCATGTACTGGGTGGTTTGAACCTTTTTGACAGTACATTAAAGAACATGTTTTCTAAAGCATGCACTGCCTTCAAATTTGGCAGTATCTAAAGCGGATAAGGTATTCCATTCATCTCAAACTATCACCCTCATAACGGCCATGGTAAAAAAAGTGACAAAACAACACTGGCGTTTACTCCAAAGTAGCCCGAAGTCAATCCAGTCTACCCATGTCAGAAACGCAACTGCGTATCCTGTCAAGGAATAGACCGTCCTCACAATTTGAGAAGCTCACACAGTGGGCTGAAGTATCATATAAAAGACAAAACATAGTGATGACAAATGTGGTTTATTTGCTCACATGTAATGAATATTACAAACAATACGTAGATGAAACCAAATGTGGGTTCCAAGCACGCATTAAAGAACGCATAAGTGATTAGGGTTGTGCTGTTATTGTTTATTTAAGAATAACCGTGATTACTCGATTAATCAGCCTACAAAAGCAGATCAATGACTAAAGGTGTAATGGTGGTTAAAAATGTCCATTTGCAGGCCAAGAGAAAACTATTTTTGAAAATGTATCGCTGGCATGACTGTGCCTGGCTTGATTCTCAAGCCAGTCATTCCAGTAATACATTTTCAAAAACAGTTCTCTTGGCCTCCAAATGGACATAGATTTGCTGAACAAAATGTCTATGTCCTTGACCTATCGCATTAAAGAGTAATTAAAAGATAGATTTTGAAATATTTATGCAGTAGAGATTATTGACGGTTATTTGATTATTAGCTCACCTGGCCTGAAAGGCCAAGTGAGCTTATGTCGTGGTGACCGTCCGTCGTCCATCCGTCAACTTTTCCTTTAAAACGACTTCTCAAGAACCACTGGGCCAATTTCAATTATATTTGGCAGAAAGAATCCCTAGGGAATAGAGATTCAAGTTTGTTCAAATGAAGCCGATCTGCCAAAATCCAAGATGGCTGCCGGCCAAAATAGCCGATTTTTAGAAACACTTTAAAAAATCTCCGAAACCGCATGAGGAATTGATTCAAACCTCATAACACATCATCTGTGGCAGCGGTAGACCCAAGTTTTATCAAGACAATCTGATTGGCCGATTTGCTTGGCAGCCATCTTGGATGACCTAGTTTTCACGAAAACGACTTCTCCCGAACCGCTGAAGGGATAGAGCTGAAATTTTGTAAATATGCTTATGGACCAAGCGCCTTTCAAGTTTGTTCAAGGGAAGTTTGTTTCTTAAAAAACATGGCCACCATCAACCAATCAAAATTCAGCGTTTTTAGGTCATATTGGCTTTTTTGTATTTGATGTATTTTGATGGCAAAAATTGCTTTATATATGCTTATCAGTGTGGCAAGTTCAAATATACCACTTTCGAGACTGTCGGATAAACGCTTTGGCTGCCATCTTGGTTTGTTTTCCCACCAAAGGCTCCCATAGTAAAGCAATGGGCCCATAGTAAAGCAATGGGCCCATAGTAAAGCAATGGGGAATTCTTTAAACGACTTCTTCTCAAGAACCACAGGGCCGATTTCAATTATATTTGGGAGGAAGCATTCATAGGGCATACAGATCTAAGTTTGTTCAGATGAACCCGATCGGCAAATTTGTCCGGCGGCCATCTTGGATTTAGACCGATTTTAGGAAACGTCTTTAAACATCTCCGAAACGGCTTGGGGGATTGATGCAAACCTCATGAAATATGATTTATGGCAAGGGAACTTGACTGGTCAAATGGTTCAGCGGCCATCTTGGTTGACCTAGTAGTACTTATTCTCCAGAAGCGCTGAAGGGATCGGGCCGAAATTTAGCAGATTTGATTAGGGCCTAAGGGCCATTAAAGTTTAAGAGAAGTTAATCCATCAAAAAACATGGCCGCCGTGGGCCAATCAAAATATAGCATGTTTGGTGGCCATATTGGATTTTTTTATTTGATGGATTTTGAGGCCGAAATTGTTGTTATACATGTATGTGTTTTTGGGTATTCTGATCTCAAATTTGCAATTTTCGAAACTGTCGGATAAATGGTTTGCTGGCCATCTTGTTGATAAAGAGCATTCTAGTTGAAATGCCTATTGTCCAGGTGAGCAATACAGGCCCCTTGGGCCTCTTGTTTAATTTTTAATCATATAATTTCACAATTTAATAAATAATCATGATTTTTTATTTAATCACCCAATCGGGCAAGTCTATGAGTGATATTAAGAAAGAGAAAGACACCCCTGTCACACAACATTTCAATCGCTCACATCCCTCATCCACATGTGTCATCTGCAGGATCATTGAAGTACTCCACCACCATGCTGAAGAATGGAGGCAATGACACCCCGTCCATTGTATGCATCCAATCGGTATCAATCATGGGGACTGGTAATCCTAAAACCTACCTATGGTAGTAAAACTATGCCTTTAATTCCAGGATTCCCAAGTCTGCCCCATACTTGGTCAGCTAAATGACGTAATAACATAACATCACAGCTGTACTATATCACACTACATATGATGTCACGCTACACCGGCATCCACTCCAAACTATTTTAGTACCCCATTCATAGTTTGTCTATCCACGCTAATGGAAAGATTTCGCTGTAGAGTGTGCAGCCATATTTGCCTATAGGTCATCAGTCTAATGTACACACATCAATGACATGATTCACAGACAGGAGGATTTTTGGTTTTCCGCAATCTGTGAAAGAGGCGTCACACGTACAAGAGATTTCCGAGACCATCTAGGCAAGGTACATCATCTTCTATTTGGTAATATGAGACAGGGATTTACCGGACTCGAAATCCTGTGTCCTATGCCCTTAAAAATACACACAGGACCTACAAAAAATAGAAAACGCATTCCTGCAGATGCAGACACCAAACCCAATAAATTTGTTACAACAAACCTAGGCATAACAAATATCTAAGCCACTAAATATCCAAGTGAAATTCGCAATAACTTACGAACACTGTTTCTGGGCAGGCGATCATCAGGCTGTACCGTTGTAGACAGACAAATAGTGGTGTTTCAGAAATAATGCTGGTTGATTTTTAGATAAACAGCACATAATATTATGCTTTTGCATTGTAGCATTTTATCAACATTTAACGAATCCATTTTAACACTTACCATGCTGATGTCAGTATTAAAACTGCTGTACATTTTGGAAAGTATGGTGGAAAGTCATTCACCAAATTTGTTTCCAAATTATAGACCAGTCTGCTTGGCTTTCTGCTTTTATCTCCGTGCCAATGTCCCTGATATCCCAAGAATAGGTTATTGCAGCATTTCTGGCACACTAGGACTGCCATTATTGATTTTGGAACCCTTAAAATAAGGATGGACTCTCAAATTTACAGATTGAGGTAAATCCCTGATCAGACTTATCATCCATACTTAGCCATTCTCAGGAAGGAAGGCTATAAAAGGAATTGACAATCAATGCAGACTCTACAGAAACTCACTTATCATCAGGCACAAAGAAGAGAGAATCCAAGTTTGAAGAAGGAAAATATTGCCACCAACAACTTTCAGTCAAATTGTTTTCAAAATATTTGACATATTACAGGTAAAACCCATAGAAAATTAGTATGCAGAAATTTAGCTGCCAGACAGTTATTTATAAGCATGTTTTTACTTCTTGTAGGTCATCCATCATTTCCATAGCAACGACCCAGATACACGTGTTTACATGGTGATCATCATGGTGCTGCTTATTCCGTATGTGTTCGTCAAACAACTGACATTTTTATCGATATTTTCTGGATTCGCAAACCTTCTTACCGTTACCGGGCTGGTGATCATATTCCAATACATATTTAGAACGTTGCCCAGTCACCCAGAGCGACCAGTGTTCAACTCTACCGCGACGATGCCATTATTCTTTGGAACCGCAATGTTTGCTTTTGAAGGAATTGGAGTGGTAGGTTGAGCATAGTAACTTTAGACATTTCATAGAGGCTCTTAACGTTTTAGCTGTCTGCCAACTGACTTAATGCAGACTACATTTTCCATGGGGGTTTAACGCTCGACCTGCTGAATATTTATGAAAAAAATTTGACTGAAAGTTGTTGGTGTCTAAGCCACCAACAACTTTCAGTCAAATTGTTTTCAAAATATTAAGCAGGGCCAGAGTTATTGCCCATTGAAATTATTGTCTGGTGTCTTGCAGCAGTCAGACAGTTAATATTTGAGTTTGTCAATCAGATATATCACGTATCTCGGCTTACATGTCAGGATTCCTGATACCTGGTGGAATGAAGCTTGGATACATGGTTGCTGAAAGCGTCGCAGAAAGCAGCACAATGAGATTGCTTTCACGAAGACCGCTATTGGTTTTCGTGGTCCGAGGTCAATGACATGGTGACCCAATGGACCTTTCAAGTTTATCCATCCATCATCTGACATCATATGATGTTATAGTTAACTAAGTGACATGTAGGATGATGTCATAATTAATTGTGGTATGAATGACTCGATTTAATCCGTCTTTGTTGCTAATAGTCTGACACGTACAATTTGTAGGTCTTTACTATTTAATAAACATTGTGTTGAACATTTTGAAACTAATTTGACTGGGCTCTTATGGCAGCAATAGCACCGAGTCAAATTAGTTTCAAAATATTTAACAGCTTACCTGTATAGCTTTCTGGAAATTGATGGTCAGGGAGTTCAGGGATTTATCGATCCAAACAGGAGCATGGTGTGGGTGGAGCTTGGATGGGCTGGTCATACATGTAGCTAAAACTGGAAAGATCCATTAATGAGATTTCATTGTGTTTTCATGATAAATGTAAGTCGGCCCATATGATCCCATTTGGTGTCTGAAGAACGCTATTCATTTGGGTGGTCAATAGGTCAAGCTCATACACAATTAACCTGATTACAGAAACTTAATTCAAATAAAGGGTCTTTATCAAACTGGGTAAAAAAAGGGCAGTATTGCTTACTGTAAAGCATGGTCACATTGCTGGATGATGACTAAAGTTCGACTGAAATGATATTTACTAAACTCGATCTCCAGTTGGCCTTTAAGAGTGTCATCGTTATGATCACCTAATGGATGTATCCGAACTGTCACACAAGCAACTGACATCAGAATCAAAATATGTCATGTTAGCTGATGTCAGGATCAAAATATGTCATGTTAGCTGATGTCATGATCAAAATATGTCATGTTAGCTGATATCATAATCAAATGACGTAGGTCTGACAGGAAAGAGGAAAAGGTCTGACAGTAACAGTGATTTTTCATAATGGTCCTTTTGAGGGTATATACCCCCAAAATTCAGCCTCAGACCCCCAAAAGTAATGTCAGGGTGACCCATGGGACCCCTGAAAATCCTGTATGATTGTTAAATACTAAGTAGTTTTATAGGCTTTTGCATAAAAATACCTATAAAATCTAGCATGGGACATGCATAATTCATAGTTGTGGGTCCATGGTACCCTCTAAATTTAGCATGGATGAGAAATACTGCTTGGGAACTCCAAATTTGAGTTTTGGGACCCCAAGATTTCACCTGGGGACCCCCAGATTTCAGGTTGTGTGGTCCATGGGACCTCCAAATAGATGCCATGAGAAACACTGGACAGTAACTCTGAATTGTAAGTTTTTGCTGAAGTTAGAATTTAATAAACATTCTGTTGAATATTTCAAAACTGATTTGACTAGGAGCTGTATCTGCCATAGCTGTAGGCGGCAACACCTGCCAGTAAAATTTGATTTAAAACATTGAACCGGCTACCTGTATAGTTACCTTGAAATTAAGTTTCTGGAAATTCAGCATTCAGTGTGCTAAGATGGATTCAAATGTGTGCATATAGTAAGTGAAGCTTAGCTAGAAATAGGTCCATCCCTCTATTAAACACTTGCCTTGTATTTCTGAATGATACACATAGCTCGAGTTCTACTGAAGGGAAGCTTACCAAATTTGGTTTGTATGTTCCCCTTTGCAGTGCGAATAAGCCTGATGATACTGTATATGTTAAATAAAATAAATAAGTTATTTTCATAACTTCGCATACCTTAATAGTAAATTTCGTCATGGAAATTAATTTTCTTCAATTTCTTATGGGAATTAAGTAGTGATGTCATCGCGTGAATGATTGTTATGGTATGATGTCATTGCGTGAATAGTAGGCTACTTTGTTGGTTATGATAGATAGCTCACAACAACTCATTAACAACCATCATATTAAAACGATGCAAGAGAAACATTAGTGTTTGTTAAACTAGAACTTGATTCGGAGCTGAGGTCGTGGTTCATAACTTTGTTAGACATTAGTTTCCTCTAATTTGAATGGTGTAAGCTAATCGAATCCATGTGGTAGACAATTCACGCTATGACGTCATACCATAAATTTTATGCTGTGTCAAACAAAAGTCATTAAGTTAGCTGAAATTTGAACATCTGCAAACCTCTTTAATTTTTATATTCTGATAAAATCTTATTTTTGGTGATTGTGTCACCTGTGAAGCAGAAAGTGAGGCATAGGGATCATTAATACCGGCGGCAGTGGCCATCATTTGAGCACTTGGTTACGGTTTTGAAATCAACTTATTTTTCAACAATCATGACAATGGCTCATCATATGTCAATGAGACCCTACAGAAGTCTTCTATACTATACAAGGATGCAATCTGCCTGACAACAGATTTCATTTTGGGGCATTTTATCTATTATTAACTCACGTGACCTGAAAGGCCAAGTGAGTGTATGCCATGGCGACCATCCATCGTCTGTCTGTTTTTCCTTTAAACGACTTCTTTCGAAGAACCACTAGGCCGATTTCAATTCTGTTTGGCAGGAAGCATCCTTAGGGCATAGGGATCCAAGTTTGTTCAAACGAAGCCGATCGGCCATTTTGGCCGATTTTAGGAAACATCTAAATATCTCTGAAACTGCTTGAGGGATCATCAATTCAAAACTCATGAAATATCATCTAGGGTAACAGCTGAACCAAGTTTGTTCAAGGGCACTTGATTGGCCAAATAGTTTGGCGGTCATCTGGGATGACCTAGTTTTCCTGAAATTTAGCAGATATGATTAGGGACTAAGGGCCATTAAAGTTTGTTCAAGGGAAGTTAATAAGTTAAAAAACATGGCCACCATCGGCCAATCAAAATGTAACATGTTTGGCTATTGGATATTTTTATTTGATGGATTTTGAAGCCGAAATTGGTTTTATATATAGGTTTTTAGGTATTCTGATTTCAAATTTGCAATTTTCGAAACTGTCGGATAAGCACCTTGGATCGTTTTCCTGCCAAAAATCTCCATACTAAAGCAATGGGAAATTCAAAATGTCTTCTGGAGAACCACGGGACCGATTTCAAGTATATTTAACAGGAAGCATCCTTATGGAATAGAGATACAAATTTGTTCAAAGGAAGATGATCGATCGGCCAGTTTGGACCGTGGCCATCTTGGATTTTGGATGACTTTTAGAAACGTCTTTAAAAATCTTCTGAAACTGATGGTGGGATCGATGCAAACCCCATGAAACATGATCTAGGGCAAGAGCTGAAGCAAATTTGTTCGAGGGAGCTTAATTTGGTGAATTGATTGGTGGGCATCTTGGATGAAGTAGTTTTCGTGAAAACGACCTCCAGAACCGCTGAACAGATCAGGCCGAAATTTGGCAGACATGATTAAGGCCGAAACGCCATTAAAATTTGTCCATGGAAAGTTGATATGTCAACACACCATGTTTGCCATGAAGCAATCAAAATATATCGTTTTTGGCGGACAGCTTGTATTTTCTGCAAATATCTGAGAAAAACATTAAAAAGACTTATTAACCACTGGACCAATTCTAATAAAACTTTGCTAAACCTTCTTCACAGAAATTTGATTGGTAAATCTTTCAAGATTTTGTTTGTTTGTGCCAGTGGCCAATAATTCCAGGGGAGCGATACAGGCCCTAATAGGGCCTCTTGTTTTCACAGTTTTGGACTTTGAACTTTCTTCATGTTTTTCTGGTTAAGGTTTTTTATGGAACATTCTTTTTCAACAATGGCTCATTGGATATCAACAGAATTTTACAGCAGTGTTATATACTGTGCATCATTACCAATTTCGTTTTGTGAAATTTCTCCTGATTTTTCAGTTTTGTTGTTTTTCATGGTTTTAGGGTTGCGGTTGTTTATGGACCATGTAACTCATCAACTATGGTCATTCCGATTTCAATGAAAATTTACAGACGTGTTCTACTGGGTATGCAATACAATGATACGATCTGCATCATTACTCATATGATTTTGGGCAATTCTACTACTTTTTTCACGGTTTTGAACTCAACTTTTTTCATGTTTTATTTGGTATATTTTTTTATGGACCACTCAATTTCAACAATGGCTCACCAGTTGTTATTACACCACAAAAACGTCTTGACCGTTCAATCACTACTTGCTAAATCAAATACTCTGCATTTAGCTACCAGAATAGGATTTTTATGCTCGCTTACATTCTCCCTAATGCCTATACCATGACCATGTTAACCCCTAACCAGGCTACTGGTAGAGGGTTCCCCAGTATTAGCCTCACAATAGACTGGCACCTGTCTGTACTCACTCCTTGGTGACGCCTGTCACTAAGCACGGCTGCGCATGCTCAGTAGGTCCCAAATATGAAAACTGATTCACTTTTCAAATATTCTGCTAGCGGACCAGTTCTCCTGCTATCAAGACTTAAGTTTTATAGCTTTGCGCTGAAGTTCAGCTACATTCAAGAATACTGATACGGGAAAATCATGCCTGCTATGAAATCGATTCTGCCTAAGTTATGTTAAATGTTCACGTGATGTTTTAGAGGTTTCTAACTCTAGTTTATGAGTTACCAGTTTTTGTGTCAGTACTCAGTGAGAGTTGTTAATTTTGTTTCTCCAGCTTTTGTCTTAGAGCTTTTTTCTTTCTTTTTTTTTATGGTTCCTCTTATCTAGAGAGCTCTCAGTAGTTTTTAGCAAAGCCGTTGCTTCATATTCCGATTTATTTTTATTATAGGACCCAGTTTTAACTTTTGAGAGAGTGAAGTGCTCTTCTGCGAAGTGTGACCGTCAGCATTCTAAAGATTTTGCGGGACATGTCTGCATAAAGTGTACTTCTTACACTCCTTTTAAAATGTGTGGGATTTGTAAGGGCTGGCCTCTAGTAATATCCAAGGTCTTTTTCAAAGATTTTAATTCTAAGCCTGCTTTGCCCTCAGATCGCTTTCCCTCTTGTTGTTGAGAAAACTAAGGCAGTTACATCTGCAAGTTCTTCTATTACGTCTGTGCCAACAACAGAGGGGGGCTCCTAAAAATCAAATTATGATGCCGTTATAGCGCTGTTTGCATGTTTCGAATCATTTGCAAATGTATTGACTAAGTCTCTTGACGAGCGTATTTCATCTGATGGTTGTGTAGTCGACGTATCCATTCAGCATACAATTCGTCCTTGCACTTGGATGTTTTGTTGGGATCGAGTTTTTCCTGTCACGGGATTAATGATGTCATAATCAGCCTGGCTATGTATTTATCAGCAATTCAAGTCGCTATGCTGGTTTCTGATGTATATTGATCTTTATGATCGTTTTCCTTCTCTTTGAGTTGGTTTGAGTGTCTAAGCTTAACTAGTTTGCTCATACTCCTTGTCCTTTGCCCTGTTTCAGGGACCGGGTTGCGCGTCCTGTGGACGTTTTCTACATGAAAAGTTCTGGCCTCATCTGTGCTATCAATGTAGCCCTTGTGGTCCCTTGGTTAATTGTGACATATGTAAGCACTGGGGGGGCGAGTTAATGTCCGAATTCTTGTGCTGCTTACAGGCGACGGACAAGGTGGTAGAGGAGGAGAAGAAGAAGAAGCGGAAACGAGAGGTTGTAAGTAGGAAGGGTAAGGGGAAGGTCTCGTCCGCGGTGGATATGGAGGCCTTCCGGACCGAGATGTTGGGAGAGATGAAGAGGACAATAAAGGATTTGGTTCCAGGGTTGCTTCGTGGCATGCTTCCTGGACCAAATCCTTTACTGTCCTCATCATCGGCTTCGGAGCAGGTAATCCCCGCCTCTGGATCGGTTTTCCTTAGACCGCTTCCGTTGTTCGACGATTCAGAGGTGGCCCCATTAGAGGGGGCGTTCCATGACCCTGGCAGCAGGCTTATTGCCGCGCCGAGAGGGGACCGTGGACGGTTGTCGCTGGAACCCGCGGGCTGCTTATCAGTCCAGGGGTATCCGCACGCCGCGGTGGCCAGTACCTCCTATGGCACCGTTCCTGGTCAGCCCGGGTTAGCTCTCTTTGCTGACCCGGGGTCTAATCTTTCTGACCAGGGTGATGAGGATTACCTGCTAGGGTCGCCGTCTGACGACGTGGACATGGATGAAGACGTTTGTGCACCCCTCGCGGGGAATACAGGCGGCTTCTTCCACGGTTTTACTCACCCTGGAGTAAAGTCCGCGGCTCAGGTGGTGGCCCAGGGCGCTGCTGATGGCCAGCGGTACCGCATACCTCGGCTTGCCGAGGGTGTTGCTGGTGCTGGCCGGGCCCGTGGTGGGGCGGTATATACCCCGCGCTCTGCCACGGTGCCTGCTCCTGGTCGAACCAGTGATATTGTCATGCCGGTGCTATCAGGCCCGCATGTTTTCCCTGGCTTGCCAGGTGTATCAGCGTACCCGCCGTCAAGCTCTGCTGCTTGCGCTCAGGAGGAAGACGAAGGACCCCGTCTTGTAGAGCGCTCGCAGTTAGCCACGGAGGAGGATTGGTCTGACGCTTGCCAGTGGTTGGTGAGCGTTAGGCCTGATCTGCCCGTGGAGCAGTCGCCTAGCCAGCGTGACCACAGGCCGTGGTTAGCTGGGAAACCGACTGCTAACGCTATGCCTTCTCTGCCGCTGGCGGAGCATGTCGTTGACATGTTCAAGGTGGCGGAGTCGTCCATTAACTCGAGTGGACGTCTCGCGAAGGCCCCTCGCGAGGTGGCCAGGCGTTGTCGCATCGTGCCCCTGGATTACCAGCGGTACGGTGTGGTACCCAAGCCCAGCGTGGATGACCGCGCGGCTTTGGGTGAGGATGCGCGGCCAGGCTCCCGTTCTGACACGGGGGTCTTGTGTTCGAACGTGTTGCGTTCGGCGAATACCGCGTTGCGTGATGCGGAGGAGAGTGGGAGGGCTTCGATTGCCGCTCTGTCCCACGTCTCCCAGCTGTTACAGGGGGTAGTAACGGCATCCGCATCGCGCCAGCCAAGCCCGGTCACGGTCCAGCGAGCCATCCAGGATGGTATTAACCTGGCGCTGGACTGTATGACTCGGGCAGTGACCAGGAGTGTCCGGGCAAGAGGCACGTTTGCCCTGGACAATCTGTGCCCGTCTCAGGACCTGTACAATAGGCTACTCCGTACGCCTATGACGGGTCCTGGTCTTTTTGGAGGTGAGGGATGTCGCCACCTCCAGGAGACGGTCACCCTGGTGAATAACCAGAGGGCGCTGCGCGAGCAGTTTGAGGTGCTGCGTCGTGCTAACGTTCGCGCCGCGGCCCCTGCGTATCGTCCCCTGCAGGCTCGAGGTGGTGCTGGCCAAGTCAGAGGCCAGCCACCGTCGCAGCGTCGGCCTCGGCCGCGTGCGATTCGGCCAGCAGCGAGGGGGGCGCAGGTTCCTCAGGCGCCGTCAGCCAGGCAGCCGCCCGCGCACCATGGTGCGCGCGGGGCGGGGCGGGGCGCGCGAGGATCTGGGCGTGGTTATCGGTCCTGACAGGACGCTTACCGCGGTAAGAACCACTCCGGTGTGTATGGCGACGGAGACAGTGCCGCTCTTGCATGCCTTGTGTCCACCGCGGTCCCTAGGTGGACCGGTGGGAGGCCGGCTAGCCGACCACATGCAAGAGTGGGAACGGTTAACTCAGGACCGTTTAGTCTTGCGATGGCTTTCCGTCGGGTATCATCCAGAGTGGATGACAGGCCCGCCGTCGCGACTGTCTCTAGTGCCAGTCTGGACTCCCATTCCGAGAGATCCAGAGCAAAGGTTGTGTATCGAGGAGGAGATCAGCTATTCGGGCATCAAAAGTGGAGTCCTCTGATTCCGATGCTAGTCCAAAATCTTGCGGATGTTCTCGCAAGTGGGGAAAGCCAACGTCCCTCAGTTCTAGACAGGAAATAAAATCTCCAAAGTATAAGTCGAAAGATTCTAAGAAAAAGTCTGGTGAAGTGTCTTCCGGTAGGAGCCAGACTAAAGACCATGTAATCCTTGAGGGGTCGGATTACCCTCATGCGGTGGCATTGGTGGCGGAAGTTACCAATAACACCTCATGCGAAAGTACATTTTTCAGTGATTCCAATCGCCAGCAATGTTAAGAGATCCCCAATCTCAATTTCCGCTCCCGTCTTTGCTCTTGGCTTGTCCGGGCAAGCGGGTTCGAAATCCAGATTGTCTTCTGGTTTGACCGGGCATCCGGATATGAGCACCATGATTGTTTCTGACTTGGCTGAACATCCGGTGTCTCATGATCATCTGGCTTTTCCGTCTTCCATTTCCGGTAACGGCCCATCCGTTTCTGGTTCAAGAGATGCCTGTCACGGTCTGTTAGATCCGGCTAGGTATCATTCATCAACTTCCGGTTCCGGTTTTTCCGCTTCCGTTTCCAGTAGTATTGTTGCTGCTTCCGGTATCAGAGGTGCTCTTCCGGGTCTGTTAGATCCGGCATTGCATCCAACTTCCGTTTCTGGTTCCGGTTGTGTTGTATCCGCCTCTGGTAGTAGTGTTTCTGCTTCCGGTTCAAGAGGTGCTTTTCCGGGTCAGTTAGATGTGGCTAAGCATCCTACTTCCGGTTCTGGCGTACCAGTTTCTGCTGGTTCTCCTTCTGGGAGTTATTTTTGCGCATCTGGTTATGAGTTGCCTGATGGTTCAGATTCTTATTCTAATAATAATTTCGTTACTTCTGACTCTAATTATTTTCGCGCTCCTCCTGATCAGGTTTTTTCTAGGAATGATTTTGATCATTCTTCGTCTCTTTCTCAGTCTGCTTCTGAGGTTCCTTCTGTTTTTGTCCATCCTTCCTTTCGTGATGTGGTGCCTAATGCTCCTTCGTCTTCTTCGGTTCTTTCTCCTTCATTGCCTAAGGGAATTATGTTTCATCCTCCTTCCTCTTCTTCTTTATCTGCCCTGTCGGCTAGAGATTTTTCCTCTAGTCACGTTTCTCAATCTTCTTCTCTTTTTCATTCTTCGGCTATCACTCCTCCTCCTCGGGGGTTTTCTCACATTCCTTCTTCTGTTCAACAGAACCCTACATCTTCAGATCATGTCTTCTCTTCTTTCTCCTCTACTCCTATTTCTTCCTTTCCTTCTTACTCTTCCTCTTCTTCTCCGTCTTTTGATCATCTAGACCCTATTGTGTCTGTTGTTCTTTCTCCGAAACTAGAATTTCAGATACATGTAGTGGACTCGGGTTTAGATTTTTCCTTATTTTATGTAGCTCGGGATTCCTCTCTTCATCGCTCTTGTTTCTGCGAGATTTTCTATTCTATCCAGATTTTCTGCGAGTGGTTTAGGATGATCATCTTTTCCATCTAGCCAGAGAGATGAGGGTGATTTCATTCCTTCTGATCATGTTTCCTCGGTTTTGGATCCTTTGCTTTTGTCTGTTCCTGGATGTTTAGGTTCTCCTTCCTCCTCCAGGAACGTTGATTCTTCAGCTTCTTTAGATTCTGAGCTTGGTCCTCCTCCTCCATTACATTCTTCTTCTAATCCTATCTCGAGATCAGTCAGGGCCAGGGATCTTAGGAGGTTTTAGCCAGTCAGGGCCTCTTCAGATGCTTGGTCTTCAACTCATCAATGGATAGCTTCCTCTCTGTCTCTTCCCCTTCAGGATGGGTTTTCAATTGATCCTCCTTTTGGATCTGCGCTATCCTCATCTGACCCTGCTTTTTGTTCTCGTGTTCTTCCAGTAGATAACTGGGTTATAGATATGTTAGACTTTTATGTGAATGCGGTCCAATCGAAAGATTTTGCTCTTACTCCTAGGTTAGATGCTCCAGTTCAAGTTCCTAAGGATGATTTTCTTAGAGTGGCCTCTACTCAGTCTATTAATGGTCTGACTTGGGATGTTCTTTCTTCTAATTTGAAGGAGTCAGCTAAGACTAAGTCATCTTCGGATCTTTTTAAATGGGAATCTGTATGTAGGGCTCAGATTAAAACAGCGAATTTTCTAGCTCTTTAAGAGGCTATCCTTAAGGCTCAGGAGAAAGATGATCAGATTCCTCCTGAGGTCTTTCGTTCTCTAGCCGATGTTTTTAGAGGTTCATTGAACTCGGTTTGTCGATCGTTAGGTTTTATAAGAGAAGAACTAGGAAACTGTCCGAGGTCAATATTTCGAATACTCTTAGGAGTAACCTTATATCGGCTCCTCCCTTTGGCTTGGATGGCTTTGGTCAAGGTTCTTTCAATATTATTCGGGCTGAATCTGACCGTCTTAGATCCGCCAGGGAGCTTCGAGATCAGATCTCTGTGTTGAAGCCTTCAGTGAAGAGAAACTATTCTTCTGTCAAGAGTCCAAATTCCTCCCCCAAGAGGAAGAGTCTCAGGCCGGATGAGTGTGGCGCTTATCCTTCTAGGGTAATTACCAACTCTAACCAGTCTTTTGGTACCCGAGCCCAATCCGCGGAGGAGGATCGATTTGAATCCATTTTGTCTCATCGGCCTAGATTCCAAGTCCATCAAGCCCCAGGTTTATTCCCGTGGATCTAGATCTAATTCTAGAGGCCGTTCCTTTAGAGGTTATCAAAGTAAAAGGGTTTGATGGGATCGTCGTAGCCCGGGTATACCTATCCTTTCCTCTCATCCCAGTTTTATCTCTTCCTCTTCTACCTTTGGATCTCTCGGTGCAGTCCCTTTTGCCCAGCGTGCCAGTAGGTGGGTGCCTGTCTCTGTTTTGGAAGACGTGGCAAGCCCTTGTTCCGGACTCCTGGCTTATAGATCAACTCCACTGGGGTTATGCACCTTCATGGATCAATCATCCTCCTTCCCTGTCTTTCCTTCCCAAGTGGACTCCGGTTCCTTCCAATCCAGAGAAGTTGGGATCCCTAGAAGACGAATTGGAGTCGATTATTCTAAAGGAGGCCATAGAAGAGGTTCCGTTATGGAGAGTAGACCCGGGCTACTACTCAACTCTTTTTCTGGTCCCCAAGAAAACAGGTGGATGGCATCCGATCATCAATCTGAAAAGGTTAAACCTAATTTTTATCCAAAATTCAAGATGGAGACCGTTTCTCAGATTATTGCCAGTCTGATTCCAGGCATGTGGAACTCTTCCATAGACCTGAAGGACGCCTACTTCCATGTTCTCATCCACCCTTCATTCCAAAAATTCATGAGATTCGCTTTCAAGGGTCGGGTATGGCAATTCTGAGCCATGCCCTTCGGCCTGACCACAGCCCCTTTTTTCTTCACTTGCCTAGTGTCAGCTGTGGCAGGAATTCTTCACCGTCGTTCTATTCACCTTCACGTTTATATAGACGATTGGTTATTAAAAGCAGAATCTTTCTCAATTCTGTCAGGAATCATTCCAGAGGTATGCAGTCTGTGGTTTTGTTTTAAATCTAGAAAAGTCAAGCTTGTTTCCCTCTCAGGTTTTCACCCACCTAGGCCTTTCATTCGATCTAGCTCGGGTCTAGTTTTCCCATCAGACCTAAGAGTAGAAGCCATCTTAGTAGTGATGGGAATTCTGTCTTCCTCTTCCGTGGTCAAAGCAATTCTCCTTCTCAGGGTGATAGGCTTAATGGTCAGCGTCGAGAGTATCATTCCATGGGCGGCGCTGATGAGAAGACCTTTCCAAATGTATCTAATGTCCCTTTGGAAACAGTTGGTTCACTCTATTTACCATCAGATCCCCATCAGAGAACATCTAATTCCCCACCTAGATTTTTGGAAGGATCGTTCTCTGCTTCTGATGGGTGTCCCTCTGGTCAAGTCTTCTCCTCAAGCAATTATCTTCACAGACGCTTCCCAGGAGGGATGGGGAGCGGTCTGGGTTTCCCTGTCTGTTTCCGGCCTGTGGTCCCTGGAGGAGTCGTCAGCCCACATCAACATTCTGGAGTTGTGGGCTGCCAAGAAGGCTCTTCTCTTGGTCAGATCGAGTAAAAGGTCTCAGAATCTCGATTCGATCGGACAATTCAACAGTAGTCTCTTACAATGTATATCAACAAGCAGGGGGGTACGAGGTCATTGCCCCTCTGTCTGGAAGTGTGGAACCTCCTCTTGTGGTGTCGCAAGAATCAAATTTTTCTAGTGTCCACTCATGTCCCAGGCTGTCTGAATTTTCTTGCGAACCAACTGTCTCGTCCCAACAAGTTCGGCCACACAGAGTGGCAGTTAAAGAGGTCGGTTGCCAAAGCGATCTTCAACCATATGGATCGTTCCCATGTAGATCTGTTCACAACATGTCTGAATGCCCAGATCTCTTTCATGTCGCCTTTTCTGGACAATCAGGCGTTGGCTGTGGACGCCCTGTCTCAGTCCTGGAAAGGAATGGTCGCTGATGCGTTTCCTCCAACAATCCTGATTCCTTTGGTATTAAAGAAGGTCAGGGACCAGATCTGCGAAATTCTGCTGGTAGCTCCTTTTTGGCCAAAGCGGATCTGGTTCGTAGATCTCCTCGATCTTCTGGTAGACTTCCCTCGTCTCCTTCCAGTTTCCCCAGACCTTCTGTCTCAAGCGAGGGGAACTTGCCTTCATCCAAACCCAGGAATCTTCAGTCTGTGTGTTTGAAGAATATCGAGTGTTCGGTCCCTGAGATTAGATTTTCTGCAAGATCTCAGGAAATCATTGATTCTGCCAGGAGAGAGTCGACCCACAGAGTTTACAAGGGTCGACTTAAAATTTTTGGATACTGGTGTGCAGATCATGGTTTCATGCCTGATTCTGTTTCTATTTCCCAGGTGTTAGACTTTTTATCTTATCTTTTTGACTCCTTACATTTGTCTGCTAACACTGTAAGAGGTTATAGATTTTCTTTGACATCTTCGCTTCCGTGTCTGTTGAATGCAGATGTTAAAGATACTAAGGTTCTTAATGGTTTTACCATAGCAAGCTTTCCGTCGGGGGGTGGGGGGGTTGGTGGTTAGGGACTTAGCTCTAACCATGGGTCAGCAGATGGAAGGACTGCCCAATGTACTGATATAAATGTCTATCTTAGTATGACTGATGAACCGGCTGATTGACTGTTGGAGCAATTAACAGTCTAGTAAGCGAGCTGTTTGCTGTCCGGCTCAGTCACTGACGGATTGACTGATTGATTGACAGCCCCACAGCTGGTTGATTACGGTACTTCTTAAATATGAAAACAACTCAGACTAAATGTTAAATAACTTGTTTTTCAGTAAAATTTCATCCTTCAATAATCGTCAGTTGTACTTATACATTCAGCAGTTACAATTTTTATTCAGTCTTTCTAGTGTGGTTTAGCTAGACCCCACACTCTATCTTCTGTCTATCGCTCTCCTTGTACACAACTTTCAGCTCACATTTATACAGAAATGTACCCATTCATTGCCATGTCAATAAACAGAAATAGCTTTTACATAACAGCAGGTAGAGACCCATAATAGAAATAATTAATTATCTTTCATTTCCATGTTCCAGAATCTGATTATTATTCAAGTAATTCCCTGTAAATTTGGATGATTATTTTGAAAATAATTTAATCAAAAGTGGTTGGTATTTAGACAGCAACAACCCTGAGTCAAATTACTTTAGCAATTGATCAACAGAGTCCACCTGGATACCAATATGGTCAATATATATTGTTTGTGTTACTTGGAGAATGAAAGGGTTAATAGCAGTTGGTCAATCATTACATAAATTATAATATAATGCCTACTGGAAAATTCCACCTGTGACATGTTTACATCTGATTCTGTAAGTGTTCTTTTATCAAGGTATAAACTTGTAGAAACTAACCTTAGATGTCCTGCTTTTTGCAAACCTGCCTCACCATTTGTAGTCCATTCTTGTTGATTCGGCAGATTACTGGACAATTGGCATAATTATGGCACAAGTCTGGCCTTTAATGGACAATAAGTAGGCTGTAATACCTTTTAATGTTGAATGGTCAGTCTACAATATTCAATGTCAGTCTACAATATTCAATGTCATGTTTGTTGACTAGCTGGTATCAATTTTAAACTGTTACATTCAGCTGTTGCTGGTATGCAACTCTTTTAGCAACACCTTTAAAATTGACAACAGAAGTATTATAAGACATACATAATACTTTTAAATGATTGATTGAATGTAGAAATTTATGAAAGTAATTTTCATAAATTTCAGCACAATAATTCAAGTACCACGGTTTCATTAGAGGTTTAGGCAATATTCGTCCTCCAGTTGCTAAACCTTTACCTTCTTGGAACTTGGCTCTGGGTCTTCAGGTTTTGGCAGGTCATCATTTTGAACCTATCTCTTCTATTAGCTTGAAACCTCTAACTTTTAAGACAATTTTTCTGGTTGCCTCTACTTCTGCTAGAAGACGATCCGAAATCCATGCTTTTTCCGCTGAAAAGGACAGGTTTATTGAATCTGTGGACGGCCTAGTATTATATCCTAGAAGGGATTTTTTTTATCGAAGACTCAGTCTAACCGTTACCCAGCTAAGCCGATTATTTTTAAATCTTTAACGTCCTTTTCACCGTCTGACAGATTTTGGTGTCCTGTCAGAGCTTTAAAAGTTTACAAGCGTCGTACTGATTTTAAGAGATCCGATCCGTCCCATTTCTGGGTTCCGTATGCGGAGGAGGTAGCCAGACCAGTCTCTAAGGCCACTATTGCCAGATGGATTTGTGAGACCATCCGTCTGTGTTATGAGATTGCTTCTCCTGACCAAATTAATCTTTCTCACATTAAAGCTCATGATGTTAGAGGGCTGGCTGCCTCTTTCACTCTTTTCGCTGGCTCTTCAGTAGACGAAGTTATGCAAGTTGCAGGATGGAAATCCGAGTACTTTTACTACCTTTTATTTAAAAGATCAGAGTGCAGCAGCTTCCTTTTTTAGAATTATTATGATTTTAACTAAAAAGGCTGAAAACCATTTACCAAACACATCCCACCATTTTCGTTAGGACCGTGTGTCTGCGTGTAATGGTGAGAGTTGTTCTTTGGTTTTTATTTATTTCTTTAGGTTTAAAGTTTTACTTATTTGATAATCACTGTGCGATTGATTAAGATGCTCCGTTATGTTATGTTATGTTATTAGCATTTGGTTATGTTTTGTTTGATTTTTATTCGTGCTTATGGATTCTCAAATCTCCTCCCACCAAGGGTTCTCAGTGGGGCACTGACCAAATCTACGGGTTTAGCAAGTAGTGATTGAACGGTCAAGATGTTTTTGTGGTGTAATAACAACCCCCAACAGACCCCCCTTTAGTGGGTTGGTCTGTAGTTTTATTAACCACTATAAAAACATACTCTTACCGTTCAATCACTTCGACCTGACCTCAGCAACCCCGCAGGGTATTGATTTGAGAATCTATTCAGGATATTTGGCACTTAAATTTAGAAAAGTGAATCAGTTTTCATATTTGGGACCCACTGCGCATGCGCATGCATTCTTAGTGACAGGCGTCACCATGGAGTGAGTACAGACTGGTGCCAGTCTTGTGAGGCTAATGCTGGGGAACCCTCTAACAGTAGCCTGGTTAGGGGTTAACATGGTGATGGTATAGGCATTTGGGAGAATGTAAGCGAGCATAAAAATCTGATTCTGGTAGCTAAATGCAGAGTATTTGATTTAGCAAGTAGTGATTGAACGCTAAGTATGTTTTTATAGTGGTTAATAAAACTACAGACCAACCCACTAAAACAAAACTACAACAGAGTTATATACTATTCAGCGGTGCTTTCTGCATCATCACTAGTTTCTTTTTTTAAAAAGATTTCAAGATCACACTATCTGATTGGTTACACTTGTTAGTTGGTGTCTTACTGAATATGTGTATTATGAACCATGTCGGGTTTGCTTGGCAATCTACACTATAGGTGAGACATGGTACGCTTCAGCATTCTTGTTATTGAAATGTCATCATCATGTTTGGTCCCCTTTAAATGTTTTAGTAACCCAATTAAAAGGAAATGGAGGATTCCAGTTTTTCCATCAATCATGGGACGTCATAATCAACTATATGACGTGTACGATGATGTCCTAATTAATTACATTTTGAATGACGTAGCTAAGTTCGTCACAAACGATTAATAGATGAGGAACTAAGCGTTGTTGTACGAATTGTATGTCTACTATTTAGGCGTTTATTGGTCAAATTTGGTCAAGAATTAAAATTTCTCCTTAGTAAATGTTCCTCTGCAGGTAAAGAGAAGTATTTTTTTTAATTTACCACTGGAATTACTGATCGATTATCGAGCCAGCCAATTCAGTGGTGAATTTTCAAAAGTACTCTTCTCTTTACCTGCAGATGCACATTCCTCAAGACCACTCCAGAGACCGGTTTTGGCCGGCTTGACCATTAAACGCTTAATAAACTAGCTGTTGAATATTTTGAAACTAATTTGACTGGGAGCTGTTGCTGCCATAGGCAGCTACAGCACCAAGCCAAATTAGTTTCTAAATAATAAACAACTTACCAGTATAGTTTTCTGGAAATTGAGATTCAGACAGTGCAGCGATCGATCGATCCCAACATGGGAAAAGTGTGGGTTAAGCTTAGCTAATGCCTAAAGATGTGCAGGGCATATCTAAAACTGGATTCATCCATTGTATTGCTGTGAATGAAATGTTCCGGTGGCATAGATTTCAGCCATCTCTGAGTATTGTTCATGTTTGATGTTATTACTGTATAATCTGGGATTCTCTCGACAGATCTTGCCAATTGAAAATACAATGAAAAATCCTGAAGACTTGCCTGGCTATAATGGAGTCCTGAACCTAGGCATGGTTACTGTGACAGCACTCTATACAGCTCTTGGTTTCTATGGTTACTTGAACTTTGGCGAGCATGTTCGTGGCAGCATAACACTTAGTCTACCAGTAAACAATTGGTAAGTTATGGACAGCATGAGTTATATAATGGAGGAAACTGAGTACTCTTCAAGCATGTCAAGCGTTCTTCATAAATTTTACCCTTTTCCAATTCACCTTTCCAGAGTATCTATCCATCAGCTGACCTCATATAACGTCAATCAGCTCAGCGCGTGTATGATGACGTCACAATCATTACGTCACAAAGGATTCCATATAGATCGTCATCAAATCTCAAATGGTCCAGCATGTTGTATGAATTGTATGTTTTTGTAATTCTTTGCTATTTATTAAACATGCTGTTGAATATTTTGAAACTAATTTAACTGGGCGCTGTTGCTGCCTTAGGCAGCAACGGCACCCAGTCAAAGTAGTTTCAAAATATCCAACAGCTTACCTGTGTAGTTTTCTGGAAACTGATAGATAGTCAGGGTGTTCAGAAATCGATCGATCCCAACACGAGCGAGGTGTGGGTGGAGCTTAGCTAGAAATGGGCGGGGCATAGCTAAAACCGGAAAGGTCCATTTTAAGGCATTCTGTTCTCCTTGACCCTATCTCCGATGAACTCCACACACATAATTTTCAAAACAACCATACAAAAAACTGATGAATATTTTGAAATAGATTTAACTGGAAGCCAATGGTGCCTAGCAATAGGGCAGCAACGACTTCCAATCAAATTAATTTCAAACTACTCGCCAGAATAAATTTTATAATATAAAGAATATACTTTTTTCGTGATTTGTCAGTGAAAGAGTTAAAGTTATCGTGAAGCAATACTGCTGGTCATATTTGAAAATGTAAACATTAAGACACCATCTTTGATCAATTTAACCCTTACCACACTGATGTCAGATTGTTAAATTTTCAAATTATATTAAAAGATGAACTGGTGTACAGACGAAGACCGCAACATCGTCCACCAAAATTGTTGAAAAAAGGTACACCAGGTTCTTTGCTATTGACATGGTAAAAGATAGAATATTGACATCAGAATGATAAGGGGTTAACACTAGCCCTAACAGACCAGAAATGAAAAATTAGTTTATAATGTAGGGAATATCCTGTTGAATATTTTGAAACTTATTTGGTTGGGAACTATTGCTCCTCATAGCAGCAACAGTTTCCAGTCAAATTAGTTTCAAAATATTTAACAGCTTTCCTATATACATGTAGCTGTTCTTAAGTGAGACACTAGACTTTCACGGGTTAATGGGTTACTATTGTTTCACGCGCTGAACATTTCTTGTATAAAACTAAACCAATAAATGTTTGTATTGTAAGCTTGCATGATAAGAAGAGATTTTCCTAATGTATAGTAAATGTATAGTTACTGTGGTTCAATATTGCTAATTGCATATTTCCCCTGGTACTTGTTGATTACGCTAGGCCTTCACACACAAAATGTGTGTCATCAGGTGCCTACAAGCTGTGTGTTATGTATGAGAGGTGATTGGTATAAATTTATCAGTTTCCTAATTCTAGGTCCCATTTATGCTAGGTCGAGACATTCGATTTTCTCTGGCCTCTACTAGTAAATTTTCTGCCCTGATTTAAAATCAAAATTATATTAATTTCTTTTGTGTTCGTGTAAGGTTTCAATTTTGGGTCTGGTTGATATCGCCATACCATGTCGAGACATGTCTTTACTTATTATTAGTTCTTTAGTGGTCAATGTTTTAAATTATCTTTAAATGTCCATTTGCTGGCTAAGAGAAGACAATTTTTATCGAGCCTTATACAAAGTGGAGGATAGCTCAGCTTCTTGACCCACATGGCATCCTGGCATCGAGCATCCTACAATGGAGGAATCCAGTTTCTCCATCAATCATATGACATCATAATCAACTACGTGATGTGTAGGATGATGTCATAATCAATTACATCATGAATGACGTAGCTAAGTTCATCACAAACGTATAATTGATGACAGACTAAGCGTTGTTGTACGTATTGTATCGCTTTACTACTTAATAAACATTCTGTTGGATACTTTGAAACTAATTTGACTGGGCGCAGTTGCTGCCTATAGCAACGGCACCTGGTAAAATTTGTTTCAATATATTCAACAGCTTACCTGTGTAGTTTTCTGGAAATTGATAGTCTGGGAGTTTAGGGATCGATCAATTCCAATGGGCAAAGTGTGGGTGGAGCGTAGTTAAAGATGGTTGGGGCATAGCTAAAGATGGGTGGGGCATAGCTAAAGATGGGTGGGGCATAGCTAAAGATGGGTGGAGCATATCTAAAGATGGGTGGGGCATAGCTAATGATGGGTGGGGCATGGCTAAAGATGGGTGGGGTATAGGTAAAACTGGATTCCTCTCACGTAGAATGTTGGTTTTGCAAAATACTCCAATATCTCGACGTGCACAGCTGAATGTTTGCCAGGAGAATGGCAGGCTCTTGTTATCAAGTCAGTCTTTCTAGTGATGAAATTTCAAAAGCTGTCTGTCTTGCTTACAAATGGACATACTTCAAGAGACCGGCTTTGGCTGCCTTGGCTATTAACGTGTTAGCCTAATCACTTTCTAAGGGATTCCAATGTCAGTCGTTGAGAGCTTCCTAGCAGAAACACTTAAAGCAGGTGGATCAAGGGTTTTATGTCTCACCAGACATCCAAAATGATAGCGCCTCGACATATACATAGGTTTTATGTCCTATCTGAAAGACAGCTGATAAGTACAGTACAGCTCAGAAATAACTCTATTTCCAAGACAAAATAAAATGTACTTTTGACTATTTTTAACATAATTGGATGGGAAAACATTGCTGAACATAATTGGATTGGAAGACATTGCTGAACATAATTGGATTGGAAGACACTGTTGAACATAATTGGACTGGAAGACATTGCTGAACATAATTGGACTGGAAGACATTGCTGAACATAATTGGATTGGAAGACACTATTGAACATAATTGGACTGGAAGACATTGCTGAACATAATTGGATTGGAAGACATTGCCGAACATAATTGGATTGGAAGACATTGCTGAACATGATTGGATTAGAAGACATTGCTGAACATAATTGAATTGGAAGACATTGCTGAACATAATTGGATTGGATGACACTGTTGAACATAATTGGACTGGAAGACATTGCTGAACATAATTGGACTGGAAGACATTGCTGAACATAATTGGATTGGAAGGCATTGCTGAACATAATTAGATTGGAAGACATTGCTGAACATAATTGGATTGGAAGACACTGTTGAACATAATTGGACTGGAAGACATTGCTGAACATAATTGGATTGGAAGACACTGTTGAACATAATTGGACTGGAAGACATTGCTGAACATAATTGGATTGGAAGACATTGCTGGACATAATTGGATTGGAAGACATTGCTGAACATAATTGATTGGAATCCAATCAAATTATGTTCAAAATTTTCAGTCGAACATCTCTTACTAACTAACATGTTTCTGTTTTTGTTTTGGAAATATTTAGGTTAGTTGTGAGCTGTACTGTAGTAATAGTAGTTTGTAGTGTGTGGGGGGGAATGGTCTAAAGATTAAAAAATTATATAGAAATCA
This sequence comes from Chaetoderma sp. LZ-2023a, assembly GCA_034401795.1. Lineage (NCBI taxonomy): Eukaryota > Metazoa > Mollusca > Caudofoveata > Chaetodermatida > Chaetodermatidae > Chaetoderma > Chaetoderma sp. LZ-2023a. The sequence goes on along the minus strand of CM067366.1, from coordinate 57,838,121 downwards.
ATTCAGTTCAAATATAAGAGTTCATCATACCAAACGTAATTAGGTTCATTTGCATTTTTGCTTGGTAAATGTCAATTTTCTTGCCTAGAGAATGGTGTTTTTGACAATTTACCACTGAAATGACTGAATAATCTTTCGACCAGTCATTCCACATGGTAAATTAAACAAATTCTTCATGGCTTGTAAATTGGCATTCCACCACTGCAGCTCGGCCGGCTTGTACATTAACCTGTTAATTAATATGAAACAGGTGATTGTCACAAGATTGGAGGATTCCATTTTATCCATCAATCATATGATGTCTTAATCAACTACATGACGTACAGGATGATGTCATAATCAATTGACTCAATTTAGTCTGTCTTAAACGCTAAATAATCTGTCATGTTGTACGAATTGTATGTCTTTACTATTTAATAAGCATCCTGTTGAATATTTTGAAGATAATTTGATCGACAAAACTGGATTAAACAATGAATTGGAAACACATGAGGAGAAGAGGACAAGTTTTGAATCAGAAGATAAACAATGAATTGGAAACACATGAGGAGAAGAGGACAAGTTTTGAATCAGAAGATAAACAATGAATTGGAAAGACATGAGGAGAAGAGGACAAGTTTTGAATCAGAAGATAAACAATGATGAATAAAATAAAATACAGATAATAATATAAAAATAAATACAAAAACCTAAGACTGATGTAGCGGTTGTATTTTCTTCCAGGTTATATCTTTCAGTGCGCCTGCTGTTTGCAGTTGCGATATTTATTACATACGGACTACAGTACTATGTACCTATTGAGATTATTTGGCCGCCATTACGCAGTAAGATCTCGTCACGCAGAGGAAAAGTGTTGGGTGAATATATATTAAGGATTTCACTAGTCATATGTACATGTAAGTATTTAAAAATTTAGAAACAGAACTCTACAGTGCTCAGCTATATCAGGTCTAGATAATGCTGTACCGTCAAACTAGTCCTTTAACCCTCATATCCGCCAAAAATAGCTTATGCAGTGGTCTGGAAAAATGTCCATTTGCAGGCCAAGAGAAGACTATTTTTGTAAATTTACCACTGGTTATCGAGCCAGTCATTCTAGTGGTAAACTTTCAAAAATAGTCTTCTCTTGGTCTGCAAATGGACATTTTCTATGAGAAAATTTAAGTTTTCTTGAACAAAATTTGAGGGTTAAAGGGTTAAGCTGAAAGAGGTGATTGAAGTGATGTAGTGTGTAAATTGATGCAGGGTATCATATTTAAAATAAGCAGATGAGCTGTAAATCGATCACCTGGAAGCACGTAGGAGATAATCACTCTCCTTGTAAATCGCTCTCCTGGTGGTATGCAGGAGAGCTATCATCCTCCAAGTGGGGTGGGGGGGGGAATGGTCTGTTGCCATCTTTAGATGACTCGGTTTCAAAACCGATTGTCTGAAAAACATTCCACTTGAGAAAGGTTGATAAATTAGTTGACTGAGACTTTGTTGACATTTTGACGATCAAACGATAAATAGAACGGAAGCGGAAGATCAGACACACCTGTGCGGTTGCGTGAATTCTCTATTGTATTCGATCATCACTGTTTGGCTGTTACTCAGAAACGGTAGCTTCTACAGCGTGAATGCGAATACTGCCGAAAAGCGGCGAATACGGATAGGATTGAGAAGGGAAGACCTTAAATCACATGCGATCTGGAGCGTTATGAATATTCATGACGTCGTAAGCTCTTTAGCGATTAGCCAGTCAGATAATTTGTTTCAACATTACAACGATTCCGCGCGCGCTTACGACATCATGAATATTCATAACACTCCAGGTAGCATGTGATCTATGGTTTTCCATTGAGAAATGCAGAAAAATGAATTCTGATCAAGTCTTTAAACTTACTCGTATTAACATAGCATATGCTAAATTTCTGTTGGCGTTTGTAAACAGTAATACGCGAATTAAATTTATTTATAAAATCTGTCCCGCAGAAAATCCAATTTAGGTGCAAATATATTTTTATATCGCGAGATTGAGGCGCTCGATTTTAGCTCACCTGGGATCAAATGTTAGGCGAGCGGCATGAGCAAGAGCGATCGCTCGCCTCAAAAATGATGCCTATTGATGGGATGAGCTGAAAAGGTAAAAGGCCAAAAACTGAGGTGGTGAGAGTGAGCACACATAATTGAATGTGACAGAGAGAGAGTGTGTGCGTGCATGAGTGAGTGAGTGAGTGAGTGAGTGAGTGAAAATTTGCATACCTGCATGGATGGGCATTTGGAGCGAGGAGGGAGGGAGAGAGAGGGGAGAGAGAGGGAGAGAGAGAAAGAGAGATCAGACAATGAGTTGCTTCTCTAATGTATAGCCATTGTTAATGGTTGTTTCTTATTTATTTCAGTTGGCGTAGCAGTAGGAATTCCACATCTAGATTTGTTAATCTCCTTAATCGGTGCATTAGCCAGCAGCTGTCTCGCATTAATCTTCCCACCATTCATTGAGATAATTACACTCTATGGTGTTGAAGGAAAAAGGCCATCTCTTTATATCATTGTTAAAAATTTATTTATTATGTGTATAGGTCTTGTAGGTTTTATCTCTGGAACGTTTACATCTCTTAAAGTTATTATCTCCACATTTTAACGTTAAAATTTTTATGTATTAGAAAGACTCCAGAAAACATATTATTACATTGTTGTTTTAAAACGTATAAAATATGTAAATTAGATTATATCTCTTGTACTGTCTTCCTTTAGCCAGGTCTCTTTATTGCAATAATTGGTGTCGACGTTGATAATGGTGTTTTCTCTTGCCTCAGTAGTGTTATCCCTTTAACGGTCAAGCCGGCCAAATCTGGCCTTTACAGTGGTCTTAGGTAATGTCCATTTGATATGAGTAGAACATTTTTTGAAAATTTACCACGAATAACTGGCTCGATAAACGAGCCAGTCATTCCAGTGGTAAATTTTCAAAAATTGTTTTCTCTTGGCCTTCAAGTGGATATTGACTAAGCAAATCTCTTGATTTTCTTGTGTCCAATCTCAGCCATTAACGGGTTAAGCAGCACTGGAGGAAATATAGTTACTCAGTCAATCATATGGTATCAACTACTGTATTCCGCTTAATAGTAGCCTATGCTGTAATAGAAGCCCACCCCCTAACTTTGACATATGAGCTCCAATGATTTCTTAGCAGTTTCAAAATGGCAAAACTCTGTATTAGAAGCCCACCCCCTAATTCAGTAGACTGTATAGGGAAAAGCGACTGTATAGGGAAATTTTTCTTAAGAGCAAATTTGTAAGAATGGCGTGTATAATAATAACAATCGTGTCACAGGGTGTGTCTACTTCAGACCGATCTCTGCCATGATACATTCCCGGCCCCTATAGAAGTCAGTACAGGCCTCAGATTTGTAAATCTTGACCGCCTATTAGATTAATACTAGTAGTAGTATGTTCAAGATATAATAAAGTTTATTCCACCCTTTTGTAGTCAAAATGCGCATAAAACAGTCTTGGCATGATTAAATACCTTCCTTATAAATATATTTTAAGACCAAATTTATGTACCAAACAACAAGCACGGGAGAAAATGTGCATCAATTTTGTAACGCCGGTCAACATTAAATGATCCAAATTGACTTATTACGAACGACAATATAGCTGGCTTCTTAAGTTGGCGAGCCAGCGGTTCTTGAGATGGGAGGCATCATGTTCTCGCGAGATATTATACGCTAACGGGAGTTTATCAAATGGGTACCCGTTTTTTAAGATCAGGATCATACTCAGTTCCTATCGCGCAATGATAATATATAGATATGCCCGAGTTCCGAGTCCCCGATTCCAGAATATTTATATCCGAGTACTCGCTCTAAAATAAACTTCAATTGGAGGCGAATCACGTGATTTGTATTTTTTCGCGACGCCATTTTATATCAAATTGTGAATTAATTTTGATGTAATAAACGAGCTTTATTAAACGATACGCAATAATTAGGCGCTCAAATCAAATAATTTCACTTCCCCGGTGATGCTTTGAGGTATACATTAAACGTATGCGGTGGGAATTTTTACGGGAGAAAATACGTTGAATTTCCGTGGTATCAATTTTAGAAAACTTTTGGGAAAACTCTGTAATATAAGCCCACCCCCTTCCTCAGAGATGTTTAGTTGGAAATTGAACACCTCTTATCCTAATAGAAGCCTAGGCAACTATTAAGCGAAATACTGTACGTCACATATAGGCTGACCTCATAATCAATTATGTCATGAATGACGTGATTTAGTCCGTTTTAAATGCTTACTATGATTTTTCGGTTCCGTCAAGTTGTATGTCATTGAATTGTAAACTAATTTTATTTGGCAACAACACTCAGTCCAATTAGTTTCAAAATATTTAACAGCTTGCCAGTGTAGTTTTCTGGAAATTGAGATTCAGAGCGTACAGGGATCAATTGATCCCAACACGGGTAATGCATGAGTGGAGCTTAGCCAAAGATAGGTGAGGCATAGCTAAAACTTTGATTCTACCCTTCTCATCACGTGCATCAGCTGTGTTTCCATCAGCTAACATTGCAAGAGTTATATAACAGTATTATTGCAGCATTTTAACTGCTAACAAAAAAATTGCTGAGATATATGTTAATGACATTTTAGTTGAACCCATTACTAGCCATGGATACAAAGGGAAATAACTCTTTATCGAAAAAAATAACCACTTACAGGATGAGAAAAAATGTATTTTTGAAAGCATTCCACTGACATAATAAACATTTTTGCAAGACAAGTAATTTCAGTTGTAAATTTTTTTAAATCATTTTCTCTTGTTCTGTAAATTGATGTCAAGACCACTGCTGAAGTCATTTTTGGCCAGTTAACTCTTAACAGTTTAAGCCAAACCTTCATAACAACTGTTGTCTTTATATATTTTTAATTTATTATTTCTATGTCATTATTTTTACTAAAATAATAATTTGATAATGTTCTAGAAATTTTAGTGTATAATTTGCCCAAAATTTAGTGTCTACCATCTAGATATAATTATATAGATATTATTTTGTGTTGTTAAATTAGTTTTTAAATGTGTTGTGATGCGATTAAGTTGTGTTGAATGGGCTTTCTTAAAACATTGAGTTCAGAATTGAATTGTAATTCTTAAATAATATTCATAATAATTGTGCCTAGTCATTCAGCATAATTTATTTTAAAGTTTTACTTCACAGTACAGTGAGCATGATAGCATCTGGAATATTAATTAACCATTTAACTCTCATACCGGCCAAAAACGGTTTCTGTAGTTGTCTTGAGAAAAGGTCCATTTGCAGACCAAGAGAAGACTATTTTTGAAAATTTACCACTTGAATGACTGGCTCGATAACCGAGCCAGTCATTCCAGTGGTAAATTCTCAAAAATAGTCTTCTCTTGGTCTGCAAATGGACATTTTCAATGAGAAAATTGAAATTTTCTTGAACAAATTTGAGTGTTAAAGGTTTAATTCCCTTGTTAAAGTTAATTTTAATCAAATACTTGTTAATGAATTCTTCATACATTATTGATAAGCTATGATATTTTATATATTATTGAGTGTGTTTAAAATATTATTGAATATTTTATATTTTATCTATAAAATAATAAAAGGAAGTAGTTCGGAATGTTGAATTTATTTGTGTGTATCTTTCCAGGCCGTCTCTGTCGCTTATTCAGCACTAACTAAGTGGCTGGCTAGTTCACTGCGGTCAGTTCTTGTGGAGTTATGTGATGCCATGTGTTAGTAAACTGCTGGTATATGGTAGCCATCTTCTCTAATTATGGATGTTTGGTTTTTATAAATTTAAATTTTGGAACCAGCGTATACCAGCAGTTTACCAATCGTCACTGTAACTCGCCTCCACAAGATCTGACCAATGTGACGTGGCCAGCGACAGCCATGATTATACTAAGGAAGTGGCAGTGATAGTCATGATGGCTACACTCAAACAAATTCAACCTCGTGGAGTGGTAACTTAGTTACCATTTAGTGGTCATATTTGGTCAAGAAAATCTAAATATTTGCTTATTGAATGTCCATTTGTGTGACTAGCTCGGTTATCGAGCCAGTCATTTCTGTTGTAAATTTTCAAAAATAGTCTTCTCTTAGGCTGCAAATGGACATTTCTCAAGACCACCGCAGAGGATGGTTTTGACCTTAAACGGTTAATGTTATGTATTTAGCTCCTTGCAGCTTCTTTGTATGAACTTATTGAACTCTGTGTTTTATGTGTCAAGGTTACCCAGAATTCTAATGGATTGTATTACAAGTTCAGTTTGCTAAAACATTAACCATTTCATAGATAAATTCTCTGAGAAGTGATTGGCTGTATTCTGGGTCACAAAAAGACAAATATACTTACAACAATTATATTTTCCTACAGGAAAAAACCCCCCAGATATTATGGACCCCCCCGTAACTATGCCACTGATGGTGTGGTGAAGGTTAAAATAATTACCAGTTCAAGTTGTTCTGCTGTAATAAATGAGAAAGATCTATCTGGTCGATTTGGAAACTCTTAACGCTTTGAAAAGCGAAGACCAAATATGAAAAATAATTCCCTTTAGCTATTCCGTTGAATATTTCTAACAATTTAGCTTGCAGTAAAAGCTTCTTCTTGAATTTAGTTTCAAAATAAAATTTGTTAAGAGCGCATATTTAACCATGTTAGCTGATGCCATCTAAATACTCTATTGTCTCGCTTAACAGACATTTCTGGTACAAATGAAAAAGGTACCTGTACAATAATAAATCCTTTCATTGCCGTTTCGAAAGATGAGTCTACGTAGACTTGTGCGTTTACGTGATTAAATCCAAAATCGCGATTATTTTTTATATAATTATATATGAATAATCGTGAATAATTTCTACTGCATAAAATATTTCAAATCCTACCTTTTAATTACTTTTTAATGGAATCAGTCATGAGAATTTACATTTTGCTCAGTGAATGTATGTCCATTTGCAGGCTAAGATAATCGAGCCAGGCATTCAAGTGATATATTTTCAAAAATAGTTTTCTCTTAGCCTGCAAATTGACTTTTCTAAACACCATTGCTGTTTTTATCTGGCCTGCGAAGCTGAAACAGAGACATATGTGTCACTCTTGCGGCGATGGTGTCAACAACGTTAAGTTTTTGTGCTTAGCAAAACTTCTTAGCTTATATTTCAGGATTAATTAATCCTATTGCAACGTATCTTGGCTATGTGGTTGCCTATACCATTAGGAAGTAGCATGATGGTCACTGTGACCTTGATACAAAACTGTTTTTTCAATGTTAAGTTTTTGCGGTTAGCAAAACTTCTTGGCTTATCTTTCAGGATTGGTTAATCCTATTGGAACTAAACTTGGATACATTGTTACCTATAATATTAGGAAGCAGCATGCTGACACTGAAGTAACAACATCAAAGGTCAAGGTCAATCTGACCTCTACAAAATCTTGTTATTTTTCAATGTTAAGTTTTTAGGCTTAACAAATCTTATCATGTTATACTTCGGGATTGCTTAACCCTAATGGAACACAACTTGAGTACATGGTTGCTTATGCCAAGAGGATATAGGATGGTGACATGGAGGTCAAATGTCAAGGCATTCTAATATTGCTATTTGACCTCTGCTTTTTCAACCTTTAGTTTTTCCATTCAGCAAATCATTTATATTTCAGGATTGGTTAATCCTATTGGAACTAAACTTGAATATATAGTTACCTATAATGTTAAGAAGCAACATAATAACACAGAGGTCAAAAGGTCAATGCCACTGTGACAAACAGGAGACAGGTGAGATATTTAATTCCGTGGAATTCTTGTTGTTATGTCTGGGTAATTTGTACTTGAGCTGATTAATCAAGCAATCATAATTATTCTTAAATAATCGATCATGATCACTCAAAGCAATAATCGCAGATTATGTGTCTGTAAATAGCTAATCGATCAAGCTTTAATATGAGCCATTCATTGACAGGGAAATCTTACCATCATAGATATTGTGTTTTCTTTGAAAAACATCATTGACGATCATCCACGTGCTAAACAGCTACTGCACAAGGTAGTAGTAGTAGTAGGCCAGTAGTAGTAGTAGCAATAGCAGTAGGAGCTGCTGTTTCTAGTACTGCTACCACTACTTTGCCTGCGTGTCTCAGAGGTCAAGGTCAATCTGACCTCTACAAAATCTTGTTATTTTTCAATGTTAAGTTTTTAGGCTTAACAAATCTTATCATGTTATACTTCGGGATTGCTTGTGTGCATGTCTGTCTGTCTCTGATTACTCTTGTTTAGGTTACAGAAGACCTGTCTTTTTAGAAAAAACTAAATATTTTGAGATATACTACCCCCGACAGACATTTAAAGGAAATCTCACATTATCTTATACTAACCATTTATGTGATAGAATTTGCCACCCATAATCCATGCCTGACTTTTTAGCTTTTTATCATGCTGACAACGAAAAATATTCAGGCTTTAGTCGCTAAATGGTGATACATTTCTACAGCCTACTGATGGCTGTCATGAATTACATTTCAACCAAGCAGAAAACACCTAGCCTGTCTGCCTTGGTATATACGCTCAGTCACAGAGGTGGCAGCTATAGTTTGAAAATGTGGTATAAAAGCAATCATACAGGTAAGCTGTTGAATATTTTGAAACTAATTTGACTGAAAGTTGTTGAGGCCATAGTGACAGGATGTGAATGATATGGAATCTATAAACCATATTCTATCTGTGCAATATAACATTTAAGATGAGATTAGCATCCCTTTAAAAAAAATGTTGTCACTTAGACACAAATGTCCAAAATTGTTAGCCTGATTAGATGCCAGTACACTATTTTACACACTTCGAAAAATGGTGATTAAGTATAAACGTGTGATCATCGCCTGATTATGAAAGTTACATGCGATTAAAAGATAAACGCCTTTCGTAAATTTGGCCTTATAAGATTTTAATTTAAGATCTTCCTGGTTCAAAACTTTATGTAATAGCTTGTGTTTAAAAATTGTACATTTTGAAAACAGACTATGTCTAGCAAAGATCATGACTATGGAAGTATGACGTTTCTGATATTACTGATAATACTCATCAGATTTTGTTATGATTATCTTGAGAGATCATTGAAATCAATGCTCTCAATCCTCACTTACTCTGAACAAAGATGTGAAATTGTGAATATGTAATTAATATGATTACGGAGACCTGGGTATGAGAAAATAGCAGTGGGATACTGGCATTTCGAAGGTTAGAAAAGGCAGTGCTGGCAGGCCATTAGTCAATCAAAGTTAACCCTTACCAGTCTTATGTCAATATTCTATCTTTTACTGCATCAATAGCAAAGAAACTGGTGTACATTATTCCACAACAGCACCATCTTCCACAAAATTGGTTGAAAAATGAATACCTGTTCATCTTTCAATTTAATTTGAAAATTAAAAATCTTGACATCATACTGGTACGGGCTAAGCCTTTGTTAGTTGATTGATGTCAGTGAAAATGGCGATATACAGATTTTGCTGGGTGTTAAATAAGAATTTGACACCTTTGAAGTAGATAAATTTACTAGTTTGTTTAAACGAAACTGATTCGTTGATTTGAATACGGTCATCTTAGCGGCATTGACTCTCACTATGCCGAAGTCGCGCGCTAGTGACACACATCATATAACAATATCGCATGTGGTATCTCCTAGTATGTAAGATATTTTTGTCAATATGTATTGCTACTTATGTAAATAAATAAACTTTGATTAGTGCAAATTTTTCTCATAGTCCTAATTATAAGTACTATATTTTTTGCCACAAGACGTTCATTGTACTAGTTTTTAAGGGTGTGATTTGCCGCCCTTAATGATTGTATTCTATGGAAGATCTAAACTGAGGTTTCAGGGATCTACATTATGGAAAATATATCAAAATTTCAGTTTATATGATAAATGGAATCTAATTCTGTCCCATTTAATATCACTTATCAAGCGAGTGGAAAATTATCGCTTTGTACTCGCTAAAGCTCGTGCAAAGTGACAAATTTCGACCAGATGGATAAGGGACCTTTCCATTTTTAGCTATGCCCCACCCATCTCTAGCTAAACTCCACCCACACCTCGCTCGCATTGCTTTGAATCCCTGATTATCAATTTCCAGACAACTACAGGTAAGCTGTTGAATATTTTGAAACTAATTTAACTGGGTGCTGTTGCTGCCATAGGCAGCAACAGCGCCCACTCAAATTAGTTTCAAAATATCCAAAAGCTGGTTGCTTAAAAAACAAAAACATACAATTCGTACGTGTCGGACTATTAAGCATTAAATACGGGAATAATCGAATCATTCATGACGTCATGATTATGACATCGGCATATACGTCGCATAGTTGAAATGGATTCATGAATATTGAATAATGTGGGACTACATTCGAGATCATGTATGTGTGAGACAGATTTTGATTGTATTTCAGATATAGTATATCATACAAAGGGCTATCAAATTGTGGCGACATTTACCCTTTAATGATGTTATCAGTATAACCATACTAAGACGGGTACTAGAACTTTCCACATAAATATATATTTTTTCCAATATTAGCGAGAATTTATATTTTACATTGTACAGGTCTCATCATTAAGATATTCACATCATGAAGTATTTGTAGGTCTCATAACACCATACATAGACAGTATTACTGCAGTATAAGCCATGCAATTTCCAGAGATTACTTATAGATACATGTGGCAATGCTGTACATGTTTATCGCTCCAATCGGTCAAGAAAATTAAATTTTTTGATGAAGTACATTAACATGTCCAGAGGACTAGTTTTTAAATTTTTACTACTGGAATGACTGGCTCTGTTATCGAGCCAGTCATTCTAGAGGTAAACTTTCAAAAATAGTCTTCTCTTGACTTGTAAATGGATATTCCTTAACCCTTACACTCATGCCAGCCAAAAACATCTGCATTAGTATTGAGAAATATCCATTTGCAAACCATGAGAAGACTATTTTTGAAGATTTACCACTGGAATGACTGGCCTGATAACTAAGTCAGTAATTCCAGTGGTAAATTTTCAAAAATAGTGTTCTCTTGGTCTGCAAATGGACATTTTCTCTGAGAAAATTAGTTTTCTTGAACAAATTTGAGGGTTAAAGTCTTAAAATATGTGCAATGGTATGTTTTGACTGACTTGACCACTAAAGGGTTAAATAGGACAATATAAGCTAACCCCATATCATATATATGTGGCTAAAGCCAGACTGTATAAACAGTCATTTATTAACATTTGTTTTGTTACCAGACAGTGTATGTAGAATTATATGTACTTTGATATAAGGCAATGTATAATGTTGTTCAAAGCGCATACATTTGCTTACAAGTAGGTTTGTCACATTTTTCTGTACATTGAATATCATTATGGCAGTGTACATAATGGACCTTTCCCATTTTAGCCATGCCCCGCCCATCCCTAGTTAAGCCCCACCCATGCTTCCTCCATTTTGGGATTGATTGATCCCTGAACACCCTGACTATCAACTTCCAGAATACTGTACAAGTAAGCTGTTAAACAGTTTTTAGCTCACCTGGCCAAATGAGCTTATGCCATGACGAACGTCCGTCGTCTGTCCGGCATCCATCCGTCCGTCCGTCAACTTTTTTCTTTAAACGACTTCTCACGAACCACTGGGCCGATTTCAATTATATTTGGCAGGAAGTATCCTTAGGGCATAGGGATCTAAGTTTGTTCAAACAAAGCCGATCAGCGAATTTGGCCAGTGGCCATCTTGGATTTCGGCCGATTTTAGGAAATGTCTAAAAATATTCTCCGAAGCCACTTGGTGGATCAATTCAAAACTCAGGAAATATCATATAGGGCAAGAGCTGAACCAAGTTTGTTCGAAGGAACTTGATTGGCCAAATTGATCGACGGCCATCTTGGATGACCTAGTTTTCGTGAAAACGACCTGCAGAACCATTGAATGGATCGGGCTGAAATTTTGGGAATATGATTATGGACTAAGGGCCATTAAAGTTTGTTCATGGGAAGTTGATAGGCAAAAAACATGGCCACCATGGACCAATCAAATTTTAGCGTGTTTGGCTGCCATATTCAATTTTTTTATTTGATGGATTTTGAAGCTGAAATTGGTTTTCTTAACTCAGCTTACTTGTCAGTCAGCTGTCATATAGCGATGACCCTGTCCATCTTCTGTATGTCCGTCCATCCATTTGTCTGTCTGTCACCAACAATGGCAGCTCATTTTGTTATTTCTTGATGGATTGACACCAAACTAGGTCACAATGTTAATGTCGGCATCTAATATCTGTGTTGTGAAAATGAAACTGATAGGACATCAAATGCCTGAGTTATCACCACTTAAATATTTGCAGTCTCACTTTCATAGGGGAAATACAGGTTTGTTCCTACCATCCACTGATTTATCACCATGTCAGATTTTATTGCCAAAGTAGATTAAACTCCAATTAACAGATTAACCTTTCCAATACTGCCTAAATATTTAAGATATGTATTATGTGCTCTGACATCTATGCTCTTAAAAATATTTTGAAATGTATTTGATTGAAAGTAATGAAAGTTGTTGCTGCCTAAGGCAGCAATGACTTCAGTCAAATTATTTTCTAAATCAACTCCAGCTCACCCTACCCCTGCTGCTAACTTGTGATTCAGCCATATGTGCATGTGTTAAATGGATTGTGTGGTGGTGGGGAATAACCTGCTGTAAAGACCACCTACCTGCCTTTAGATTGTATTTAAACCTCTAGTAACCGTCTGACTGCTGAGTTTTTGCAGACGACATATTCCAAAGGTTATATCTCTGAACCTGATAAATATTTTGAAAACAATTGGACTGAAAGTTGTTGGTGGCTAAGCCACCAACAACCTTCAGTCGAATTGTTTTCAAAATATTCAACAAGTCAAGAGATTTTGAAAATTGAAATTATTGGCTGCACTGGCTTGCAGCAGTGAGACAGTTAATAAACCAGCTGCTGTTAGCACTGATATCATCTATTTTCGCTTAAACATTGTTCAAAATCACTAATGCAAAAAAACAGTCCAGAGATTGTTGTCAATATCTCGAAAACTAAACCATTTGACTGAAAGTCATTGGAAGTGACACCGATGGATGTAAAACTTAAGTAAGATTAGTTGAAATGCCAATGTTCCAGGTGAGCGATACAGGCCCATTGGGCCTCTGGTTAAAGAAGTTTGATTTATCGATTATTGTGGTGACCATCTTGGATTTCCGAAAACGTCCAGGAAATTGTTGAATAGACTTCTCGTAAAATATGGGCCAATTTTAATCAAACTTGGCTGGAAGGATCCTATCATGATAGCATTCAGAATTTCTAAGCCAAACTTTAATGGGTTGATTTGTTTCGAATAGCCATCTTGGATTTCCAACAGTTTCCGGGAATTGGTTTCAAGAGTACTGATTAACCATCAGCCCAATTTCAACTACGTTTGGCTAGAAATACTCTAGTGTGTTACGCTCCAGAAAGTGTATCTGGAGCTGGGATGGGGTTAGTTAGTAGGGGTGGTTTGGTAGGTGATTGGGAGGATGTGTGCATCGGTGTGTATGTGCATTGGGGCACACTGACAAGTGTATGGCTTATAAAATCAGTTAAATTTGAAAGGAATTAGAAATTAACCTGTGGATGGAAAAATTGTAGTAAATAAGATAGATTGACACAGAGATCTGTAAATTTACGCCATTGTTCGGATTAATGAATACAGCACTGTAAGGTGTATTTTGTAATCCAAAACTACCGGTATGTCAACTAACACTGTATGCATGTCATATGTATTTATTATATCATATTTTTATGTATGTTAGAGTATTAGATTAATTTTATGTATAATTATCTTCCATGAGTGGAAGAACAAATTGCTTCCTGTGATTACCTTATAAAACTATGGATCATGACCAGATACCAATATGTCATTTTCTTTTCTTTAATTATAGCTATGTTAAAGATCCTAATCAAAAGACAAATAAATCCTATTTATTTTATTACGATAGCCTTGTGTTAGTGTCATTTTTGTCTCCTGCAAAGCTGATAGTGAGATATAAGTCTCACTTTTCCAAGAATGCTCACTTACCCATAATGAGAGGAATATCACAATGACATTCATGTCATTAGATCAATGGTCCATCTAGGCTTGTGCGATTATTGCGTTGAGTGATCGCGATCGATTATTAAAAGGTAATCATGATCACTCGATTAATCAGCTTGGATACAAATTACCAAGACATAACAACAAAAGAATATCAATGACGAAAGTTGCAATGGTGTTTAGAAAAGTCCATTTGCAGGGCAAGAGAAGAATATTTTTGAAAATGAATCACTGGAATGCTTGACTGGAAAAGTACCGTAATTGAAAGTTAGGTTTTGAAATATTTTATGCAATACAAAATATTCACGATTATTCTATTATTTATTCTTTTATCATATAAATTCACGATTTAAAGCATAATCGCGATTTTCGATTTAATCACGCAAGCCTAGGTCCATCTTATCTTGGTCTAAAGCTCAGGTTTTTCAATGTTATGTAACATTCCAACAATAACTGTTTGAATTGTAGGCTTATGGGGAATTTACAATTCAAATAAACATTCTGTTGAATATTTTGAAACTAATTTGAATTGGAGCTGCTGCCATTCAACTTAGTTTGATAATATTCAACAGTTGACCTGGCTATTGTTACCCTGAAATTAATATTCTAGGAATTCTGGGTTCAAATGCACATAGAATGTGCGCAGAGCTTAGCTAGCAATGGGTGTGGCATACCGATAGTTAGAAATGGAACCCGGTATATCTACATAGACATTTACCTGTAGTGAGGAGAATTAGGCTTTCGCGATTGCATGATTTAATCGAAAATCATGATTATTTTTTAAATCATACATTTATACATTTATATGTTTAATAATTAAATGATCGAATAAACATGAATAATTTCAATTGCATAAAATATTTCAAAGCCTACCTTTTAATTACTCTTTAATGCGATCGGTCATGAAAATTAACATTTTGCTTAGTGAATGTATGTCCGTTTGCAGGCCAAGAGCAAACTGTTTTTGAAATCATGTATCACGAATGACTGGCTCGAGCATCGAGCCAGGCATTCCAGTGATACATTTTCAAAAATTGTTTTCTTTGGCCTGCAAATGGACTTTTCTAAAACACCATTGCAACTTTCATCGTTGATATGCCGTTGTTGCTATATGTGGGTAATGTATAGCCAGACTGATTAATCGAGTAATCATGATTATTATTAAATAACGATCGTGATCACTAAAAACAATAATTGCAGAAGCCTAAGGAGCATGATGGCACTGAGATCACTGACCTAGCTTGGTACACAACACTGGTTTGTCAACATTATGTCTTTTCACATTGTAGCTCGCGGGGTAGCGTCGGGCCGTTCCGGTGTCTGGTGTCGGCTCGCTGTGTCGCATGTACACGACGAGTTATGACGCTGGCTAGCTCCCGGTCTCAGGGTTACGGATCGCGTGTGACACTTCCCTACGGGTAACAAAGACCGGCTCCTAAGGCCGGTGGAACTCGATCGTTCCGGTGGGGCCATGCGACCATCGTCGCGAACATTGAACACAACAGTATCAGCCCATGAGTTTGTGTCACCGGTATGCCTGTCCATAGCAATTTCGTGATCTATGGACTTACAATATTTGATTTGGTGACCTAACTTAAATAAGTCTATACAATTCATTTACCTAAAACAGACTGTCAAGTTTGCTAGATAAAAATGAGCATTCGAAAATACAAGACAGAGACAGCCTGATGAACTTTTAAACGTGGGACTCCCGGAGGTACAACACAGACTCGTGGGTCCGCAGAGGTATCCCCGCAAAGGAGGCTCCCGCATACGAGATCACTAATTAACTTAATATAAGTTGTTATACCTCTAAGCTGAAAAGGAAAGAAAGTTATCTTTTTATAGTGGCGAAAGAGTATGTGCCTCGCGCGGGCAATACTTCTGATGGTGTTTTTCTGGGTGAGTAGTAGCCTCGCGCGGGCCGTCATCACTGAATCCTTGCGAGTGGCAAGTGCCTCGCGCGGGCCTCCGTCAAAGGAAAATGCTGCCACCGCTTAAAGCGGGAGAAGAGTATTGCCCAGAAAGGGGCCACTATATTCAACCAAAATGCTATAAAGAAAAGACCATACCTAGTGAAATTATGACTATAATGTTGCGTGCTGTTTTACATGAAGGTGGGACGAGTGATTCCCGAGGGATTCCCACGTCACCGTCTTATGTAGTTTCAAATATGCTGAATTAGGTGCCGCTTTTATTTATGCGGGCCTTCTATGCCTAACCTAACATTTAGTTTTTAAAGACAAGAAATAGTTTAGGCCGCAAATGGCGGATGCCCTACCTAGTGTTTAGATACGGCTGCCATTGAGATCAGATGACCTAAGACATAAATACTTAAAACAGCGTGCATACATGTTATTTAGCAAGACCTCTGAGCTTTGCGAGAATCTGGACATCTTGCTCCATAACCACATAAAACGTCACCGGACAATGGTTACTTTTCACATAAGCAAGTTTAGGCAACTAAAATATCGGTTAGCGGAGTTGGGGGGGGGGGGTGTTTGGTAAGAGAGACGAATACCCACCGTGAATGTCCTTCCCGTGAGGGCATGGCAGATCCTAACATCTTGCCCAGACATTCTTACAGAATTTGGTGGGGATGCACATCTCGCCCGTCACTTGGTCCTATGGAGCTAACGTTTTAACCTGATGTTAGGTTTAAACGCAAGTTGGCCAGTTATGCACTACAGTACGGGGGAGGCTTCCTCGATGAGAAAAAAATTTATAATTATAATATGTTTTCGCAGTGCTTCCTACATTGGCAAGGATAACTAACTACTAGGTATCAGAAGATACATGGGAGGCATGTGTGACACGACACCCTGGCCATCACCGCTCGGAAACCCCAATAGTTTCCCAGGATCGGATCAGTCCATGGTGCGGATAGGGACATCCAAACAATTAAGAAGCCATAAGGCTTAGTGGAACATGAAGAGAGACGATAACTTATAAATATGAGGCCCAATAGGTATTTTAGCCAATTTTACACAACCTTGCCGGAGTGCGGGGCTAAATTATCGCAACTACCGGAAAAGAGGCGTACACTATGTGTCTCCTAACGAAGAAATTGTCTCTAATTATATTAAACCTATCCTATTGAGCTAAATAGACAGGCTTTTAGTCGGTAGCATGCCGGGCTAAAAAGAGTTATAGCACGGACAACGACCTTAGTGAAAGATTGTTGGTGACGGGAGAAAGTGATGCATATATAAATGTTGCTGTATAGTGTTTTCTACAAATAAACAAAACATATGAACGGATGGTTGCTCGCCATATATAAAACTAACCAGTACAAGTAATACAATGTGAAATGATCAGAATAATAACTATAGTACAGGCTGTTGGACCTACTACAGTGCGGTTAGTGAAAACACCTTACAGTAAAATAAGAATAACTATAAACAGATAAAGAAATTATAACTAGCGGTCCTAAGATCGTTACGGTTCCTTTTAGTCATCGGGACCGTTTTACAAAGATGAAATATAATTGCTAAAGTCGTACTTAACAGAATAATTAAAGATGTTACGTATAGTTACCTGAATAGTCGATAGCCATTCTTAAGGACGGGCTATCGTGTTACTGAAATTGATACGTCACTGTTAGTGTGACGTGAGTTGATGCGTTCTCTAGAAGCTGGAAAGTTCCCGCATGTCGGTTCCCGCAAACAGGATTCCCGCTTGCAGTCCAGAATGGGAGCGGAGCGAACTCAGGACGGTAATCACGATATAAGAATGTCTAACGAACAGTCAGTAAGTTCTACAATAACATTACTGCTAGGAAGAAAGTTCCCGTACACCAACGGTACGGATGAAAGTTAAGAACAACCCGTTTATCAGCGGGGGTTGTCGAATACGGGTGAAGATGCATAACTAAGCTTAACAGTGCAGGGTACGTCAGTTAGCTCTTAAGACGTACCGGGCAAAATTTACTTGCTGCGGTCAAAAAGTCTAAATAAACCTACACGACATCAGTGTGGGAGCGGTTGAATAACCACTTTTTGGCGTTGCCGGCAAATCCGGCAAGTTATCCACCAAAGAACATCGCTGCCTTTACATCCGTAGATTCAAATATTCAGGTCGGGAAAGGCCTCACCGCAAGATTTGTTCTGAGTTAGTTTTCGATTTAAACGTGAACGATATTGTAAAAAGTTTTCCAAAAAATCGGGAGTTGACAAAATTCCTTAAGATGCGGTGGGTTGGGTGGCTGCTGCAATGCTACGGGAAAGATGCTGACCGAGAACGACGTGATCGGTTTAATAACTGTCTCGGCTGATCATAGCTGTTTACAGATCCAACCTGTTCGCCCACTGGCCGAGGATTCTCTCGATTTCTGGATTCCATCTCCTTTTATACTAATCGTGACGTCATAGGCGCAGGCCTCAACCAATTATTGACCGAGCAATAGCCAATCAGCGCGCAGCTAATAATGACGCAGACGAATGTTCTAGAACATTCTAGAACTTCTGCGTGCACGTGGTTATGACGTCACGGCAATATTTTGAAGATAATCAAAGTGGTTTTCCGTGGATAACTCAGCCATTTCTTAACCGATTTTGAAATGGTTTACAGATTTGGAAACCCCGTCGAATTCTGGTCTTGATAGATACCAGATTCGGCGGGAACAAGCAATTATAAAGAATCACAATGGTCATACTCGGTACACTAACGGTGCTACCCGCTCTTGGACGTGATTACTCTGTCAATGCATTGGTAAGCATGCGCGCTACGTGTTTTAACGAACTTTGTCGTTTTTACGACGAAATCTCTCATAGGCTCATATACGTTTATAGCTCTACACAGGGGGCCGTGTTCATGGAACGAATCCAGGATGGGCGGTGCGTACCCAGCCTGGCTGGTATGGCCGGCACCTGACCGGTCGATCCGAACTACACCATCTCATCCATCCTCCCTTTCAGGATTGCTCCATATTATTGGATCTACACTTGGGCACAGGTTTGCCATATAGTGAGATAAATTGCCATTGAGTTTGTGGTCAAAGGTCAAGAGATTAAAGTTGAACATTTTACAGAAATTTGTTTTTGATCCATACTTCAATGTGAAATAAATAACTGACTGTGTGTGCAATCGCTATGATGCATTGTAAACACATTGAAGGGACCTTATGATTTAGTGGTCAATGTGACGCTGAAATGGCACAAAACTCAACAGTTGCGTCTTATGTTACCCTGAATCATCACCTTAGCATATTATGACCCAACATAACATTCTATTTATTCTGCCAAATGAACTTGACCTTTGATCTGAGTACTGAAATTTGACCTTTGAGCTGAGTACTGATGTTTAGCGACAATAAGAATGGCAGGTGAGACAAGCTTGGTTTGTTATAATGTCTCATATTATTTAACTCACTTGTTCGATAAAACAAGAAATTATACATGTCCGGAGCGTTGGTACTAATGGTATAAATTAGGTAGGAGCATGTCTGACAATCAGACACTGTCAGTAACAAGAAAGAGGCACAAGGGCCTTGATGCTCAGGTACCTCAGCTCGCTAAAAATGAGACTTCATGCTTTATAATTTGCCCAAGAGAATTTCTTTCTTGAATTAGGTACTACTACTACACTACTACTACTACTACTACTACTACTACTACTACTACTACTACTACTACTACTACTACTACTACTACTACTACTACTACTACTACTACTACTACTACTATTACTATTACTATTACTACTACTACTACTACTACTACTATTACTACTACTACTAATAATAATAATGGGGCACGGCTCAATGACACTATTGATCAATGGTTCAAGTGTCCCAGCATTTACCAAAGGGGCAATAATCACAGGCAAAAATATGGATGAGGATTTTGCAAGAATATTGGCATCCTTGACATTATTGATCAATGGGAAAAGTACCATTGATTAAACGGCCAGCCAGTCATGACATTGTTGTTAATAGGTCTACTATAGGAACATTTCTACCAAATCTTGTTTTAATCAATTCACCAATGACGAAATGTGCCACAGATGTATTTTTCCCATACGGTTAAATACTTTAAAATGTGCTAAAACAGAGTTATGGCCCTTGGTTCGGTTCGTGGCATCTTCGTATTCATGGTGAAAGCCTGAAGGAACATCTTAAATTTACGTTTAATCCATCAACAATTGATGAAACAAATGTTTTTCTCCATATGGTGCAATAGGTTCAAAAGTCTTACTGAACCAGAGTTATGGCCCTTGTTTAAAGATGCGACCTCTTTATATTCATAGTTCAAGTAGATAGTTTACTTTTTTTTAATTGATTCTTCATTTATTTGGCTGAATGATGTTTACAATGTCCACTAGAGGTGTAGCCTATGTACCGTGAACTCCCTTACATAAACATACATAAAACAATATATATATATATATATATATATATATATATATATATATATATATATATATATATATATATATATATATATATACTATTGTTTTATGTATATAGAAAACAAAAGAATAGTATAACAGGCAGTCGACATTACAACATATACAGACATTATAACAAAACATTAACATTCCACCTCGTGTCTTTCAATTAGTTGATGCATTGCATAGCAATATAGACTATTTATATCACATGCTTTCTACTCATCACGTTGTGGGTAGGGAAGGGTCAGGGGAGGGGGCCTTCCTGCTTCAGTTATTATTATTATTATTATTATTATTATTATTATTATTATTATTATTATTATTATTGTTATTATTATTATTATTATTATTATTATTATTATTACGTTTAAAAACATATGAATGGACCAGAATTATGACCCTTGTTTAATGGTGTGGCCACTTTATATTCATGGCTCAAATAGATGTTGCCTAAACGAATGTATCTGGCAAATTTTGTTTTAATCCATTGATAAATGATGAAACCTGCCACAAACATATTTTCCCCATAGACTTCAATACTTAAAAGGTATATCAAGGTCCATAACTCTGCTGTTTGAAGGCGTGGCCACTTCATAGTCATAGTCCAAATAGATATTACTGAAAGTAATATATCTGCCAAGTTTGTTTGTTGTATACGAAAACCTCATGAAACTATATCCTGGATAATTTATTATTTTTTCCAATGGGAAAATTGACCTTTGACCTATATTATCAAGAAACTAGGTCAGACTGACATCATCATCAGTGGCTTGTTATTGCCTTGATGTTTTGGTATAGTATGGCTTGCTCAGTCCCATTCAAAAGTTGTTTTTTTGAAGTAGATATCTGGTTTGTTCTTGAATGCTATACACCGTGTTAGCTGTGGTGTGCCGCCTACACTCATGGTTACACCCTGCTGCATCCAGCATTTGGCTACATGTTAACTTGGGGGGAGGGGGTATAGTTAGTCTTATTACTGCTGTTGTCTTTTTCTGTGTTTATCGCTATCCGGTCTCCTCTACGCTAGTGTCGCTTCATGCAACCACAAAGTGTGGACATGGAAAGCAGAGACCTATCTTCCGGTAATTGAAATCGCTACCAAGCATGTTCTTGCCTATGCACAGGCTACTACTCCAAGATAGGTCCACAGTAAGACTTTGTGGTAGTCTGGTATATGCCTTGCCTGTTCAGTCAAATTCAAATGTTCTTTCTTTGAAGAAAATATCTAGTTTGTTCTTGAATAATTCGACTGTTGTCACTTCGGCTTTTGTAGCTGGCAGTAAATTCCATTGTGATACCACTCTATTAGCGAAAAAATGCTTGCAAATAACTTTGTTGAAACGTTTTATGTTGAGCTTGAAATTATGGCCTCTGGTCTGTGTAATACTGGATGGTTAAAAAAGTAGTCTATCAATATTATATAGATCCCTGATGAGCTTGAACGTTTCCGTTACATTTTCTCGAAACTGTCTGTATTTCAGTGGCATACGATTTAAGGCTTCAAGTCCTTTAATCTAGTTATAGTCTCTGATTTGTGGGACACATTTTGTTGCTCGGCGTTGAACTCTTTCTAATAGCTGTGATTGCCTTTTCAATTTTGGCGATCATGCCGAGTTACAGTATTCGAGAATAGGTCTCACGAGTGACTTGTACAAGAGCATCAAAGTAGCTGGGTCAATGTTGGTAAAGGTTTTCTTGATTAGTCCTATTGTGATGTTAGCCCTGGGGATGATCTTACCTATATGTATTTCAAAAGAGAAGTTTCTGTCAATATGCACTCCCAGGTCTTTTTATACATCTGGTGTTGATATATGATGCATATCAGGCGTATCTGTCATATAGTAATTAGTTTGAAGGTTATTCCTACCAAAATGCTGGACATGCGTTTTATCTGTGTTGAAGGTTAGTTGGCATGTCTGTGACCATTTACATAGCCTACTTTGTCTATGTTGTCTTGGATCTTACATGTAGCTGGGTTGCCATATATCTTTGTGTCGTATGCAAATACTTTGCAGTGGCAGGTCAGACTGTCTGGTAGGTCATTTATGTATATCAGAAAAAAGGTATAAGCCCCTTGACACTTTCTTGTGGCATGCCGCTTGTCACCTCTATATAGTCTGATGTCGCACCATTGATTCTTACTCTGTCTTAAGTTACATAAGTAGTTTCCTATCCATCTTAGTAAATTATCACCAATATCATATTCTCAGTTTTGTTTGGAGTCGTTGTTGTGGTACAGTATCAAATGTTTTGAGAAATCTAAATATACTGCATCGACAGGTTCATTTGAATCAAGTTTGACTGTTATATCGTCGAGGGACTCTAGCAATTGAGCTTTACAGGATCGGTTGTGTCTGAAACCATGCTAGCTGTTTCCAGAAAATTTATAATGCTGACCCTTATTACCTAGTTATTATATGGCTAGTAGTTTATGTCTATAGGAACCCACCAACCAAACTAGAAGCCAATGGCTCTAAAAATCAGGGAACATGCCACTGAATTAATACTTTTCCACATTGGGTCTCATGCTGTCAAAGATTTGCAAGGGTGATAACTCTGCTGTTTGTCATCTAATAATCGTCATTTTCATAATGGATACATCAGTTGAGCACAGGGGCATATTGGCCAAGTTTGATCTAAATTGTTTCAGAAATAGCAAAACATGCGACGATTGTTGATGACCCACAGTCAGATGGCCGTATGTGGGACTGATTGCTATAGTTCATCTGGCTAACAAGTCAGCGCCTGTCAAAAATATACCATTGTCCTGGATATGATTACAGAGCAATATTCTCTGGAACACCAAGAATCTGTCGATAGGAAATGTAGTGGTGTAACATAAGCTGTCAAGTGTGGACACTATCTGAAAACATGGGTGCAGATAATTCTGAAATCTATGCTCATTACACTGCATAATTGACTTACGTGCTGATGTTACATGTTATAATTTCCGATTCTTTATCGACTACTATCTACAAGCAAGGCACCATGGACTATCACTGAGCATTAATGAATTGCATGTACTCGGACTTCAATCGGCAACATGAATACTAATCACTACCGCTCCTTAAGTTTATTGAAGATGCCAAGGTAATGAATCATCAGACTTCTTCAATAGATAATAATAATAATAATAATAATAATAAGTGAATTTATAACGCGCCAAACTCCACGCAAGCATGCTCGTAGCGCAAGACAATGAAATGATAATATAAACATTAATTTAAATTCTGGTACGCTTGTTTAAAGAGATGAGTTTTAAGATTTGATTTGAATGTTGTAAGATTTTTTGACAATTTTAGATGAATAGGGAGGTTGTTCCATTCAGTGGCGGCCGAGAAAGAAAAT
The DNA here is from genome assembly GCA_034401795.1 of Chaetoderma sp. LZ-2023a. Taxonomy (NCBI): domain Eukaryota; kingdom Metazoa; phylum Mollusca; class Caudofoveata; order Chaetodermatida; family Chaetodermatidae; genus Chaetoderma; species Chaetoderma sp. LZ-2023a. Next base: position 57,814,253 of record CM067366.1, on the reverse strand, counting down.
GTTCTAAAGCCGTATGAATTCATTTTGTATTTTGGGATTTTGAGCATTTGCTTGTTTAGGGATCTAAGTGACCGGGTTGGTTGGTATGGCTCGACTAATGCAGAAAGGTATGTAGGTGCAGTTCCTGAGACACACTGGTAAGCTAGACAGAGGATTTTAAATTGGATACGTTGAGCAATTGGCAACCAGTGAAGCTTATGGAGAATCGGAGTGATGTGTGCATCTTTTGCCTGGCGTGAGATTATTCGTGCTGCTGTATTCTGAATAGTTTGGAGCTTGTGGATGTTTTCTTTTGCCATACCAATACAGAGACTATTGCAGTAGTCCAACCTAGACATTACCGTCATGATCACTAATTTTGTGGTAGCCTCTGTGGTAAGATAATTCCTGATGTGTGCAATGTTCCGCAGCTGCAAAAAGCACACTCTGCGCAGATAGTTTATATGTTTATCCATGCACAACTCGCTATCCAGTATCACGCCGAGGTCTTTAACCGTGTTGGAGATCGGAATTATATTTGTACCAATGACTAGACTACTTAGTTCTGTTTTGTCTCGTCTGATAGATGGACCCACCAACATACATTCAGTCTTTTCTTCGTTCAGCTTTAGCATGTTGGTTGTCATCCATGCTTTTATGTCCGCACAACAATCTGTTAGCTGTTTGGTTGCTAGAGATGCAGATGCCGCTGGAGGAGGAAATGTATTAATGAGCTGCGTGTCATCCGCGTAAAAATGGTGACACAAACTATGAGAATCGATAACGGATCCTAGCTGTTTGGTGTAGAGCGTAAATAGAACCGGTCCCAATATCGAACCTTGAGGGACACCGCGTGTAAGTTCAATGGGCGCAGATTGCGTACCATTAATGTAAACGGACTGGAATCTTTGTGATAAATAAGATTGGAACCAGTTCCACGCACTGTCAGTTATGCCAAACTCAACTTTTAGTCGTGTCAACAGCTTTAGGTGGTCAATGGTGTCGAACGCGGCGCTTAAATCGAGCAAAAGCAAGAGTGATACGTTTCCTTCATCCACACCACAGCGAAGGTCATTTAGAACTCTAAGAAGAGCTGTTTCAGTACTATGTCCTTGACGATAGGCGGACTGAAATGGTTCGTACAGACCATTACAATGCATGTGATTTGCCAATCTCTTACTGACTGCCTTTTCAACAACCTTGGATATAAAAGGTAAATTAGACACAGGCCGATAATTTTTTAAAGTGTCCTGATCAAGGCCCGATTTTTTAATCAGCGGGTTAATCAGAGCAGTCTTAAAGGGCTTAGGCATAATACCGGATGTAAGGCTAGAATTGACGATAGCAGTGATGATTGAAACGAAAATATCAATATGTTCATATATGAGCTTAGTTGGAATCGGATCTAATGCACAGTAGGTAGGTTTTAAGTCTTTCAGCAATGATAGAATCTCGTCTTCACAGAAAAGATGAAGCTGGTTCAGATGATCATGACAGGCTGTGGGTATGTTGGGCGGTGGCTGATCTGTATCCTGTAAATCATTTAGCTGATTGCGAATCGCCCTTATCTTATCATGGAAATATTCAGAAAATGAGTTGGCCATGAGGTCTCGGTCGTCAATATTTGGAAGCGTGGGACTGCTGTTTTTGCCCATTAGCTTGGACATTATATTGTACAGAGCCTTAGGTTCGGATGACGTACTCTGAATTTTATCGGTGAAGAATGATCGCTTCGCATCATCAATTGCCATGGTAACCGAATTTCTCGCGGCCTTGTAAATTTGTCGATGTATTTCCAATTTTGACTTTCTCCAACTTCGCTCCGCTTGTCGTCTCGTAGCTTTTGCTTTGCTAATCTCAGGTGTAAAGAGCCACAATGACTCCGGTCTCTGCGGAATTGACTTTAGTTTTGCAGGGGCATGCTTATTAAGGAGTTCTGACAGCTCAGTGTTATACAGATTTGCCAGCGTTTCACAATTCGACGGTGGCGATTGTTTTAGGCTAGACTGTATGATATCATCGCGAAAGGCTGCTTTATCCATTTTGTTAATATTTCTGCATAGCACTGACACCACAGGAGATGGCGGTTTGTTAACATTCAGGCTAATTAATATCAGATGATGATCGGACATTTGCAAGTCTTTCACCATGACATTCTTGACACAATTGTCAGAGTCGCGAGTGATTACCCAGTCGAGGATGTGACCATTCGTGTGCGTTGTTTCATTGACATGTTGATGGCAATTGTGAGCTGTTAAGAGGTTCATCATCTTCTTAGTGTCACCATGGTCCTTCATATCGTAATGTACATTTATGTCACCTAGTATGACCAGTTTATTATTACTGTAGCAGTAGATGCAGTAGCATACATATAGTGGAACTTAAGCTACATCTTCCAACATTTATGATTAATATTATAATGACAGGCAGCATATGTAATGATTACCTACCAATGGTATCCAGTTCATCCTTGTCAAAGTAGTAGTAGTAGCAGCAGTAGTAGTAGTAGTAGTAGTAGTAGTAGTAGTAGTAGTAGTAGTAGTAGTAGTAGTAGTAGTAGTAGTAGTAGTAGTAGTAGTAGGAGTAGTAGTAGTCGTCGTCGTCGTCGTCGTAGTAGTAGTAGTAGTAGTAGTAGTAGTAGTCGTCGTCGTCGTCGTCGTCGTCGTCGTCGTCGTAGTAGTAGTAGTAGTAGTAGTAGTAGTAGTAGTAGTAGTAGTAGTAGTATGATAATCATGAAAAAATAATATTCTTCTTGAATGGACGATGATACTAATAATAATGTGTTGTCCTTGAACTGGCGATGATAATAATAATGACAATAATAACAAGATGGAGATCACCCTCCACCAGCTGCCTCACCCATGGAGTTTAAACATACACATATTTATAATGTAAGTAAATTGTTGACTCATTTTTTTCTTTAATAATTCATATCACATAATGCAAGTAGATGCTATGTTACCACCATTATTATTTTGTTTCTTGTTTTCTTTCGTTTTCCTTTTTTCTTGTCTATGTTATATGTAGAATTTCTTTTTTTAAATTGTTGCTGTATTGTCTGTAATAATAATAATAATAATAATAATAATAATAATAATAATAATAATAATAATAATAATCTTTATTTATCGAGGGTATATCATCAGTAAACTGATCTTCCTGAGGCCCTCCCAAACACAAAAAACTATATACAGTTAAATAAGCAGCAAACACATACATGCAAACACACTCATAAATGCACTTAAACATATACGCACACACTGACTGACTCACTCACTCACTCACTCACTCACTCACTCACTCACTCACTCACTCACTCACTCACTCACTCACTCACTCACTCACTCACTCACTCACTCACCCAGTCACTCACCCAGTCACCCAGTCACTCACTCACTCACTCACTCACTCACTCACTCACTCACTCACTCACTCACTCACTCACTCACTCACACATTTTATATTACATATATACATTAATATGAACAAGTTTCCATTAAATCACTGGATATGCCCAGGGAAGAAATGACTTTCAAAATATAATTTTCAACAGTTATCTCCCTTGAATCCATAATACTGAGTATTCAGTTATTTAGTATATTAACCATTTTTTGACGGAGCCGACTCAAACCGATCCCTGCAGTGGTCTTGAGAAATGTGCAGACTATTTCCGAAAATTTACCACTGGAATGACTGACTCGGTAACCGAACCAGCCATTCCAGGAGTCAATTTTCAGAAACAGTCTTCACCCGACCTGCAAATAGACAGTCACGATTTATTTTGACAAAATTTTTCATTAAAGGGTTAATGTGAATTCATATACTTCTGCATATTATGATAGAATGATGATAGAGTCGGAGATTGTGTAATGCTTTGAGGTAATGCATTCCAGAGTTGAACTGCAGAGTAACTCTTTTTTCCATAGCAAGATTTAAATTTTGGAAGATGTAGATGAACAAAGGTTTTTGAACGTAAATTAAGGGAATGTGTATCTTCTACATATTTGAACAAGTTCTTAATATAACTTGGAGTAAGGTCATTTAAGGCTTTAAAAGTCATGCTATTTGTTTTGAGGTTTATTCTCTTAGCCAATGTAGTCCAATTCAATTGCTTATACAGTTGTTCAGTTGGTTCTCTAAAAGGGGCATCTAGTATTATACGAGCTGCTCTCTTTTGTAGTTTTCCCAGCTTGTATACTAATGTATCAGTTGAATGATAGTAGATGAGAGAGCAGTAATCTATATGTGAAAGGATGTAAGCGATGATGGCTGTACATAGCATATGTGAAGGTCCCATTACCCTATAAGCACTGCCTTTAATGGATTTCTGTAATGGTTACATAGTTACATAGTCATCTTCTGCTTGTTAGGCTATGCAGCCTATAGCAGATTTGCACAGTCTTCATTGGCTTCATCTGTTGAACTGGTATGTGTTCGGACGAGCATGATCGTGGAATCGATCGTGTATGTAGTGTCGCTGTAGTGTCTATGCAACCTTGCTTTGAAAGTGTTAATGGATGGAGCCGTTACTACCGAGTCTGTTAGACTGTGCTAGTGGTTTGCTACTCTCATACTGAAAAACGTTTCCTGGTGTCTGTATTGAAACATTATTTGAACAGTTTGAACTATGGCTTCTTGTCCTGTCGCCTTTGTCGAGGGATAGAAAAGGATGGCTTCGTGGTCTACTTTGAACACATCATGCAGGTATTTGTAAACTCCAATTAGCTCGCTCAGCAAACGTGTGTACAGTACCTATGCTCGACAGATTGAGTGATTTATGACTCCTGGTATGAGTCCTGGACTACTTTCGTGGCTCGGCGCTGAACATTTTTAGCCGTTAGATGTCTTACTTGTAGAAGGGGGACCAGATGACATTAGCGTGTTCTAAGTGTGGATGGCCTAAGCTCTACGAAAGGAGAAATGAACGAAATTGCAAACATATCAAGTACCCTAGGATGATTTCCATAAGCTTCAAAACCAATATGGGCCTGAACATGAGCAAATCTCATATGGTACAATGCGTGATCGCAGCCAGTATCCCTGGCCCCACAGAGATGATCGCCAAAAGACGTGTGGTGCACAACAAAATAAATATATCAATATGGCCCAGGAGGAAATCAATATGCACACGATCGAAACTGGAAAGTCAGAACTCGAGCAGCAATGATGTGTGTGCGTGCGAGTGATGCGTGTGTGCGTGCATGCATGCGTGCGTGCGTGCGTGCGTGCGTGCGTGCTTGCGTGCGTGCGTGCGTGCGTGCATGTGATTACTGTATTCTGTGGCTGTAGTAGTAGAAACAGCCTACAGCTGCAATCAGTCCTCAGCCGAAATCCTTAGCTTCCTCAGGTTCATTCTTGACTTGAGTGTACCGAGTCCTGCTTTCTTGAGGTCACCTCGTAGCACGCTTAGCAGATTTGTGCAATGACGTCCTCTCCTGGCTTTGTATTTGCTGGCTTCGTGTAGGGAGAATTCCAAGGCTCTCTTTACTGGTGCCTCTGCTGGCATCCTTAGCACATGTCTAAGCATTGAGCATCTTTGCTGGGCGACCTTTACAGGCAGCGGCGACGTACTACACACCTTGTATAGTGCATCATTGGAAACTATGCTGTGTGGCCATTAGGGTCCAGTGATGGTGCATAGGTGTTTGTGGTGGCAGGCATCGAGTTTGTCCAAAGCTGCATTTGTAGCTGCCCAGCTGTTACAGTTATACAGCATCAAGGATGCGCAGGTTGCATTGTATAAACATTGCCTTTTTATCAAGGGCATCTTTGATCTACAAATCCATAGCTTCCAGAAGGACTGGAAAGCTATGTTCACCATGACGCAGCATGCAACAATGTGCAGGTATTAGGAGAAGTTCATCAAGGGGTTTCTTTTCCTTGCCTATGAAGGCCACATCGTCGGCATATTTCATCTCTAGCTGCATACCCAGTATTGACATTGGGGTGGGTGGGTGTGGGGAGGTGGAGGAGGGGTGGCGTAGGGGGTGGTGGTTGGTCTTGTGAAACTTTCTCGCACAGATTTCAATGCAGCAGCAAGGTAACAGGTGAAAATCACCGGAGATAGACCATCTCCCTGTGGGGAGGCGATTGATGTCTCAAATTCTACAGAATTCACTGACTTGAGTCGTACTCTCAGCTTGGTGTCTGCAATCAGTAGGCTCACTAGTCGTAGCTTATCTTCATTGCAACTGGCCTGGCATAGTACATCTAGAATCTTTGAGCATTTAACGGTGTCGAAGGCTCATGACATGTCAATGCCCATTTTGTGGAAATCCTAGAGTTTGGATATCTTCTTCTTCTTTTCGATCGCTGGTATCACACTTGGAGAGCCGTTCTCAAGATGAAATCTGTGGTTTTCTGCAGTTCTTCCACAGGCCCATACAGCTTTTCAAGAAAAGAGGTTGACAAAGGCCAGATCTCTTCTCTGAGCAGCTGATATGTAACGCAACATTGAAGTATGTGCTCTGTGGTCTGTTCTGCTTATCCACAAGGACAATCGGGCGATGTCGTAAGGTGGAACCGCCTGTACACGTGTTGGTTTAGTCTGTTATGTCCAGTTCTGAGACAAAAAATGGTCACTTGCTCTGGCCTCAAGAGATGATGGTAGGCATCTTCTGATTGAGGTGTTCTATAGAGTGACTTGATGATAGTCTTCATCTCTGTATGCGTAACCATGTTTTCTGTCTTATTCTCTTTTTCACCCACCTTTGCCATCTTGTCTGCTTCCTCATTTCCTTGGACTCCACAGTGTGAGGGGATCCACTGCAATGCTATCCGAAAGCATTTGATGGTTTGTAGTGCTTCTTCAAGTTGTGGCAGCTTATCTTTGGTGATAGCCTCAAGGACGGAGCGTGCATCAGATAAAAAGACAATCTGTGCAATAGGGTCTGCTGTTCTGCTGATGGTATTAGCTGCATGGACCAGTGCTTCGACTTCAGCTCTGTAGTTTGTGCAGTGTTTGCCTGTCGGTATTGCAGCTGACTCATGTTGTCCGTTTGGATACTGTATGTGCAGTCCGGCACTTCCGCTCCCAATTGCGTCTTTGGCTGATCCATCTGTGTAGATCCTTATCCATGTCTCCTGAGGGTACATTTCTTCCAGCATGGCTAGGGTCAGGGCCTTCTTGCTCACATCACTGTGTTCATCTTTGGTTGTGAGATGAGGTACTGTGGTGCGAATAGCTATGCTCTCTAGTTTGTTTTCCCAGTGTGGAGGATCAAGGGTGTGGTTTGGGTCTTCTATTTGTGCTGGCAACATTTCTTGGTGTTTCCTTTGAAGTGCTTTTGTCTCTTTCACAAAACTTGATCTTTTAAGTCTTCCTGATGACAGCTGTGCTTGCCTGATCTTCATCGGGTGGTTGTTGAACGATTTGAACCTTGCAGCTTGGATCAGTGCTTTGCATTCCCTTCCTTTACTAAGTGGGGGGATGTCTGCTGTCTGCTCCATTTTTTCTATTGGTGTTGATCTCATTCCACCAGTGATGATACGCAGTGCCTGGTTTTGTACTCTGTCGAGGTTCTGTTGATGAGATTTAGCTGCTGTCATCCATGAGCTGGATCCATACTCAGGGTGTGGTCGTACGACACCTAGGTAGATGGTCTTAAGGATCCTTTCATTGGCACCCCACTTTGTTCCTGCCAGCTTCCTCATGATGTTTAGCTTTCTTCTGGCCTTTGCCTCTGTATTCTGGATGTGCTCCTTCCATGTTAATCTTCTGTCATAGGTGACTCCCAGGTATGTCTGCTGGTCCTCGTACTCGAGTGGAGTACCGCCCAGTGTCGGATTGCCAACCTTGGTTTTGGTGGACAGTGAGAATAGCGTGGCTGATGATTTTTCTTTGTTGATGGTAACACACCAGCGATTGGCCCAAGCTGTAATTCTGTCCAAGGCGAGCTGCATTCTGTACGTGGCAGTCGTTGTGTACTCCTCGGTGCACAAGAGTACGAGGTCATCTGCATAGAGTGCTGCTTGGATCCCATTGGGCAGCTCTGCTACAATATCATTAATGAAGAGTATGAACAGAGTTGGTGATAATACTCCGCCTTGTGGTACCCCTTGTCTCAGCAAGACATTCTGTCCAGATTGTCCATCCACCAGCACCCTAGCTCTGCGATTGTGTAGGTATGAGTTGGTCCATCGGAACATGTTTCCACCAATGCCTGTGCGCCAGAGCTTCACGAGGAGGCCATCCTTCCACACCTTGTCAAATGCCTTCTGCAGATCAATAAAGGCAGCTAGCATCACCTTCTTGGCTTGAAAAGTGTCCTCTATGACCTGTGCAAGATGTGTTGTTTGATCTTCTGTGCTCCTGTATCTTCTGAAGCCAGCCTGCTCTGAAACTATAGTGTTCTCCGACTCCAGGTACCACTGCAACCGCTGGTTGATGATGCGCTCCATGGTCTTGCATATGCAGCTTGTAAGACTGATAGCACGGTAGCTCAGCACTTTCGTCTTGTTCTTCTCTTTTTTCAGAATAGGAGTCATTCTGACTTCCTTCCAGCACTGAGGAACCTCTCCATTGGTCCAACTGAGATTAAAGATATTTAGCAACTTGCGGAGAGATGCATTACCAAGGTGTTGGATCATTTCATTCGTAATGCCATCTGGCCTGGGAGATTTCTTCTTCTTCAATTGGCGGATAGACTTCTTCAGTTCTGCTAAACTAATGTCAACTTTCATTGCATCGTGAGTGTTGGTGTCTGTTCTTTCCTTTTGCTCTTTTCTAACCTCTTTTTGACGCATTCGTGGTATAGAAATGTTGCTTTCTTTTGCATATGCCTTTGCAAAGGCATCTGCAGCCATCTTTCCTGACAGTGTTTGTCCATCTTCTTCAAGAGTAATCTTCTCTCCCCCGACACCCTCATCATGCTTTAGTCAGTCTCCATAGCTTTGTTGTGTCTCTCTCTAAATTAAACCCTGCCGTCTTTTCCCTCCAGTTTCTTCTTTTTGCCTCCAGCTTGGTCTTTAGATACCTGGCTTTAGTTTGTTGTAGTGTGAAGTGGTTTTCATAACAGGGATTACCCTCTGCATCTTCTCTGGCCTTGTCTAGTTTATCATGTGCTGCTTGCAGTTCTGTTGTCCAGTAGGGGCGGTAGTTTTTCCTGAACCCTTGAGGAATCGCTTCGTTAGCAGCCTTGAGGATACTTGAATTAAATTCCTTGACTGCATTGTTGATGTTTCTCCCTTCTACTGCTATATTTTGGGTAAGCTCATTGGAACGAATGCCGAACAGACTCCAGTTTGCCTTTTTGTAGTTCCACCTTGGATGTTGAGGTGAACTTGTTGAAATACTTCCAGAAAGAGAGAGGAGGACTGGGCGGTGGTCGCTTCCTCCTAACTGCGATCCGACCACTCTACTGAGGTTTCTGTGAATGTCTTCTGTACAAAATGCCAAGTCCGGCGTTGTTGTCGAGTGCCACTGGCGTGAGTAGAAGGTAGGCTGATCTGTGGGATCGTTGACAAGTAAAAGGTGCTTTTCATCTTGCCATGCTTCAATGTCTTCTCCTCGTTTATCAAGTGTTCTGTATCCCCATCTCTGAGACTGGCTATTAAAGTCTCCCGCAATGAGGATGTGGCAGTCCGGGACCTGTATTATGTCAAGTGAGAGATTCTTGTCATTAGGGCAGTAATAATTGACAATGTCAATCACAGAGTTGCTGGTTGTTACCTTGATCTTGATATATTCTGCCTCTTCCATAAAGGTTTTGATCTGGCTGGCGTTCACACTGTTTCGGGCCAAGGTGATCACCCCGCCTTTCTTTCTTGCAGGTGTGTCTCTTGGATGTAGCAGATATCAATGTTGTTTTCGTACAGGAACTGTTCGAGCTCTGATTTCTTGTTGGTAACCCCTTCTGCGTTCCAGTGCATGATGTTGATACTGGGGTTCTCTTTGGGTTTGGTCTTCTCTTTCGGTTGGCCAGTAGCTCTCCATCCTCGTTTCCTGGCTCCACAAGACGAGTTGATGGGACCTCCAGTAGCTGAGGGTGGGCTCCTTCGAGGCGTGGAGCCCGGCGCTGCACCTGCCTGGCAGATCCTCACAGGGCGAGCACCATTTCGTTTGATTCGATCTCCAAGTGTCATTCATTTGCGTTGTGCATAATGCTCTGGTTAGCCCCTCCAAATGTCTGGATTGACACCCAGTGGATTACACCCCTGTGCCACGTTGAGGCCGAGCATATAGTCTTAAACAGGGGAGAGTTTGGATATGACTACCGACACAAGCATGCATTGAGCCCATACAATGGCTGCGCAGCTGCATCCACGTTTGAAGCCACTTTGACATGATCTGGTGAAGTCATCGATCTTGTCTCGGATGAGGCATAGAGTAACATTGGATAGGATTTTCCATATGCTGTTGAGAAGCACAATGGGCCACAGATTGGCTGGGGTGGGGTGCGGCAGGTGGCTTCTTGGGCTTGGGTAGTGCAATAAGGGTGCCTTGGCCTGCAGCATCGATGGGAAGGTGGTGCATAAAATCTGAATTAATAAGGCACGTGATCGGTTTTGAGACAATGTCTCCTGCATATTTGAATAGTTCATTGTTCATGCCATCAGGTCCAGATGCATGTCCATTTTCAGGGCTTTAATTGCCTTCTCAACTTCTGCTGTTTTAATTGGTGTTAATAATGGCCTGGGGTCTCTTGCCAACGGGTGTAAGGGCTCATCATCGTGGTCAGTCAACTGTTCCTTGAACCATTCTCGAATCGCCTTGGCCTTGCCCTGGTCAGTCCCAATAAAGCATCCTTCAGAGTTGTGTACAGTGAGTGGTGGTGTGTAGGCAGTAACTCTCGGGGCGTGGACAGCCCGAAACATTTTGTGACAGTCACCAGTGGCAGTGATTTCATCTACCAGGGAATCTGCCAGTTGAATAGCAAGATGTGTTAAGCGTTCAATTATGTGGCGCAGAATGTTATTGCGCTCCCGGCGTAGGTTGGTGCATGAGAGAAGGATGGCACCTCCACGTCGGTTTCCTCCATAAGTACCAACTTTGTTTGGAAACTAAGTCATCAAGGATTGCGGGCTGACATCTGCATACAGAGGCAACTGATTATGTCTAACCTTCTTCAGACAAGAAACTGTGCTCGACATCCTCAGACGACGCGATCTTCCCAGGAGCTTACCATAGCTACGTGGAATGTACTTGGTCTGAGTGCAACATCAATGAGGCAAACCTTAGGTGCAGACTGTGAACACTATAACTTCGAGATTACATGCATTCAAGAGACTAAAGTAGTTAAACACTCAGAGCAGCAACTACAAACAGACCATAAGCTAGTGCTCATAAAGCAAAAACAGGCTACATACCGTGGTTTAGGCTTCGTAATCGGGCCACGGGTCTTGGACCATATCATTAGTTTTGGATATGTCAATGATGGCATTGCATTCATCAACCTGGCTATGCCTAGCCAAAAACACACTGCCACTAAGTGTCGCATTGTCAACGTATATGGCCCAACTACCCAAAAAGCCAAAGAGAATCCAGCAATATTAGATTCCTTCTATGTAGAACGGAGCTCCGCCATTACAATCCAAGCTAGATGGCAACTATTCATGTGTGGAGATTTCAACTCCAAGATGGGTAAACTCGGAATTGCGGACAAAGGTTTAGAACTTGGCTTATGCATGTGATCGTATGGAGAGAGTACAGGTAACAGAAATGGAGATGCACTCATTGCACTGGTGGCATTTCTTTGTTCCAATGGCCTATTTGCCACAAATACGGCTTTTAAATACCCATGTCATCACTGGACAACATGGATCAGACGCATTGCTGATCGCAAAGCCCCCAAAAGGTTCTAAGGCTACAACAGCGTCTTCAACCAAATAGACTTCATACTATGCACGACAGAAGCAAATTTCGGAATGCTCATTCCTATGGAGGCACATACCTCATTTCTGACCATAAGCCAATCATTACACGCCTTCAGATGAACGATCTCTAACTAATGTATACACGTCATACACGGCAAGAGGGTAGAGTCACATACAACCTTCCCAAGCTCATCAGCGACACTGACACTCAATTATCATTCAAGAAGGCCCTCGAGACCAGATTGCTAACATTGATGATGTCAGCTCTGGTCCAAAGAAGCCCTAACCAAAATACTGAAATCTATGGAATCATCAGCTACCAGCACCATAGGTGTTCTTAAAAACAACCGAACTAGGTATGCTGACGACCCTCTAATAGTAAAGCTGTCAGCAGAGCAGAAGGCATTATGGCTGCACATCTATCAAAGTGGCCAAAGTGAAGACTGTACTAAACTACTAAAGCAATGATTTACCTAAACACAATGGTCCCGAACATTACTCACTGTATCAGAATGAATACAATCAGGAATATCGCAATCAACGCATGACTGAGATGCAGAACCAAGTATAGACATGAAGGTGCACATGGCCATTGGCAACAACATGCTGAAAGTCAGCACGACACTAAACAGAGAGTCCAACCTGGAAGAGTATGCCAAGATCAAAACCCGGCTATACAGAAAGATCCTATGAAACACATATGGCATATTCTACAATGGTGACTCCATTACTATACCATGAAACTAGCCAAGAAGCGAAACAGAAGTGTAAACTAGTTCAAGAATATAATCATGGCTACAAGTTAAAAGTGTCCCCCGAGTTTAACCTCCAAATGCATCAAATTTTAGTCAAGAGAGTCTGTGATGACAAGTATGGATGTGAAACCATACAGCTGCAACAAAAAAATATCATGAGAACCATAACTAGGGAGCACAAGAAGAACTAGAACATGTGTGTAATAGTGAAAGGTCAAGTGATTGTAATGTGTAAAGCGTTGTTCATAGTAAGACACTGTGCCAGTAGAGAAAGGGAGAATGTTGGTTGTGATGGTACAGGTGATGACTTTTTAGCACATGCTGGCCTACCACCCAGACCTTCAGAGATGCAAATACACAGACAGCAAGAATAAGCCCTGTCGAATATGACTGGGGTATCAAGTGAGACAGGATACATATAATCATGATCAACATCGAACATATCAAGTTGAATCATGCATATCGAAGCAGCTGAATGGGTAACAACACAACAGTGTTTATACAGGAGCATTTCCTATTGACATTTGAACTCTTTTTCCTCACAGAAGTTTACCTTAACAAGATGTTAACAGCCAAGTGCTTCGATGGTTAGGATAAAATTCTACCATGCCACAAATGTAAGGGACGTGCCAGAGTTGCCATCATGTGGAATCGATGTCTTAGCCACAACATAGAGAGTCTACCAGATGGACGTAATTGCCTCGTAGTGACCCGCAGCAGTGTCACCCCAGAATCCATTGTTCTTATAAATGCGTATATGCCAGCCGAACGTTCCCTAGATAAGAGCATCACATATAGGGGCATACTTGATGAAGTGGCAGAGGTGACATGTCAAGAGACAAGAACGGGTACAGCAATGTGGACGGACAATATAAATGGAATGTGCAATAGGAAGAGCGATACAAAGAACAACAAACTTCTAAAGCACTTTGTATAGTGACTGGTTAGGCCATCCCCTCTAATGCCAAAGGTGCTTACATACCACCACCGTATTGGAAACACGACTTCGCAACTAGATCACTTCCTCAAACTAGCCGATAAACCAAGCTCTATTATAGAGATTGTAGTGCATTCCCGAAATCCAGAAAACAATAGTACCCATGATGCTGTGATGGCTACTCTTGCTGTAAACTTATGTAAACCCAATGAAGCTACTTTGTCAAGTGCAGTTAAAGGTCGAGTAAACTGGGGAAAGGTAGATATTGATAGGTATAGAAAGCTGACCACAGCCTCATTGACAATTTTGTAAAGTAGGGCCAGTCGTGGATCACTCCTCATTTCGAGGGATCTCCAGTGCATTATATGTTCCCTAAAGATCCATGCACGGTATTTTTCTGTCAGCCCAAAGGTTTCACACATGGTAGCGATAGGAGCAATTCATGTCCTGATCGCCTGACGAGTGTCACCCTATCAAAATAGCATCGCTCATGAGGCAGGTAGGCCTGTGAGGTGACGGGGGAATGACCGTTTCTTGAGAGGGTCCTAAGCGGGAGGAAAGAGGTTCCTTTGGAGTGGGGTGAGAGACAGCACTCTTTCTTATTTATCCGGAGCAGTCAGTACGATGCTAACGGTTACAATTTGTTCTCTCAGTCTATATATAAGTTTAGTTCATCGTAAATGTCATTTGTCATTGAAAGCTAACAATTTCCTATCGGTCCACTTAAGGCAGAGCAAAGAAAGGCAAAGGGTTCTACTTTAGTGTCCTAAAGGGGTTGGAACATGCTGGTGGAATTTAGTAGTTGCCACCTGGTTGATCCGATGTTCTCAGCAGTCAGACCTTCTGTTTGTACCAAACTCTAGTGTTGAACGAGATCCTGTGCGAGGCAGTAGTTTAGTTAGCTAAGATGTTTTGCGGTTTAAGGACGTGATTGTTTAGATTGAGCAAGAACCTTTACCCTGGCAAGGTCAAGCACATCTTTGGCTCAGAGCCTACGTCGACTTGAGGGACGTGAAAAGGATTGTGACGCAGTTCAAGGGCCGGTCCTTCTGAGGTGCAGATGCTCAAACTAACCTGCGTAATTATAGTAGTCATGATAAAAACGCAATGTATAATTAAGCAACACTGCAGTTAACACCAGTTCCTAGCGACTGAACCAGCTAACCACTGCATTGCCCAGAATCTTTTCAAGTTTGTCACATCTTCTCAGCCTGTCGTCGTATTAGACCGCATTGGTGCCCAGGATCAACAGAGATTCTACTAAACTCTTTCCTCTTTAATTATGGTGACTTAATCCTCGATGGCCAAAGATCACAAAACCGGGTAGGCAGAACTTCTTAGAGTGGATGAAAAGGTTCAGTCTGAACCTCACGGACAAATCGGTCACAAACGCGACGTGGTAAAACTGAATGTTCTTGTCACTGGAAGAATGGCCTCCAGAGTATGATGATTCGAAGTGGCACAGCTGGAACTCGGTCGGTGACCAGTACTGAACTAAATGTTTCTGAGTTCCTTCACCTCAAGCGGTGTGCGGCGGTGGTGCTTCTTGATGATTTCACTGTATGGGAAGCATCGGCACATTAAGCCATGGTAGAATCGGTGTCAAATTCTTGTTTGTGTCAGGAGGTGACGTGAATATCCCATACACGAAGTTTCTTGGATCGCACAAGAACGGTTTCTTAAAATGAAGGTGAGCGAATTTAGGATGTTATTTGGCTGCTATTACTTAGTAGCCATTCAAAAAGGAGGTTTTTGCACTGTTGACTTTGTAAATGATGTCCCTCTCTGAGCGGTTTGTCTCAGAAGTGTGGTGCTTCTCTGTCAGATACAATAGTAGGGCAGAGAAGCATAACAATTTGTACCATCGACCAGGGTTGTTGGCGAGGCGTCAGCACGAATACCTAGATGGGGTCCACGGAAGTTTGTATCACAGAGCAAGCGGCTTTTATACTCTCTGCTCTTCATTTCATTATCTTTTGACAAATGGCTGGCTTATTAGCGATATCTCCAACCAATCGGTGATCATCAACATGGAGGCGCCAGCCTCGGCATCATCCAGCAGGAGTCAGCCCTTCAATGGTGAGGTCGTGTACTTCGTTATCTTTTTCTGAGTATGTCACAAGAATTAATGAAGAGCTCATGAATTCGGGGGGGGTGGGGGTGGGGGTGGGGGGGGGGGGGGTGGGTGGGTGTCACTTTCTTCTTGATTAGACTCGCGATTGTCATTTTGAGGAAGTGGGACCTTCAAGATCTCTAATGCTCACCAAACACTCCTGGGAACGTTCGTGATCATGGCCATTATTTTGAGCAAGAAGTTATTCAAGGATCATATATATAGATATCTTTCTGGTTCTGGTGGCCATAGAAATGCATATAAATGTACATAGTAGTGTGTAGAAATAGTGTTAACATGGTCAAATTATATAGGCATAAATCTAGTAGTTTCTGGTTAGGGTAGGTCATCTAGTTGTTGATACATAGGCTCACATAGTTGTTGCGGTTCTCCTATGTAGAAGGTTAAGATTCATTACAGTTACAGTTGCAATTGATGTGAGTTAATTTAGTAGACAGAATATGGTTAAAATATGCTACAGATTATAATAGCATCTGCGCAATAGTTGAAGCACATGGATAATATTTAAAACTCAGTCAAGGTGGGAGTCGATTAATGATTGAGGAAACAAAATGATTCCCATGACAAGTAAAATGCATATGATTAAGTATGAAAACACGATTAATATTACAATAAAATTGAGAACAACATATACTTAGCAGCTAAAACAACAAATACACACAGTGAGCACAATAAATAATAAAATAAGTATTCAAAGAAAGCAAATAATTTTTTTTTAAATCAAACAAATTAAGAGTGAAAACAAAACAGTCCTCTCCTCACGTGCTCTAAAAGTCTAGTTTGTGGACTCCTCGGTGCATATTATAAGAACTGGCTAAATTATTCTGTACTTTGACGGCTGTCTGCACAAGATTCAAGATTCAAGATTATGTATTCAATGATTCCAAATAAACAATAATCATGAGTCATACCAGGTTGTCCACCGAAGGCATTGCCTATTGTTATGGCGGACACCTTACACACATATATACAGGTATATATAAATTACTCAAGACAGAACTTACATAAATAATTATAAATTCAGACATTACATTTACTACTTCCTTATTAACCATTTGCACGCCTGCATATATTTGCTTAATTGTAGTCTACCTACAGAAATCTTGTGAATGGAATATCAAATTGTGAAGCATATTCTGGAACTTCAGAATTCGTAAAATACACCATGGTAAGAATCTACTCCGGAAGGACATTTGTCTGATGGGGGATCCTATATCCTGATAGACGGGAGTTACTACTCAAGACAAGAAGCGCGCATGATAAACGCAACCAGTTTTCGAATATAAATTTCACAACAAAGTAACGAATCATCTGCGTTGATGATATCCAAGAAGATTTAAAGATGTTTAAAAAGTATTATTCTTTTATGTAGTTTCTGCTACTAAATGTAGACATCGTTAAGACTAAATACCCTAAGTAAACCAATGTTACCAGTTTTCGTTAATTTTTTGAATATTTATTACAACTTATTGTATTGTATTTACCAGCTCTCGGCTCACTTCAGACGAATCTCAATATTGGAGGGATTTGAGCAGGCTGCCAGCTATGCCCTCAGTAACGTCCAATCTGGCTATGCACAGGAGTCTGCCGTTTTAGATACGAAATCGTATTATATATACTAGTTAGTAGTATAATATAGTGCTACCGCGTTTTCGTATTTTTTAATTTCGCATTTTCGTATCTAAAACGGCTCCTGTGGGCTATGCCACGAAACCTGTACAGCTTATCTGTATTCCACTCCCATAAGTTTACTATGTGATTTCAGTTTGCCATTAAATCTGGTTAAAACACTATAAATAAATTTATACATGTTTTCATTGTCTGCAACATTTTAATAAGTAATGCTATGATTCTATGATGCCTTTTTCGCCATGCGAAGAAAGCTGTAAAGCTAATTATATAACTGTAACAAAAATAAACTTGAGTTACCACTTTTCATGAGGGGTAAGAATAAGGATATAGCCCTCCCCATACCAATACAGGGCCTGACAATCAGTGTGAGTTCTTTCACATCCCCTATGGCACAGACACCCATCGAGACGGGACCGACAGCTTTATGTCTCCTCCGAAGGATGTGTCATGTGAATGACGTATGGAATGGCGCAGGTTTTTACACCTTGATCACATGCCTGAATGCAGGATCGAACCCAGCTTTTTTGGATTGGAATTCCAAGCATATGCGGCGCAACGGATCTTGTCAAGCGAGCCAATGCGTGTGATCTTGATTAGTTATGGCGAAACATCCAAAGGACATTTTCACTGCACATTCGTCAAGGAGCTGGTTTAGATATGTTCTTGCCTTCTAATTAATTCTGTAAATTTATTTGTAGGATTTGCAGAGTTTTCTGAACTTAAAAGATCCTGGGATAGTTTATTCCGATCCCTTATCGTACTGGGAATAAAGTTGAATTTAAAGACATTGGTTCTTACGTAAATTTGGTTGAAGTGGCTGTTGTGCATGTATTTGGTTTTCCGAAGTGGCGTCTGTAGACTCACTAGACTGTTTAATGATATCTTCATTCTTTTCTTTTTGCTGTAGACCTTTGTAGAACAAAATAAGGCAGTTTCGTTTCGTTCTGTTTGACAATGGTAGGAGTATTAGGGTTTCCATTATATTTGTCATACTGTCTGGTTTGTAGCAATAGTTTGAGGTGATGAATCTAGCTGCACATTTTCTAGTTTGTCCTGAAGAGTTATTTGATAAGGGTTCCAAACTACTTGCATATTCCAAAACTGGTCTAATCAGTCCCATTTATGCTTGAAGTCTGATTTTTAGCTCACCTGGCCTTAGTTAGCTAATGCCATGTCGTCCGTCCATCAAATCAGTTCTCTTTAACGTTTGACCGATTTCAACCAAATTTGGCTGGAAGCATCCTATACTGGTACCTTTTTTCTCATAAATTGTGATTGGTCAATTTTTTTGGTGAGAATCTTAGATTTTATGAAATGGTCAAAATGCTACTCCTTTGCTGCGTGGCATATTTCAACCAATTTTGACTAGACGGATTCTATTTGATGTAGGCTCTAGAACTTATATTCAGAATTTTGATTGATCAATTTTTTGGGTGAAAATCTTAATTTTGTGAAAAACTTAGCAGAAATTTTCACAACGCTGCTTCTTAGTTTGGGACATATTTCAGCCAAAGTTGACTAAAGTAACCCTATCATGGTAGAATCCAGAACCTCTATTCAGAATTTTGGTTGATAAATTTTTTGGGTGAAAATCTTAAGATTTTATGAAAAATTTACCAGAAATTGTCAAAACGCTACTTCTCCTTAGCTGCCTGACATGTGTCAACCAAATTTGGCTATATGGATTCTATGGTAGTAGGCTCTAGAACATGTATTCAGAATTTTGATTAAGCTTAAATTTTATGAATATTTACTAGAGCTGGGCGGTATTGACATTTACATGACGGTATCGGTACCATGAAAAAATACTGCAGTACCACGGTATACCGTCATCTGAGGTTGAGGCATGCCACGAAATTAGAACAATTTTTTTCATTTCCTTTTCATTTCCATCTCCAATCAACAGTAAATGTATGTAAAATAAATAAATTGGCTTTCTGATTTAGAAAAGAAAAACATGGCTATTGCGACTGCTTAGTTTCACGACTATTAGGTCACAATTTTTTTGGACATAATATCATTCGCGGGAATATCGGTCAAAGTGTGTGGTCGACTCGCTAACTATAACCCGCTGTTTGAGACATTGGAGCGAGCTATTTTCAATCTGGATTGTTCTTGTTATTAATGCGTGCGACCAGCAAACGGTAAATTTTATTTTGGCAGTCGAGCGCGTTGATAAACAGAGTCCAGACAGATTCCGCGAGTATTTAAACGAGGCCAGTGTTGTACTCTTTTATTTCTGTTGGAGTCGTATATTCGGTTACTAGCGAAAACAGGCCTATACACATGCATATGACACGACATTGAATATAGCCGATTCCAAAGCTTCTGATAATTACAGAGTACCTGATGTGCAGACTCGTTACTCGCCATGCTTCACGTGAACAATGCGTGTAAAAGGCTATTTCCGCGAACTTCCGACGTGAAGACAGTTGAATAATGAATTACAAAAACTAAAACACTATAATTTTAGGTGTCATTACTTAAACTGGATTTAATCCTTAAAGAAATTTCTTAAAACAAGCCAGAAAAATAAAAAATAACGACTTCAAAGCTGCTCGTTGTTAATAAATTAGCACGTGATCAAAATGGCGCGAACAAATACTACGTTTTAGTAAATTTTCATTAATAAATTCAGCGTAGTAATGTATTTTCCCACGGTCTAGTTCATGAACAACCAATCAGATACGTCTTTGCGAGGTTGCTGTTGTGTTTGAATAGCACGCGGTTTGTATGTTATTTTGTTATTCTAGCGTGTTTGTTCGGTGACAAAATGCTTGGAGTAATAAATTACAAATAATAGAAATGGGAATAGGGAATATATTATAGTGTAATTACTACCGGCGGACGGCCAGAGAATGGGTTTAGATGTTTTAAATAAAGCAATTTTACCGTGAGACTCAAGACGTACGTTTGACATACAATTCTGCATGTCATTATTTTGTAATTGACGTCTTGATGTTTGTTTTTACAACGACCCTTTCACCCACAGGCCTTTGAATTTTCGTCCCTCTATCTCTCTACCACATATTCCCCCTACTATATATAATATACACAAGGTGTGAGACCTTCATCCGTGGGCACCATTGTCAGAAAGCTGATTGGTTGGTTTGTTGTCAAAATCCTCTGACATCACGGTTCTGACTACAAACCAACCAATCAGCTTTCTGACAATGGTGCCCACAGATGAAGGTTTCATACCTTGTGTATATTATATATAGTAAGGAGGATATGTGTTAGAGGGATGGATGGACGAAAATTCAAAGGCCTGTGTTTCACCTCGACTCGGCTAATAGTTAGGGATGCCTATATTTTTGACACTATTAGCACCTATTTACCCGTGGTCAAGTCAGATTTTATGGATCTATTTCTCAAATATTGCTCAAACATTATGGACGGTATTCACAGTATTTGGAAATGTCACCGGTTACGGTATCGGTTCACGGTATACCGCGGTCCTCACGGTACTACCGTCAGACCGCCCAGCTCTAATATTTACCAGAAATGGTCAAAATGATACTGTACTCCTCCATAGCTACTTGACATATTTCAACCAAATTTGACTAGAGTGAGAAGGTAGACTCCAGAACCTGTATGGCATTTAAAATTTTGATTGGTTAATTTTTCGGGTCAAAATCTTAAGATTTTATGACAAATTTATCGGAAATTCTCAAAACGCGGGGGATTTTCCAAAAGCAGAGCAAAATCTGATTGGCCGATGTATCATACTTGAGCCAATCAGAATTCACACTGCAGAATTCTGACAGCTGTTATCACGCCCGCTGCTAGCATAGACGATGCAAATTAATAAAATAACACTGAATGATTTTGAAAGATAAATGTGATTTATTCTCATGCTAAACAATACAATGATGTAAATGGGAGAACAGTGAACAATATATTTATAGCGGAAAGCTACTATTAATTTTGAAAATGCTATTGACTAAAGATGTTATGAAGTTTGAATAGCTAAAAGTCAACAACAAATGATTATTTTGTACTTTAAATCATTTTATTAGCGCAAACAAACCATGAATTAATTGAATACAGATTATTTTGGAGTTTATTAAGTTTTTATTACCTCAGACAAAGACTGGATTATTACTTAAAGGCTATTACTGGACCGAATAGAGGTAAGAGTATGACATGTCTAACTTAGTTATTTATATTTTGCCCAAAGTTAAAGAAGTGCAGTATTTACGATTTTTCGAAATTATGATGATTTCGGTATCGGTATATCGCGATATTTACGATAATATTGAAAAATCGCCCAACCCTAGACTCAGGAATTGGAATTGATAAATTTTAAAACTCTGGAAATGGAATTGGATTTGGAATTGATAGTTTGAATTGACCGAAATTGATAAATTCCAATTCAATTCCAATCAATTCGAGTCATATTTGTCACAGATTTACTGAAGATTGTTGGTTATAAAGTGTACATGTAATATCTGTCAATTATACTCTGCTCTTTATAAGCCGTTAATGATCCCAAATGATCTATATGATACCATTTACCACATTTCATTCTATATGCAGGTTGATGATATTTATTATGCCAGCTGTTATTAGATGCTTTATTGAATATTTTAAAATTAATTTAACTGAATACTTTTGTCTCCCAAATTCCCTATGGCTGCAACAGTTTCTATTGAAATTAATTTTAACAGCTTAGTTATAGGTTTGGTTTGAAGACTAGAATTTGAGATACTGATAATTCAGTGATGAGCAAGTTAGCCCTTAACCCTTTAATGCCTAAGCCAGTCAAAACACTTTCTGTAATGAGTTTGAAAGATATCCATTGGCAGGCCAATGGAAGACTATTTTTGAAAATTTATCACTGGAGTGGCTAGCTGGATAACAGCCAGTAATTCCAGTGGTAAATTTTCTAAAATAATCTCTCACTCTCTGAATTGACAAAATAAAGATCGGATAAATGCTATGGACTTTAATACATAATTGAATTGATTGAATTCTCCCTGACCAGTGACCAATTAACCTTTTTATCCTATGCTAGCTTTGTACCTCCTTTATTCAGTCAAAGCTACTTCTTCTTTTCGTTCGTTGATCATACCGCCAGTCCTGTAAGTGACTATCGACATGATCATAAGCTACTGATCTTGAACTTATTTCATTCTGCATTCCCTGGAAACAGGTTTTCATCTCTATGAAATCATGCCATCTTTAAAATCATACAAATTAGTTAAAATGATTTCAAATATATAAGCTTGAACCAAGATAACCAAATTGTGTTAAAATTATTCATCAAGATGTTGGGAATACAGTAGTGTTCAGTAAAGTAATAACTATCATCTGTATGGAATGAAATGGGTGAAGAAAGTAATACATTACAAGATAATTGCTCTGTAATTATACCCTCGTACATACAAACATGTAACAAAGGAATCATTGAACAACCTCCTCTGTGAAATGGCTCAGCTTTTAAAACACAGACACCTGGACTAGCATCGTACTAACATACGCCCACTCATATAGCTACGCTGTTCGAGGCTGTACTTGCAGACCTGTGATTTCTCGCTATGTGTTAAGTGACATTACACTAGTGTGTTGGAGGTAGCCAATCAGATTTCTGCCTACTTCACGCGATAGGCGAGAGTTCGTCTGGTGACCTAATTTACAATCACAAAAACAACGGCGATCGCAGCGCTGTTGATCAGGAAAGAGACATTTGCAAAAGTTTGCAGTAGTTTTTCTCTAACCAAGTTATTTGAGGAACAGGAAATGTGTAGATTGGTTTTCGGTAACAAAAACCGCTAGTTTGATTTACACACATGTATAAATTTGTTTACTTCCTGATTTCTTATCGAGCAATCTCATTGGCGCAAGTTGACTGACCCCAGTTCATTAATATGTATGAAGCTTCATGAACTTAGCACAAACATCAAAGGCATGCAAGCACGGTACTCGATACGGGAACGTAGTGGGAGGGTGAGGATCGAGCAATAGGACGATGCTGGCTAGAGGTGTTATTCTAACTACATATATGTGCTCAGTACTCTCACTCTGTATTGTACTATATACATTGTATTTTAATGCTTTTTAATGCAACAGTTATATATCAAGGTTTACATGTATCTATAATAATTAGACATGGCCTTAACCTTTAGTCATATTCATCAGAAAAAACTCGGCATTAAGCTATAATTAAGTCAAATGAACTAAAAATAAGATCCGCTGAATGTTGACTTTTTGGGCAAAATTTGACTGAAAGATATAACTACCTATTGGCAACAACAATTTTTATTCTAATTGTTTTAAATATTAATGAAGAAGCCAGCCAAAGATGCCTTCTGCGCTGGTCTTGAGGAAGGGTCATATGCTAAGACTTTTTTTAAATTTACCAGTGGAATGACTGATTCCATAACTGAGCCAGCCATTACATGTACATTGTTAAATTTCTTCTCTTATCCTGCAAATGTACATTTGCTAATGATAAATCTAGTTTTTCTTGGCCAATTTGGGGCATTAAAGGCTTAAAATATAACAATGTTGTTCTACTTACCAGTACATTGCTTATTGATAAACAGCTTGGTTGAAGCTGTGCCCTAAGAATCTTCAGATTTAGAAAGCTCTACCGGCTCCTGGATCCGGCTTCCAACAAATGGGTACCTGCCAGCAAGAGCCACCATTCTTGTTTGCATAGCAACAAGAGTAACAAGCTTTTTGCCTCAGGAGACAATTCTTAGTTTTCTGTTGTTTTTTTGCTGTGCTTTTGTGCCTGTTTCTTCCTCTGGATTAATATGGAGAGTGCCACTGAAACTCAGGTCATATTCTTTCATATTATTTCTCTAGTTATATGGAGACTTATGTCTCTGAAACTCAGGTCGTATTCTTTCATATTATTTCTCTAGTTATATGGAGACTTATGTCTCTGAACCTCAGGTCGTATTCTTTCATATTATTTCTCTAGTTATATGGAGACTTATGTCTCTGAAACTCAGGTCGTATTCTTTCATATTATTTCTCTAGTTATATGGAGACTTATGTCTCTGAACCTCAGGTCGTATTCTTTCATATTATTTCTCTAGTTATATGGAGACTTATGTCTCTGAAACTCAGGTCGTATTCTTTCATATTATTTCTCTAGTTATATGGAGACTTATGTCTCTGAAACTCAGGTCGTATTCTTTCATATTATTTCTCTAGTTATATGGAGACTTATGTCTCTGAAACTCAGGTCGTATTCTTTCATATTATTTCTCTAGTTATATGGAGACTTATGTCTCTGAACCTCAGGTCGTATTCTTTCATATTATTTCTCTAGTTATATGGAGACTTATGTCTCTGAAATTTTGTGTGTTGCATGTCCCATTTTCTGAACCCTGGATCTGGGATGTATGGTTACAATGAAATATGCCAGATAAGATCGCCTCCTTTAAATCCCAATGTCGATCGGGCAGTACCGGTAATATGAAATATTCGGCGTTTGTCTACGTTTTTTTAACACTAAAATCGGCTTACATCGTTCAACCTTGTGGGCTGAGCCGGTGACGTCACACCCTTTTACTGCTCAGATTATTTGGTGAAGGAAATGTTTCATTAATTCGTGCATCTTATTCTTGGTACATGTAGCTGCGTGCACTTTTGTACCAGAAACTTTTGAATTATGTCAAGTTTTGCGTGTAATCCAGATCTGTTTGCATTGATCATTGATTTCAAAATTCTTGATTAAGATGTGTGTTCTGCAGCTTTACTGTGTTCTACAGCAGTAGTGTTAATTCATTTTGTTGTTCCTTCTCGTATCGCTCGTTCGTTTGTGTAGTATAATTTTGGAATTCTTAAATATACCGCGAATGTATCCGATATGGTTCCTGGTTCCGCTTTATACATCCTGCAGGATCATTTTATAGGTGTATTATTGGCCCGCTCTCATTCTTGCTGCCAGCTTACGTGATCTTGGTTGTAACGTTGCAGGTGTTGGGTGCTGGAGGGGTTTATCTTATAATTTAATGTCAAACTATTTGGAAATTATTTGTCTGCCTTCTGTTTCGTTCTGCTGGCTTATTGAGTCCTTGTGCTTGTTTTCAGGCCAAGCCTACCATGCCATCATGCCCAGAGCGCTACAAATTTGTGAAACTAATGTTTAAGGACCATGTCTGTTACTGATGTGCAAGGTGCAATGTTGATGATCATTGTAATGTCTGTGCAGTGTGGCCCGTCGAATTGGACTTGGCGGGGTCTGACGCAGGGTCAGGTGGTTCGAAAAGAAATCGAGGAGCGTCTGTTTTGGCTCCTGGGGGCGCTCCTCGTCCGCAGTTGGAGGGATCAGAGATGGCACCCCCTGCGTGGTTTGGGCTCGCTATGCAAGGCCTCTGGACTGGCTACCGGGGGGTGGGATGGGTGGGTGGGGGGAAGCATCTTGTATGGCCCCCTGACGGTGCCATCGGACCTGCGGCCTGGTGGCTACTGCTTCTCTGTGGCCACCTCCGGGTGGTCCAGTAGTGGTAGCCGGTCCGTCAGGCATGGGAACCATCCGCTATGATGGCTCCAGTGTCTCTTCGTCCAGTGACGACTCTTCAGGGTCTGAGGATGAGGAGGCCAAAGAGGAGAGCTTGTTGCGGCCTGAGATACCACGTGTGGAGCATATGGAGGTCGATTCCGTCCTGGATGGAACCGCCCTCCATCTGTCTGGTTTGGCGCAAGCACCTATCTCACCTGGTCCAGTGGCCACACACGGGGTGCCATTGGTGTCCGTGTATGGCCACGGTTCCGCAACCGCCATGGATCCGGCATGGTACTAGTAGTGTTGGCTATCCAGCAGTGGCTCCTTACCATGAGGCCACTGCTGGTAGACCCGTGAACACATCAACGGGTCATGTGTTTACAGGGGGTGTCTTCCTCAAAAGTGGACTGGTCCGATGCTCTGGCTTGGCTAGCCAGGGTGGACCCGTCCATGGTTTCGGCCACAGCTGAGGAAGACATGCCTCGTCCGTCGGTGGCATCCATTCGGACGGGGGTCTTGCCCGTGGCTCGGATCCAGTCCATTGGACTGGATCCCAAGTTTAAGGAGTTGCTGGAGGCTATTTATGCCAAGCAACTCATGATGAAGAGCCAACTCCCTGCGGTCTCTAGGGAGGTGCGGGCAAGGTGCCGTATCCCCAGGGGGAGTACGAATGCTATGGTGTGGTCCCAACAGTCACTGAGGATGACCGTTGGGTTCTTGGCGTCCAAAGTGCAGGAGTGGGTGGCCCCGCTGAGGCAGTTGTGGAGGAAGAGCCAGGCACACTGAAGTCCTGTTCCTCTCCGATGGGGTGAGGGCAGCTATGAACACTGTCAATCACTCCTATCGCTTGCTTCAGTTGGTCTGGGCTGAAGCTGGCCAGGCCACCCTGTGCCACCTGCTGCACTTTTGTGTGTCAACGATGGCCTTGTGCCGTCGATGGACGCACTGGCCAGGGTGCTGGCATGTGTGACCAAGTCTAGGAGGCAGATGGCCCTTGACCATATGCGTCTGGCTTCGGCTGTCAGGGACCGTTTGCTTGGAGTGCCCCTGAATGGCCATAGCATCTTCTGTGGCCAAGCGCGGGCCATCCTAGAAGACACGGCCAACATTGCGCAAAGTCGGTTAGCGGTGAACGTACAGCTGGAGCTAGTGTCTCAGGTGCATGCACTAGGCTCTGTACCGAAACCGCTAGCTGCTCAGCTTTCCTCCAAGAAGCAGAATTGTAAGAGCAAGACGAAAGACAAGCCAGCTCCAACTGCTCTTGCTGGGCCTTCTTAGGCACCTGCGGCTAAGAAGGCAAGGAAGGTTGTGATGGGGAGGCCCCTGCACACCTTATACATGTAGTGGCGGCCCTGATCGCCCGAGAGGGCAGTAAGGGCAAGGGGAAGTCCTCCAAGGGCGGAAAGAAGGGAGCGGACCGTACCTGAGGGTATATGGTAGCTCCCTTCGTATCCATCTGGACTGCGCCTGTGTGACAGGAACAGCGGTGCCAGTCAAACCAAGACCAAAATGGTTCTTTCTCTCTCGTTAAGAGAGGGGGAGCGGATTGCGAGCCAGACACCCGATTAGGTGTCACTGCACCTATAGTGGGTGGAAGGCTCGTGCGTTTCGTCGAGGCTTGGCGAGGTGTGACATCAGTCAGTCTGGTGGTGGGATGGATATCCCATGGGTACATGCCAGAGTGGTGGGATTTCCCACCACAAAATCTGTCGTTGGCACCTGTCTGGACTGTGTCAGGTTTACGTCTGAAGGGAGCAATAAAACCAGCAAACCAGAACACTCCAGGCTTCTATTCAAATATGTTCCTCGTCCCCAAAAGCACCGGAGATGCGTACTCAGTCTCAGGCCATTGAATTGCGTTGTCCATCCGCCTCGGTGGAAACTCCGAGGTTGGTAATGCCAGGATTGAGGAAAGGAATGTAGTGTGTGTCAATCGATCTGAAAGATGCATATTTCCACATTCCAATGAACAGAGGTTGTCGCAGGTTTCTGAGATTCACATTTCAGAACCGTGTTTGGGAGTTTGTAGTCCTCCCATTCGGCCTGTCGACAGCCCCAGTGGTTTTCACCAGAGTGGTCCCAGCGGTTACAGCGTTTCTCAGAAGAGAGAGAGTGTGGCGCTTCACACCTACATAGACGATTGGCTTATCAAGGCGGACACGCCAGCCAGGTTAGAAGTGGATACTGCTCTGACTCTGAAATTGCTTTCAGATCTAGGCTGGATAGTCAACAAGGAGAAATCCGAGTTGACGCCCACTCAGCACTTCATTTATTTGGGGATGCGCTTCGATCTTGAGGAAGGCAGGGTTTACGCATCAGAGCCCAGAGTTGTATCTCTGTTAGCCATCCTCAGGCGTTTTCGATTGAAAAACCACATTCAGGTGAGGAAGTTTCTTCAGATGCTGGGCATGATGGTCTCCATGGAGCAAGTAATCCTGTATGCTGCTCTAATGCGAAGAACTATCCAGTTGTATCTGATGTCTTTGTGGAAACAGAGAACAGAACCCCTGTCAAAGCTGGTACCAGTTTTGGAGCCAATAAGCCAATAATGTCGCATTTTGTATGGTGAAAGGAAGATCAGACTCCTAGTAGGAGTTTCGCTTCACCTACCACCACCCCGGCTGTCCGTGTACACGGATGCATCGCTGGAGGGGTGGGTGGCCTGACTGGTGAGAGACAGCACTCTTTCTTATTTATCCGGAGCAGTCAGTACGATGCTAACGGTTACAATTTGTTCTCTCAGTCTATATATAAGTTTAGTTCATCGTAAATGTCATTTGTCATTGAAAGCTAACAATTTCCTATCGGTCCACTTAAGGCAGAGCAAAGAAAGGCAAAGGGTTCTACTTTAGTGTCCTAAAGGGGTTGGAACATGCTGGTGGAATTTAGTAGTTGCCACCTGGTTGATCCGATGTTCTCAGCAGTCAGACCTTCTGTTTGTACCAAACTCTAGTGTTGAACGAGATCCTGTGCGAGGCAGTAGTTTAGTTAGCTAAGATGTTTTGCGGTTTAAGGACGTGATTGTTTAGATTGAGCAAGAACCTTTACCCTGGCAAGGTCAAGCACATCTTTGGCTCAGAGCCTACGTCGACTTGAGGGACGTGAAAAGGATTGTGACGCAGTTCAAGGGCCGGTCCTTCTGAGGTGCAGATGCTCAAACTAACCTGCGTAATTATAGTAGTCATGATAAAAACGCAATGTATAATTAAGCAACACTGCAGTTAACACCAGTTCCTAGCGACTGAACCAGCTAACCACTGCATTGCCCAGAATCTTTTCAAGTTTGTCACATCTTCTCAGCCTGTCGTTGTATTAGACCGCATTGGTGCCCAGGATCAACAGAGATTCTACTAAACTCTTTCCTCTTTAATTATGGTGACTTAATCCTCGATGGCCAAAGATCACAAAACCGGGTAGGCAGAACTTCTTAGAGTGGATGAAAAGGTTCAGTCTGAACCTCACGGACAAATCGGTCACAAACGCGACGTGGTAAAACTGAATGTTCTTGTCACTGGAAGAATGGCCTCCAGAGTATGATGATTCGAAGTGGCACAGCTGGAACTCGGTCGGTGACCAGTACTGAACTAAATGTTTCTGAGTTCCTTCACCTCAAGCGGTGTGCGGCGGTGGTGCTTCTTGATGATTTCACTGTATGGGAAGCATCGGCACATTAAGCCATGGTAGAATCGGTGTCAAATTCTTGTTTGTGTCAGGAGGTGACGTGAATATCCCATACACGAAGTTTCTTGGATCGCACAAGAACGGTTTCTTAAAATGAAGGTGAGCGAATTTAGGATGTTATTTGGCTGCTATTACTTAGTAGCCATTCAAAAAGGAGGTTTTTGCACTGTTGACTTTGTAAATGATGTCCCTCTCTGAGCGGTTTGTCTCAGAAGTGTGGTGCTTCTCTGTCAGATACAATAGTAGGGCAGAGAAGCATAACAATTTGTACCATCGACCAGGGTTGTTGGCGAGGCGTCAGCACGAATACCTAAATGGGGTCCACGGAAGTTTGTATCACAGAGCAAGCGGCTTTTATACTCTCTGCTCTTCATTTCATTATCTTTTGACAAATGGCTGGCTTATTAGCGATATCTCCAACCAATCGGTGATCATCAACATGGAGGCGCCAGCCTCGGCATCATCCAGCAGGAGTCAGCCCTTCAATGGTGAGGTCGTGTACTTCGTTATCTTTTTCTGAGTATGTCACAAGAATTAATGAAGAGCTCATGAATTCGGGGGGGGGGTGGGTGGGTGTCACTTTCTTCTTGATTAGACTCGCCATTGTCATTTTGAGGAAGTGGGACCTTCAAGATCTCTAATGCTCACCAAACACTCCTGGGAACGTTCGTGATCATGGCCATTATTTTGAGCAAGAAGTTATTCAAGGATCATATATATAGATATCTTTCTGGTTCTGGTGGCCATAGAAATGCATATAAATGTACATAGTAGTGTGTAGAAATAGTGTTAACATGGTCAAATTATATAGGCATAAATCTAGTAGTTTCTGGTTAGGGTAGGTCATCTAGTTGTTGATACATAGGCTCACATAGTTGTTGCGGTTCTCCTATGTAGAAGGTTAAGATTCATTACAGTTACAGTTGCAATTGATGTGAGTTAATTTAGTAGACAGAATATGGTTAAAATATGCTACAGATTATAATAGCATCTGCGCAATAGTTGAAGCACATGGATAATATTTAAAACTCAGTCAAGGTGGGAGTCGATTAATGATTGAGGAAACAAAATGATTCCCATGACAAGTAAAATGCATATGATTAAGTATGAAAACACGATTAATATTACAATAAAATTGAGAACAACATATACTTAGCAGCTAAAACAACAAATACACACAGTGAGCACAATAAATAATAAAATAAGTATTCAAAGAAAGCAAATAATTTTTTTTTAAATCAAACAAATTAAGAGTGAAAACAAAACAGTCCTCTCCTCACGTGCTCTAAAAGTCTAGTTTGTGGACTCCTCGGTGCATATTATAAGAACTGGCTAAATTATTCTGTACTTTGACGGCTGTCTGCACAAGATTCAAGATTCAAGATTATGTATTCAATGATTCCAAATAAACAATAATCATGAGTCATACCAGGTTGTCCACCGAAGGCATTGCCTATTGTTATGGCGGACACCTTACACACATATATACAGGTATATATAAATTACTCAAGACAGAACTTACATAAATAATTATAAATTCAGACATTACATTTACTACTTCCTTATTAACCATTTGCACGCCTGCATATATTTGCTTAATTGTAGTCTACCTACAGAAATCTTGTGAATGGAATATCAAATTGTGAAGCATATTCTGGAA
The DNA here is from genome assembly GCA_034401795.1 of Chaetoderma sp. LZ-2023a. NCBI lineage: Eukaryota > Metazoa > Mollusca > Caudofoveata > Chaetodermatida > Chaetodermatidae > Chaetoderma > Chaetoderma sp. LZ-2023a. Next base: position 57,783,197 of record CM067366.1, on the reverse strand, counting down.
CTTCAGAATTCGTAAAATACACCATGGTAAGAATCTACTCCGGAAGGACATTTGTCTGATGGGGGAGCCTATATCCTGATAGACGGGAGTTACTACTCAAGACAAGAAGCGCGCATGATAAACGCAACCAGTTTTCGAATATAAATTTCACAACAAAGTAACGAATCATCTGCGTTGATGATATCCAAGAAGATTTAAAGATGTTTAAAAAGTATTATTCTTTTATGTAGTTTCTGCTACTAAATGTAGACATCGTTAAGACTAAATACCCTAAGTAAACCAATGTTACCAGTTTTCGTTAATTTTTTGAATATTTATTACAACTTATTGTATTGTATTTACCAGCTCTCGGCTCACTTCAGACGAATCTCAATATTGGAGGGATTTGAGCAGGCTGCCAGCTATGCCCTCAGTAACGTCCAATCTGGCTATGCACAGGAGTCTGCCGTTTTAGATACGAAATCGTATTATATATACTAGTTAGTAGTATAATATAGTGCTACCGCGTTTTCGTATTTTTTAATTTCGCATTTTCGTATCTAAAACGGCTCCTGTGGGCTATGCCACGAAACCTGTACAGCTTATCTGTATTCCACTCCCATAAGTTTACTATGTGATTTCAGTTTGCCATTAAATCTGGTTAAAACACTATAAATAAATTTATACATGTTTTCATTGTCTGCAACATTTTAATAAGTAATGCTATGATTCTATGATGCCTTTTTCGCCATGCGAAGAAAGCTGTAAGGCTAATTATATAACTGTAACAAAAATAAACTTGAGTTACCACTTTTCATGAGGGGTAAGAATAAGGATATAGCCCTCCCCATACCAATACAGGGCCTGACAATCAGTGTGAGTTCTTTCACATCCCCTATGGCACAGACACCCATCGAGACGGGACCGACAGCTTTATGTCTCCTCCGAAGGATGTGTCATGTGAATGACGTATGGAATGGCGCAGGTTTTTACACCTTGATCACATGCCTGAATGCAGGATCGAACCCAGCTTTTTTGGATTGGAATTCCAAGCATATGCGGCGCAACGGATCTTGTCAAGCGAGCCAATGCGTGTGATCTTGATTAGTTATGGCGAAACATCCAAAGGACATTTTCACTGCACATTCGTCAAGGAGCTGGTTTAGATATGTTCTTGCCTTCTAATTAATTCTGTAAATTTATTTGTAGGATTTGCAGAGTTTTCTGAACTTAAAAGATCCTGGGATAGTTTATTCCGATCCCTTATCGTACTGGGAATAAAGTTGAATTTAAAGACATTGGTTCTTACGTAAATTTGGTTGAAGTGGCTGTTGTGCATGTATTTGGTTTTCCGAATTGGCGTCTGTAGACTCACTAGACTGTTTAATGATATCTTCATTCTTTTCTTTTTGCTGTAGACCTTTGTAGAACAAAATAAGGCAGTTTCGTTTCGTTCTGTTTGACAATGGTAGGAGTATTAGGGTTTCCATTATATTTGTCATACTGTCTGGTTTGTAGCAATAGTTTGAGGTGATGAATCTAGCTGCACATTTTCTAGTTTGTCCTGAAGAGTTATTTGATAAGGGTTCCAAACTACTTGCATATTCCAAAACTGGTCTAATCAGTCCCATTTATGCTTGAAGTCTGATTTTTAGCTCACCTGGCCTTAGTTAGCTAATGCCATGTCGTCCGTCCATCAAATCAGTTCTCTTTAACGTTTGACCGATTTCAACCAAATTTGGCTGGAAGCATCCTATACTGGTACCTTTTTTCTCATAAATTGTGATTGGTCAATTTTTTTGGTGAGAATCTTAGATTTTATGAAATGGTCAAAATGCTACTCCTTTGCTGCGTGGCATATTTCAACCAATTTTGACTAGACGGATTCTATTTGATGTAGGCTCTAGAACTTATATTCAGAATTTTGATTGATCAATTTTTTGGGTGAAAATCTTAATTTTGTGAAAAACTTAGCAGAAATTTTCACAACGCTGCTTCTTAGTTTGGGACATATTTCAGCCAAAGTTGACTAAAGTAACCCTATCATGGTAGAATCCAGAACCTCTATTCAGAATTTTGGTTGATAAATTTTTTGGGTGAAAATCTTAAGATTTTATGAAAAATTTACCAGAAATTGTCAAAACGCTACTTCTCCTTAGCTGCCTGACATGTGTCAACCAAATTTGGCTATATGGATTCTATGGTAGTAGGCTCTAGAACATGTATTCAGAATTTTGATTAAGCTTAAATTTTATGAATATTTACTAGAGCTGGGCGGTATTGACATTTACATGACGGTATCGGTACCATGAAAAAATACTGCAGTACCACGGTATACCGTCATCTGAGGTTGAGGCATGCCACGAAATTAGAACAATTTTTTTCATTTCCTTTTCATTTCCATCTCCAATCAACAGTAAATGTAGGTAAAATAAATAAATTGGCTTTCTGATTTAGAAAAGAAAAACATGGCTATTGCGACTGCTTAGTTTCACGACTATTAGGTCACTATTTTTTTGGACATAATATCATTCGCGGGAATATCGGTCAAAGTGTGTGGTCGACTCGCTAACTATAACCCGCTGTTTGAGACATTGGAGCGAGCTATTTTCAATCTGGATTGTTCTTGTTATTAATGCGTGCGACCAGCAAACGGTAAATTTTATTTTGGCAGTCGAGCGCGTTGATAAACAGAGTCCAGACAGATTCCGCGAGTATTTAAACGAGGCCAGTGTTGTACTCTTTTATTTCTGTTGGAGTCGTATATTCGGTTACTAGCGAAAACAGGCCTATACACATGCATATGACACGACATTGAATATAGCCGATTCCAAAGCTTCTGATAATTACAGAGTACCTGATGTGCAGACTCGTTACTCGCCATGCTTCACGTGAACAATGCGTGTAAAAGGCTATTTCCGCGAACTTCCGACGTGAAGACAGTTGAATAATGAATTACAAAAACTAAAACACTATAATTTTAGGTGTCATTACTTAAACTGGATTTAATCCTTAAAGAAATTTCTTAAAACAAGCCAGAAAAATAAAAAATAACGACTTCAAAGCTGCTCGTTGTTAATAAATTAGCACGTGATCAAAATGGCGCGAACAAATACTACGTTTTAGTAAATTTTCATTAATAAATTCAGCGTAGTAATGTATTTTCCCACGGTCTAGTTCATGAACAACCAATCAGATACGTCTTTGCGAGGTTGCTGTTGTGTTTGAATAGCACGCGGTTTGTATGTTATTTTGTTATTCTAGCGTGTTTGTTCGGTGACAAAATGCTTGGAGTAATAAATTACAAATAATAGAAATGGGAATAGGGAATATATTATAGTGTAATTACTACCGGCGGACGGCCAGAGAATGGGTTTAGATGTTTTAAATAAAGCAATTTTACCGTGAGACTCAAGACGTACGTTTGACATACAATTCTGCATGTCATTATTTTGTAATTGACGTCTTGATGTTTGTTTTTACAACGACCCTTTCACCCACAGGCCTTTGAATTTTCGTCCCTCTATCTCTCTACCACATATTCCCCCTACTATATATAATATACACAAGGTGTGAAACCTTCATCCGTGGGCACCATTGTCAGAAAGCTGATTGGTTGGTTTGTTGTCAAAATCCTCTGACATCACGGTTCTGACTACAAACCAACCAATCAGCTTTCTGACAATGGTGCCCACAGATGAAGGTTTCATACCTTGTGTATATTATATATAGTAAGGAGGATATGTGTTAGAGGGATGGATGGACGAAAATTCAAAGGCCTGTGTTTCACCTCGACTCGGCTAATAGTTAGGGATGCCTATATTTTTGACACTATTAGCACCTATTTACCCGTGGTCAAGTCAGATTTTATGGATCTATTTCTCAAATATTGCTCAAACATTATGGACGGTATTCACAGTATTTGGAAATGTCACCGGTTACGGTATCGGTTCACGGTATACCGCGGTCCTCACGGTACTACCGTCAGACCGCCCAGCTCTAATATTTACCAGAAATGGTCAAAATGATACTGTACTCCTCCATAGCTACTTGACATATTTCAACCAAATTTGACTAGAGTGAGAAGGTAGACTCCAGAACCTGTATGGCATTTAAAATTTTGATTGGTTAATTTTTCGGGTCAAAATCTTAAGATTTTATGACAAATTTATCGGAAATTCTCAAAACGCGGGGGATTTTCCAAAAGCAGAGCAAAATCTGATTGGCCGATGTATCATACTTGAGCCAATCAGAATTCACACTGCAGAATTCTGACAGCTGTTATCACGCCCGCTGCTAGCATAGACGATGCAAATTAATAAAATAACACTGAATGATTTTGAAAGATAAATGTGATTTATTCTCATGCTAAACAATACAATGATGTAAATGGGAGAACAGTGAACAATATATTTATAGCGGAAAGCTACTATTAATTTTGAAAATGCTATTGACTAAAGATGTTATGAAGTTTGAATAGCTAAAAGTCAACAACAAATGATTATTTTGTACTTTAAATCATTTTATTAGCGCAAACAAACCATGAATTAATTGAATACAGATTATTTTGGAGTTTATTAAGTTTTTATTACCTCAGACAAAGACTGGATTATTACTTAAAGGCTATTACTGGACCGAATAGAGGTAAGAGTATGACATGTCTAACTTAGTTATTTATATTTTGCCCAAAGTTAAAGAAGTGCAGTATTTACGATTTTTCGAAATTATGATGATTTCGGTATCGGTATATCGCGATATTTACGATAATATTGAAAAATCGCCCAACCCTAGACTCAGGAATTGGAATTGATAAATTTTAAAACTCTGGAAATGGAATTGGATTTGGAATTGATAGTTTGAATTGACCGAAATTGATAAATTCCAATTCAATTCCAATCAATTCGAGTCATATTTGTCACAGATTTACTGAAGATTGTTGGTTATAAAGTGTACATGTAATATCTGTCAATTATACTCTGCTCTTTATAAGCCGTTAATGATCCCAAATGATCTATATGATACCATTTACCACATTTCATTCTATATGCAGGTTGATGATATTTATTATGCCAGCTGTTATTAGATGCTTTATTGAATATTTTAAAATTAATTTAACTGAATACTTTTGTCTCCCAAATTCCCTATGGCTGCAACAGTTTCTATTGAAATTAATTTTAACAGCTTAGTTATAGGTTTGGTTTGAAGACTAGAATTTGAGATACTGATAATTCAGTGATGAGCAAGTTAGCCCTTAACCCTTTAATGCCTAAGCCAGTCAAAACACTTTCTGTAATGAGTTTGAAAGATATCCATTGGCAGGCCAATGGAAGACTATTTTTGAAAATTTATCACTGGAGTGGCTAGCTGGATAACAGCCAGTAATTCCAGTGGTAAATTTTCTAAAATAATCTCTCACTCTCTGAATTGACAAAATAAAGATCGGATAAATGCTATGGACTTTAATACATAATTGAATTGATTGAATTCTCCCTGACCAGTGACCAATTAACCTTTTTATCCTATGCTAGCTTTGTACCTCCTTTATTCAGTCAAAGCTACTTCTTCTTTTCGTTCGTTGATCATACCGCCAGTCCTGTAAGTGACTATCGACATGATCATAAGCTACTGATCTTGAACTTATTTCATTCTGCATTCCCTGGAAACAGGTTTTCATCTCTATGAAATCATGCCATCTTTAAAATCATACAAATTAGTTAAAATGATTTCAAATATATAAGCTTGAACCAAGATAACCAAATTGTGTTAAAATTATTCATCAAGATGTTGGGAATACAGTAGTGTTCAGTAAAGTAATAACTATCATCTGTATGGAATGAAATGGGTGAAGAAAGTAATACATTACAAGATAATTGCTCTGTAATTATACCCTTGTACATACAAACATGTAACAAAGGAATCATTGAACAACCTCCTCTGTGAAATGGCTCAGCTTTTAAAACACAGACACCTGGACTAGCATCGTACTAACATACGCCCACTCATATAGCTACGCTGTTCGAGGCCGTACTTGCAGACCTGTGATTTCTCGCTATGTGTTAAGTGACATTACACTAGTGTGTTGGAGGTAGCCAATCAGATTTCTGCCTACTTCACGCGATAGGCGAGAGTTCGTCTGGTGACCTAATTTACAATCACAAAAACAACGGCGATCGCAGCGCTGTTGATCAGGAAAGAGACATTTGCAAAAGTTTGCAGTAGTTTTTCTCTAACCAAGTTATTTGAGGAACAGGAAATGTGTAGATTGGTTTTCGGTAACAAAAACCGCTAGTTTGATTTACACACATGTATAAATTTGTTTACTTCCTGATTTCTTATCGAGCAATCTCATTGGCGCAAGTTGACTGACCCCAGTTCATTAATATGTATGAAGCTTCATGAACTTAGCACAAACATCAAAGGCATGCAAGCACGGTACTCGATACGGGAACGTAGTGGGAGGGTGAGGATCGAGCAATAGGACGATGCTGGCTAGAGGTGTTATTCTAACTACATATATGTGCTCAGTACTCTCACTCTGTATTGTACTATATACATTGTATTTTAATGCTTTTTAATGCAACAGTTATATATCAAGGTTTACATGTATCTATAATAATTAGACATGGCCTTAACCTTTAGTCATATTCATCAGAAAAAACTCGGCATTAAGCTATAATTAAGTCAAATGAACTAAAAATAAGATCCGCTGAATGTTGACTTTTTGGGCAAAATTTGACTGAAAGATATAACTACCTATTGGCAACAACAATTTTTATTCTAATTGTTTTAAATATTAATGAAGAAGCCAGCCAAAGATGCCTTCTGCGCTGGTCTTGAGGAAGGGTCATATGCTAAGACTTTTTTTAAATTTACCAGTGGAATGACTGATTCCATAACTGAGCCAGCCATTACATGTACATTGTTAAATTTCTTCTCTTATCCTGCAAATGTACATTTGCTAATGATAAATCTAGTTTTTCTTGGCCAATTTGGGGCATTAAAGGCTTAAAATATAACAATGTTGTTCTACTTACCAGTACATTGCTTATTGATAAACAGCTTGGTTGAAGCTGTGCCCTAAGAATCTTCAGATTTAGAAAGCTCTACCGGCTCCTGGATCCGGCTTCCAACAAATGGGTACCTGCCAGCAAGAGCCACCATTCTTGTTTGCATAGCAACAAGAGTAACAAGCTTTTTGCCTCAGGAGACAATTCTTAGTTTTCTGTTGGTTTTTTGCTGTGCTTTTGTGCCTGTTTCTTCCTCTGGATTAATATGGAGAGTGCCACTGAAACTCAGGTCGTATTCTTTCATATTATTTCTCTAGTTATATGGAGACTTATGTCTCTGAAACTCAGGTCGTATTCTTTCATATTATTTCTCTAGTTATATGGAGACTTATGTCTCTGAACCTCAGGTCGTATTCTTTCATATTATTTCTCTAGTTATATGGAGACTTATGTCTCTGAAACTCAGGTCGTATTCTTTCATATTATTTCTCTAGTTATATGGAGACTTATGTCTCTGAACCTCAGGTCGTATTCTTTCATATTATTTCTCTAGTTATATGGAGACTTATGTCTCTGAAACTCAGGTCGTATTCTTTCATATTATTTCTCTAGTTATATGGAGACTTATGTCTCTGAAACTCAGGTCGTATTCTTTCATATTATTTCTCTAGTTATATGGAGACTTATGTCTCTGAAACTCAGGTCGTATTCTTTCATATTATTTCTCTAGTTATATGGAGACTTATGTCTCTGAACCTCAGGTCGTATTCTTTCATATTATTTCTCTAGTTATATGGAGACTTATGTCTCTGAAATTTTGTGTGTTGCATGTCCCATTTTCTGAACCCTGGATCTGGGATGTATGGTTACAATGAAATATGCCAGATAAGATCGCCTCCTTTAAATCCCAATGTCGATCGGGCAGTACCGGTAATATGAAATATTCGGCGTTTGTCTACGTTTTTTTAACACTAAAATCGGCTTACATCGTTCAACCTTGTGGGCTGAGCCGGTGACGTCACACCCTTTTACTGCTCAGATTATTTGGTGAAGGAAATGTTTCATTAATTCGTGCATCTTATTCTTGGTACATGTAGCTGCGTGCACTTTTGTACCAGAAACTTTTGAATTATGTCAAGTTTTGCGTGTAATCCAGATCTGTTTGCATTGATCATTGATTTCAAAATTCTTGATTAAGATGTGTGTTCTGCAGCTTTACTGTGTTCTACAGCAGTAGTGTTAATTCATTTTGTTGTTCCTTCTCGTATCGCTCGTTCGTTTGTGTAGTATAATTTTGGAATTCTTAAATATACCGCGAATGTATCCGATATGGTTCCTGGTTCCGCTTTATACATCCTGCAGGATCATTTTATAGGTGTATTATTGGCCCGCTCTCATTCTTGCTGCCAGCTTACGTGATCTTGGTTGTAACGTTGCAGGTGTTGGGTGCTGGAGGGGTTTATCTTATAATTTAATGTCAAACTATTTGGAAATTATTTGTCTGCCTTCTGTTTCGTTCTGCTGGCTTATTGAGTCCTTGTGCTTGTTTTCAGGCCAAGCCTACCATGCCATCATGCCCAGAGCGCTACAAATTTGTGAAACTAATGTTTAAGGACCATGTCTGTTACTGATGTGCAAGGTGCAATGTTGATGATCATTGTAATGTCTGTGCAGTGTGGCCCGTCGAATTGGACTTGGCGGGGTCTGACGCAGGGTCAGGTGGTTCGAAAAGAAATCGAGGAGCGTCTGTTTTGGCTCCTGGGGGCGCTCCTCGTCCGCAGTTGGAGGGATCAGAGATGGCACCCCCTGCGTGGTTTGGGCTCGCTATGCAAGGCCTCTGGACTGGCTACCGGGGGGTGGGATGGGTGGGTGGGGGGAAGCATCTTGTATGGCCCCCTGACGGTGCCATCGGACCTGCGGCCTGGTGGCTACTGCTTCTCTGTGGCCACCTCCGGGTGGTCCAGTAGTGGTAGCCGGTCCGTCAGGCATGGGAACCATCCGCTATGATGGCTCCAGTGTCTCTTCGTCCAGTGACGACTCTTCAGGGTCTGAGGATGAGGAGGCCAAAGAGGAGAGCTTGTTGCGGCCTGAGATACCACGTGTGGAGCATATGGAGGTCGATTCCGTCCTGGATGGAACCGCCCTCCATCTGTCTGGTTTGGCGCAAGCACCTATCTCACCTGGTCCAGTGGCCACACACGGGGTGCCATTGGTGTCCGTGTATGGCCACGGTTCCGCAACCGCCATGGATCCGGCATGGTACTAGTAGTGTTGGCTATCCAGCAGTGGCTCCTTACCATGAGGCCACTGCTGGTAGACCCGTGAACACATCAACGGGTCATGTGTTTACAGGGGGTGTCTTCCTCAAAAGTGGACTGGTCCGATGCTCTGGCTTGGCTAGCCAGGGTGGACCCGTCCATGGTTTCGGCCACAGCTGAGGAAGACATGCCTCGTCCGTCGGTGGCATCCATTCGGACGGGGGTCTTGCCCGTGGCTCGGATCCAGTCCATTGGACTGGATCCCAAGTTTAAGGAGTTGCTGGAGGCTATTTATGCCAAGCAACTCATGATGAAGAGCCAACTCCCTGCGGTCTCTAGGGAGGTGCGGGCAAGGTGCCGTATCCCCAGGGGGAGTACGAATGCTATGGTGTGGTCCCAACAGTCACTGAGGATGACCGTTGGGTTCTTGGCGTCCAAAGTGCAGGAGTGGGTGGCCCCGCTGAGGCAGTTGTGGAGGAAGAGCCAGGCACACTGAAGTCCTGTTCCTCTCCGATGGGGTGAGGGCAGCTATGAACACTGTCAATCACTCCTATCGCTTGCTTCAGTTGGTCTGGGCTGAAGCTGGCCAGGCCACCCTGTGCCACCTGCTGCACTTTTGTGTGTCAACGATGGCCTTGTGCCGTCGATGGACGCACTGGCCAGGGTGCTGGCATGTGTGACCAAGTCTAGGAGGCAGATGGCCCTTGACCATATGCGTCTGGCTTCGGCTGTCAGGGACCGTTTGCTTGGAGTGCCCCTGAATGGCCATAGCATCTTCTGTGGCCAAGCGCGGGCCATCCTAGAAGACACGGCCAACATTGCGCAAAGTCGGTTAGCGGTGAACGTACAGCTGGAGCTAGTGTCTCAGGTGCATGCACTAGGCTCTGTACCGAAACCGCTAGCTGCTCAGCTTTCCTCCAAGAAGCAGAATTGTAAGAGCAAGACGAAAGACAAGCCAGCTCCAACTGCTCTTGCTGGGCCTTCTTAGGCACCTGCGGCTAAGAAGGCAAGGAAGGTTGTGATGGGGAGGCCCCTGCACACCTTATACATGTAGTGGCGGCCCTGATCGCCCGAGAGGGCAGTAAGGGCAAGGGGAAGTCCTCCAAGGGCGGAAAGAAGGGAGCGGACCGTACCTGAGGGTATATGGTAGCTCCCTTCGTATCCATCTGGACTGCGCCTGTGTGACAGGAACAGCGGTGCCAGTCAAACCAAGACCAAAATGGTTCTTTCTCTCTCGTTAAGAGAGGGGGAGCGGATTGCGAGCCAGACACCCGATTAGGTGTCACTGCACCTATAGTGGGTGGAAGGCTCGTGCGTTTCGTCGAGGCTTGGCGAGGTGTGACATCAGTCAGTCTGGTGGTGGGATGGATATCCCATGGGTACATGCCAGAGTGGTGGGATTTCCCACCACAAAATCTGTCGTTGGCACCTGTCTGGACTGTGTCAGGTTTACGTCTGAAGGGAGCAATAAAACCAGCAAACCAGAACACTCCAGGCTTCTATTCAAATATGTTCCTCGTCCCCAAAAGCACCGGAGATGCGTACTCAGTCTCAGGCCATTGAATTGCGTTGTCCATCCACCTCGGTGGAAACTCCGAGGTTGGTAATGCCAGGATTGAGGAAAGGAATGTAGTGTGTGTCAATCGATCTGAAAGATGCATATTTCCACATTCCAATGAACAGAGGTTGTCGCAGGTTTCTGAGATTCACATTTCAGAACCGTGTTTGGGAGTTTGTAGTCCTCCCATTCGGCCTGTCGACAGCCCCAGTGGTTTTCACCAGAGTGGTCCCAGCGGTTACAGCGTTTCTCAGAAGAGAGAGAGTGTGGCGCTTCACACCTACATAGACGATTGGCTTATCAAGGCGGACACGCCAGCCAGGTTAGAAGTGGATACTGCTCTGACTCTGAAATTGCTTTCAGATCTAGGCTGGATAGTCAACAAGGAGAAATCCGAGTTGACGCCCACTCAGCACTTCATTTATTTGGGGATGCGCTTCGATCTTGAGGAAGGCAGGGTTTACGCATCAGAGCCCAGAGTTGTATCTCTGTTAGCCATCCTCAGGCGTTTTCGATTGAAAAACCACATTCAGGTGAGGAAGTTTCTTCAGATGCTGGGCATGATGGTCTCCATGGAGCAAGTAATCCTGTATGCTGCTCTAATGCGAAGAACTATCCAGTTGTATCTGATGTCTCTGTGGAAACAGAGAACAGAACCCCTGTCAAAGCTGGTACCAGTTTTGGAGCCAATAAGCCAATAATGTCGCATTTTGTATGGTGAAAGGAAGATCAGACTCCTAGTAGGAGTTTCGCTTCACCTACCACCACCCCGGCTGTCCGTGTACACGGATGCATCGCTGGAGGGGTGGGTGGCCTGACTGGGAGAACACCAGGTTTCGGGCATGTGGACTCTCCAAGAGAGTCGGCTGCATATCAATCTGTTAGAAATGATGGCAGCAGGGTTGGGTTTTGGACAGTCCAAAACTAACTTTGAGCAGACATTGTCCAAAACCTGTCTAAAACCTGTCTTAAATGGTTTAAACCAGTCCAAAACTGTCCAAAACTATGTTGGACATATCACCATACTCTTATGCATCATAATCCTATTAAAAAATAACAAGAAATCAGAGATTGCATCAAAAGCACTATATTAAACAAATCCATTTATTATATGAGTTATTATTACATTTTTATCAAATACATACAATTAAAACTTAAAAGGCTTAATTAGGTTTAATTAGTAGTCCAAATCAGACAGCCCTCTCAACATCCTGTAGCAAAACACTAGCTTTGACGCTTTCTCTACTCCAAGCCTATTACGGATTGTAGTGTGGATATAGCTAAAATTGCTAAAAATTCTCTCAATCGATGCTGATGATGCTGGTGCTTCAAGCAGCTGAATAGCCATATCAATAAAATCACCTGGCACACCTAGTGTTTTCAAGGCCTTCCACCATGTCACTGAAGGCACTTGAACTGCAGCATCACAGAAATATGATGCAGGAAATGGGCTGCTTTTAGCCTGGTATGCAATAAATGTTGCTATAAAGCTATGGTTCTTAGCTATTATCCAGTTGTTCACTTCTTCAAACTGTTTTGCTACCAGCATCTCGCCCTGAAACTTTGGATGTAATGTGTATGCGACAAGATGCTCTGGCAGGATTGCCTTGCTGAAACGTGCTAACAGAGTTTTCTTGTGTGGTTCTAGCAGAGTGTTGTTTAGTAATTCAAGCCAAACATGGCATGCATCGCCTGGTGTTGATGTGTCACTCTGACATGTGTCAATTGCTATTGAAATTGGCCGAAGTTGTTCGGCTAAGTCTCTTGCATTTCTAAACAGGTTAAAGTCCATTATCTTCTTGACAATAGAATTATCTATTTCTCCTTCATGGTCTTGTACAATTTTCATGAAATGTGGACGGTTGTGAATGAAGGAGTCAATACACACGAGTTGACTCTTCCATCTAGTGTCACAAGGAAGCTGTGGCTTAACACTACCAATACATCCCGAGAGCCAGGATAGTGGCTTGTAGTGATTCCTGAAATATTTTTGAATCTCAACTACATGCTTAATTAGCGTATCCGGTGTTATGTCTTGCCCTAGTAAGTTTAGCCAGTGTGCAGAACAGCCATAGACAATAAGATCATTGTCATCAGCCTTCAAACCATCACGCATTTTTTCCATGTTCTTTGCATTATCTGTGACAATGCTCTTAACTGTACAGTTGTATTTTGTCTTAGCATATTGTATTGTCTCTTGACACTTCACCTTACAGTTTTCAGCACTTTTAGTCATAGAACCAGTGTCAAAGCTGTTTAGAAAGAAGCTCTTTCCTTCTACTTGCAAGCAGGATGCTATGATAGGTTCATTGTGAATGTTACTCCACCCATCCTCCACTAATGTTGCTGTCTTGCCATCAAGAATCACCTTCATATCCTCTGTCACCTGATCATGCACAGCATCTAGAAGCTTTCCACCAATCAGTTTACGTGAAGGGGGTTTATATCCTGGGCGTAGCATACTAACAACTTTTATGAACTGCGGATGTTCAGCCATTGAAAATGGAAGGTTACAAGCATAAAACAACCTCGCGACTTCTATATCTATTGCTGACTTCATCGCTGAGGTGGTAGTGATACAATGTCGGCTCAGATCGGGTTGAATTGAGAATTGAACTGGACAGGTTGGTGAGGGTGGTGCTGATTGTGATGGCAATTCTTCTCTTAGTCGCTTTGTGCATAGTGCAGCTGATGGTTTGTCCAGCTGAAACAAAGAAAAGGGATATTACATGTGCTATGTAAGCTAAATGTAGATATACACCCTACCTGGTCCAAGCCATTTGGGCACAAGATATGATAATCTTTTTACAAATTTACATTGAAATGACTGGCATTGCAACAAAATCAGTCATTCCTATGTTGAATTTTCAAAAGTAATTAATTTTATGTCATAATTCAATACATTTAAAATTTGGAATGGATAGAGTTAAAGATAGACCACCCTTCTGTCAAATAAATGCATGTTTTTATTTATTTTCATAAAGGACTTGCTGAATATTAGTTTGACTGTTTGCATCAGTCTATCTGAAGGGTGTTAGTGTGCTATGCCAAATTGTTTTCACATCAAGAGTATACTTACCTCCCTAATACTTTTGATATTGCTAAATATCGGCTTTCACTCAATAAAACACTCAGATTAAAAACAGTTAGGTGCCCCTACTGGGCAGGGAGTCAGAGGTAGTCCGGCGGATGCTCGCCCCACCACCGCGCATGCGCCGACTACTACTTCCTCTTTGCTCATTTATTGGCTAAGGGTTACATGCGGTTTTGTGCTACTCTACATTTTCTGCGCGTTTACCTTGTTTTTCACTTATTTGACGATTGTTGTACGTTCGTGGCATGTCGGAAAGAGAGGACTCACCTTTGGAAGGAGCTGGATCTCTTTATCAGGTGACTTCTTTGATATGCTAGCGTGTTTTGTCCCGGTTTAATGTGTTTCCGGGACTCGCGCTTACCGTGATTAGCGCCTGTTTGTGTTTGTTTTTTACAACATGGTGCTTCATAAGTCTCATTTCTCTTTGTGTTTTTGTCCACAGGTATCACGTAGAAGCTTTGATGGACTTCTCGGCACAAGAGGATATGTTTCTCTCCACCACGGTTCCATTTTCTACTAATACTGTTAGGTTATCTAACCAAAAAATCTATGTTCAGTGAGTTGGAGGCCTATTATAAAGGTCTTCTCACTTTGCCCTCTTGATCCAATTCCTTCCCCTTCGGTGGAGAGAATGTAGAGGCGTACTATGGTGGAGTTCTCCGGTTCATCACGTTGGATGGTTTGTCTGTACAAGTGTCAGGTATCTAATTATTGATAAACAAAAGGGGAGATAATTTCCTTTTTTGCCAATGCTAGAATTGGAAGGAGTTATCTCTGTATATCTGATTGTTGTGTACTCGAAATGCCAATTCAACGGAAATGTTCCGGTTACTTATACAATTCGTTCTTGCACTTGGTGCTTGTTGCGGATCGATTATTTTGGTCACGGGATTGATGACGTCATAATCGGCCTTGGCCTTTATTAACATTTAACGTTTTGTCCACGGCTGGTTCTTCTTGACTTGCGATCTTGAGGATCCTGTCCCTCTCTTTTTAGTTGGTTTTGAGTTCGCTAACCTTAACTATCTTGCTCATTGTCCTTGTCCTTGTCCTGTTTCAGAGACCTGGTTGCCCGTCCTGCGGGAGGTTTCTGAAGAATAGATTCGTACCGCACTTGTGCTTCAGCTGCAGTCCCTGTGGACCGTTGCTGAAGTGCGATGTATGTAAGCAGTGGGGGGGAGATCTAATGTCTGATTTTCTCTCATTGCAGGCAAGGGAGAAGGTGATGGAGGAAGAGAGGAAGAAGAAGAAGGAGGGTAGTAAGAAGGGTAAGAAGAAGGCCTCATCCGCGGTGGATGTGGAGGCCTTCAGGTCCGAAATGTTGCAAGAGATGCAGAGGACAATAAAGGATTTGGTCCCAGAGTTGCTTCGCAGCATGCTCCCTGGGCCAGCTCCTTTGTTGTCCTCGGCATCTGCTTACGAGCAGGTGATCCCCGCCTCTGAATCCGGTCTCTTTAGGTCCGGTCCGTTTGTGGATTCAGAGGTGGCCCCTTTGTTGGGGGCAGTCCAAGACCCTGGCAGAAGGCATGGCGCCGCGCCGAGGGGCCGTGGACAACGGTTGTTGCTGGGACCCGCGGTCTGCTCATCAGACCCTGGGTATCCGCGCGCCGCGGGTGTCAAAGCCTCCTATGGCACCTTTCCTGGCCAGTCCGGGTTAGCTCTCTTTGCTGACCCGGAGTCTAATCTTTCTGGCCAGGAGGAAGAGGATCTCCTGCTAGGGTCGCCTTCTGAGGACGTGGCCATGGAATACGACGTCTGTGCACCCCTCGCGGGGAATACAGACGACGTGTTCCGTGGTTCTACTCTCGCAGGAGTAGATTTCACGGTCCAGAAGGTGTCCCCGGGCGGTGCTGTTGACCACGGATACCGCATACCTCGGCTTGCCGATGGTGTCGCTGGTGCTGGTCAGGGCCGCGGTAGGGCGGTGTTTACCCCACGCTCTGCCACGGCGCCTGCTCCTGGTCAAGCCGCGGAGTTTAGCATGCCTGCTCTCTCGGGCCCGCATGCTTTTCCGGGCTTGCCAGGGGTATCAGCTTATCCGCCGTCGACGTCAACTGCGAGTGCTCTGGAGGAAGACGAAGGCCCTCGTCTAGTAGAGCGCTCGCAGTTAGCCACGGAGGAGGATTGGTCGGACGCTTGCCAGTGGCTGGTAAGTGTTCGGCCCGATCTACCCGTGGAGCTGCCGGCTAGCCAGCGTGACCATAGGCCGTGGTTAGCTGGTAGGCCGGCGGCTACCGCTATGCCATCTCTGCCGCTGGCTGAGCATGTCGTGGACATGTTCGAAGCGGCGGAGGCGTCCATTAAGGTTAATGGACGTCTCGCGAAGGCCCCTCGCGAGGTGGCGAAGCGTTGCCGCATCGTGCCCCTGGAATACCAGCGGTACGGTGTGGTGCCAAAGCCAAGCGTGGATGATCGCGCGGCTTTAGGCGAAGATGCGCGGCCGGGCTCCCGTTCTGACACGGGAGTCTTGTGCTCGAACGCGTTGCGTTCGGCGAATGCCGCGCTGCGTGATGCGGAGGAGAGTGGGAGGGCGTCGATTGCCGCTCTGTCCCACGTCTCCCAGCTGCTACAGGGGGTGGTAGCGGCCTCCGCATCACGCCAGCCAAGCCCGGTAACAGTCCAGAGAGCCATCCAGGATGGTATCAACCTGGCTTTGGACTGTTTGACGCGGGCGGTGACCAGAAGTGTCCGGGCGAGGCGCACGTTTGCTCTTGACAATCTGTGCCCGTCCCAGGACCTGTATAATAGGCTGCTGCGGACGCCTATGACAGGTCCTGGTCTCTTTGGAGGTGAGGGATGCAGGCACCTCCAGGAGACGGTCACTCTGGTTAACAACCAGAGGGCGCTGCGTGAACAATTTGAGGTGCTCCGGCGGGAGCGTGTTCGCGCGGCACCCCCTGCGTATCGTCCTCTGCAGGCTCGAGGTGGTGCTGGCCAGGTCAGAGGCCAGCCACCGTCGCAACGTAGGCCTAGGCCACGTGCGATTCGGCCAGCAGCGAGGGGGGCGCAGGCTCCCCAGCCGCACCCAGCCAGACAGCCGCCCGCGCACCGTGGTGCGCGCGGCGCTGGACGGGGCACGCGGGGATCTGGTCGCGGCAATCGGGCCTGATGGCCTGGTTACCGCGGTGGGAACCACTCCGGTGTTTCACGCCGAGAGGACAGTGCCACTCTGGCACTCCTTATGTCCACCTCTATCCCTAGGTGGACCGGTGGGCGGCCGTTTGGCCGGCCACTTGCCAGAGTGGAAGCGGTTGACTCAGGACCGTTTAGTCTTGCGATGGCTTTCCGTCGGGTATCATCCCGACTGGGTGACAGGCCCGCCATCGCGACTGTCTCTCGCGCCGATCTGGACTCCTATTCCACGGGATCCGGATCAGAGGTTGTGTATAGAGGAGGAAATAAATTCCCTCATACTAAAAGAAGCCATTCAGCCGGCACAGAGGTGCCCGGCCTTCTATTCAACCCTCTTCTTAGTGAAGAAAAACACCGGAGGGTGGAGGCCGATTCTCAACCTCAAGCCTTTGAACAAGTTCTTAGAGACGCCCAGTTTCAAGATGGAGACTGTGCGCTCGGTATTGGCGGGGTTGGAGCGAGGAATGTGGACCGCTTCCATAGATTTGAAGGATGCGTATTTCCACATTCCCATAGAGAGGAGTTTCCGTCGCTTCCTGAGATTCGCATTTCAGGGCCGGCGGTGGGAATTCAGGGTGTTACCCTTCGGGATTTCCACGGCTCCTCGGGTCTTCACCCGTGTGGTTCTCGCGATCACTGCATACCTCCGCAGGAGAAGCATAGCAGTCCACACGTACATAGACGACTGGCTGTTGAAAGCACACACCCGGGAATCGTTGTCAGCCAATCTGGAGATTGTTTTGAAAACTCTCTCGGACTTGGGCTGGATGATCAATTTCCCGAAATCAGAGCTAACTCCATCCCAGAAGTTTGTTTACCTGGGCATGTTCTTCGATCTGGAGACGGGGTATGTGTACCCCACTCAGGAGAGGGTTCAAATACTCATCTCGGTAATACAGTCGGTGTGCGACAGTCGTCATGTCCTGGCGCGGGTTTACTTGAGAATGCTGGGCTTGATGGTTTCTTTGGAACCAGTCATTCCGCAGGCCGCCTTGCGCAGGCGCCCGATCCAGTTGTTTCTCATGACACAGTGGACCCAGAGTTCAGGTTCGCTGGACTCGAACGTGTCAGTGTTGGCGCCTCTGATTCACCACCTGCAATGGTGGTTGAATACAGAGAATCTCTTGCCGGGGGTTTTGCTAACCCCTCCCCACCCTCAGGTGACTGTGTATACAGATGCATCGATGGAGGGGTGGGGAGCTTGTCTGGAAGAGTCCACAGTATCAGGGCTTTGGGATCTGGATCAGTCCAAGGAACATATCAATCTACTAGAGCTAAGAGCAGTAGTCCTGGGCCTGGAACATTTCTTACAGAAAGTTCAGGGCAAGATTGTTCTAATTCGTTCAGACAACTCAACAGTAGTGACTTACATAAACCGCCAGGGTGGAACGAAGTCGCCCAGTCTCTGTATGATGACATGGAAACTGCTTTGTTGGTGCCTGGATCATGGGATCACCTTGAAGGCAGTTCATATTCCGGGGAGGTTAAATCTGCTAGCAGACTCATTGAGCCGAAGGATGAGTGTTTTACCCACGGAATGGCAACTAAATCAATGTGTGGCGGATCGTCTGTTCGACCATTGGGGGAAACCCAACATAGATTTGTTCGCAACGAAGAAGAATGCGAAGATGACGACGTACGTCTCTCCGATTCCAGACCCAAGCGCTTTCGCAACAGATGCGTTAGCTATCAGCTGGGAGGGAATGTATGCATACGCATTCCCCCCAGCAATCCTGATTCCAAAGGTGCTTCAGAAAATCAGGCAGCAGGAGTGCCAAGTGCTTCTGATCGCCCCGGATTGGCCAAGCCGATCGTGGTATACGGATCTGCTGGACCTTCTGGTCTGCAATCCGGTTCCGCTGCCTCTGATGGACGACCTTATCTTCCAGGGCAAGGCCCTTCACGACAATCCGTCAATGTTCCGATTGACTGCGTGGATGTTGTCAAGGAATCTAGAATTAAGGAGGGCTTTTCTGAGCAAGCGGCCATGTTTATGGCCAAAGCCAGGAGGGGGTCAACCTCCAGAGCATATAATTATAAAATCAACAGATTTGCAGAGTGGTGCTCAAAAAGATGTATTGATCCAATGGAATCATCTATTCAGGTAGTGGCTGATTTCCTCTGTCACCTATATGATGCCTATAGCCTCAAGCCTAACTCTATTGCTGGTTATAAATCAGCTTTAATGACTGTTATTCCTTGCTTGGCTAATAGGGGGAGTGATGAAGTAAGTACATTAAATGTATTAATTAAAGGCATGGGCAATCTAAGACCAAGGAATCCTCCACTGATTCCGTCTTGGAGTTTATCACTGGTGCTCCAGGTACTAGGTGATAAGCCTTTTGAACCACTTAGTTCCATTTCTATGAAAATGTTAACTCTTAAAACTGTATTTTTAATTGCTGCGGCCTCGGCGAGGCGTAGGAGTGAAATTCACGCCGTATCAGCCGAGGTTGACCTTTTTGTGGTTACAGGGGAAGGCCTTAAGCTTCTACCTAGGATTAATTTCTTGTCTAAAAATCAGTCATTGAAATATCCAGGTCAGCCTATTTTTTTGCCATCTTCAACTAGATATGATCCTAATTCTAAAGTATGGTGCCCCGTACGGGCGCTGCTCCGGTACAAACAGCGTACTTCGGAGTGGCGTACCGACCAGTCAGCGTTATGGTTGTCATATATTGAACCCCATGGTAGGGCGTCTAAGGACACCATTTCTAGGTGGATTGTGGAATGTATTCAATTTTGTCACAAATCCGCCACCGGGCGACAGGTTGACGTGGCCAAGGCTCACAGTGTCCGCGGTGTCGTGACATCCACTGCCCTGTTTAATGGGGTCCCTGTGGATGATATTATGTCAGTGGCTCAGTGGCACTGTGAGTCAAGTTTTACAGACCATTACCTCCGTGACACCTCTAACCCTCTCGCCTTGTCGATTTTGAAACAATAACCGCTTTATGTTGTGAAGAGTGCTTCCGCATTGCTTATATACTTCGCCATTCAGCGACGGTGACAACCACTTGTCGGGACTGTATCATCCTTCTCTACTGGAATCGTGATGACAGTTTCCTAGTACAACAAGGTCAGTCTTGTTCATGTGTTGTTCATTGTGTTGTATTGTCACGTTACCCAGTGTTATTAATATGGTGATGGTTTATGTGGGTTGTGGTTCTTTAGAGAGAGTATACGAAAATGGAGCCTTTTCGTCTCTGTCCTATAGTACTTGGCACTAGTACGAAGAGAGCGTGTAGGACATTGAGGTCATTTAATCTTCCTCCCAAGGGGGGGGGGGGGGGAGCGCATATGACAAATCGGTCATCTCTCAGACATCGGTTGTGTTATCCGATGGTTTATCAAATCCTGACTGTGTTTTCACACAGTTTCAGACGTCATAAGTGCCTTAAACGCTTGAAAGCGTATAGGGAAGAGCTGGTCTTTTGACCTCGCCTCCCTCCCGCCAGATTCACTTTCGAATTCTGGCAATATCAAAAGTATTAGGGAGGTAAGTATACTCTTGATGTGAAATAAACGAAATCTAGGATTTCTTTTTTCACGAGAGAGTTGATACTTACCTCCCTAGATACGGACCCGGCCTCTCCGCCCCACAGAGGCTCGGTCTTCAGGCTCTTGGTAGTTGCATGTGTTAGCCAATAAATGAGCCAGAGGAAGTAGTAGTCGGCGCATGCGCGGTGGTGGGGCGAGCATCCGCCGGACTACCTCTGACTCCCTGCCCAGTAGGGGCACCTAACTGTTTTTAATCTGAGTGTTTTATTGAGTGAAAGCCGATATTTAGCAATATCAAAAGTATTAGGGAGGTAAGTATCAACTCTCTCGTGAAAAAAGAAATCCTAGATTTCGTTTATTTCATAATATTACTGTAGTAAAGGTATTCAGGCAAGAGTATTTCTGAAAACCCTGGGTTGCAGAAAGTATAGGGTTAAGCAGATCATTGTGTGTTATTTCTAATCTTAAGCCAGCGCCCTCACAGGCCAATTATCACACCTATACCATTGAATTGTAAAGAGGCTCAGCATGTGATTGTGGTTATCAGAGATTATCAGACCTGGCTCTATTACCAGCATGGCAAAGAGAATAATTAACTCAGGTATCTGAACTAAAGGTGAGACTGTTTGATAACCCCTATGCGGCCAAGACAATTACAGTGAATAGTAACCGTACCTACATTGTACATTATGACTTTTAAACACAACTTAGCACAAATTTTTGAAAATTTTTCACTGAAATGACTGGCTTAGTAAAAGCGGCAGTCATTTCACGAGTAAATTTGTTTTCCAGTCAAATTAGTTTCAAAATATTCTGCAGTTTTCCCGCATAGTGTCCTTGAAAATGATAGCTGAGGAATTCATCGGTGAAAGGGTTAAGGCATGTATTAGATATATTGGACTCCTAGCACTCCAATGTCAACAAAAAACATTTTTCAAATAAAATTAAAAGATAAACTGTTTTTTTATTTTCAACAAATTTGTCATCGCCCAACAAAATTGTTGAAAATTGAAAACCAGTTTCCTTGGTATAGTCACAATAAAATATAGAATTTTTAATTATTGACATTAGAGGGCAAGGGGTTAAGCTTTAATTTTATTTACCTTCAAAATCTTGATGTCTTTGCTGATATGTGTGTCTGCACTGTCTGTATCAGCCTGTTCAACAGGACTTTCAGTAGACTTCTCATGCTTCTCATAGTGTATTTTCATCCTTGCTACCTTGTTGACAACTGTGTACTCACACTCTCTACACTTAGCCAATTGTTTGCCATTAATCTTAACTTCCAAAAAGTGCTTCCAAATTGGATCCTTAGGCCTACCACCTTTGAAATACATATTAACTATTTCAAATACCATCAACACATAAATATTCAGGACAACAGAAGAATTCAAAGATTAATGTAGCACAAGGATATCTTTTTACTAATTGTCTAATTGATATCTAGGATTAACTGAGGATAGATGAAAACATGAAGAATCTAATTTATATTCTATCAGCTTTAATCCCAAATTTGCATAAGATCTTATGTAAACATAGCTAATGTGTGTACTGAGTAGTGCATTCTAAAATAGCCTTAGAGAGCAAGGGTCATCAGTTAATTGTTGAAACAACATCTTAGCAGACTATATTTTCTCTATGAGTTTAAGATTCTTCCATAGGCCATGAACATTTTGCAAGAAATAGATTTAGACACAGAGACAGTTCTCAATAATATAAACATCTAGCTGTACATAGGTAGTCTAATATGTTTACATTATTGATTAAATAGGGTTTCTGTGGGTTTAACTCAACTGGTCGAAATATACAGAGTTAAAACATTTAAGACAAACAAAAGTTGAAAAAAATTAATCCATGGATTATAGAAAGAAGCAAATAAGACTCCTAATTTATTGAAATCATATGTGTCCTTTTAGATTATTATTATTATTATTATTATTATTATTATTATTATATAGCAATAAAGTATCCAAAAATACATGTAGATAACCATCCATCAATATATAGTTGTTTTAAGAAAATAACATTTCAGAAAAATATTTTTTATACCAATATTTTAGGTTTTGGACAGTTTTGGACAGTTTAAGGTGTCCAAAACCTATTTTGGGCGGACGGTTTAAACCATGGTTTAAACCGCGGTTTAAACCACTAGTGTCCAAAACTTGCCAACCCTGGATGGCAGTGGGACTCGCACTGGAGAAGTGTCTTCAGCAGTCAGGGGCAATGTGATATTGATACGGTTGGATAATTCAACAGTAGTATCATACATAAATCGCCAAGGAGGGACCAGGTCAACCACACTGTGTATGAAGATGTGGCGCTTGATTCAATGGTGCAGGAATTACTTGGTTGTTTGGAAAGCAGCTCACATTCCTGGACGATTGAACATTCTGGCGGATGCTTTGTCTCGCAGACAGAGAATTCTGCCAACAGAATGGTCCCTCAACCCTCCAGTTCTACGAAGGATCTTCGAACATTGAGGGCAAACCCAGCGTGGACTTGTTCGCCACAAAGGAAAACGCTCAAATCATGACTTATGTCTCGCCGAATCCAGATCCAAATGCCGATGATACAGACACTTTGGCGATAAGCTGGAGAGGGATGTATGTGTACCCACCCGCCATCCTTCTACCGAAGGTCTTGGTGAAAATCAGGGAGGAGCCGTGACTGGTCCTGCTAATAGCGGCATATTGGCCCAGCAGGGCATGGTTCACGGATCTTCTGGATCTGCTGGTGGACAATCCAGTGTAGCTGCCCAAGATTCTGAACATAATCTCCCAGGTCAAGGGCCGCTTCCTACACGAGCGGCCCGAGATGTTCAAATTGACTGCGTGGATGTTATCAAACAACGTTCCACGTCAGAAGACTTTTCTCATCAGGCTGCGAGTTCCATCGCAGCCGCGAGAAGGAGGTCAACCTTCAAGTCATATAACCACGAGGTTAACAGATTTGCAGAGTGGTGTGAAGGAAAGGATAGTGATCCCTTTCAATCCACTATTCAGCAAATAGTAGACTTTCTCTGTGAGCTGTTCTTTACAGGACTAGCTCGTGTCACGATTGCTGGATACAAGTCGGCTTTGGCATCAGTTATCCCTTGTCTAGCCAACAGGGATAGTCCAGAGGTGGCCCAGTTAAACGTGATGGTGAAGGGAATGAGCAATCTCCGATCGAGACAACCGGTAGTCATTCCAGCCTGGAGTCTATCTTTGGTGCTTAATGTGCTAGCCAAGCACCCTTTCAAACCTTTGGGTTCGGCTAGTTTAAAGCATCTGACTCTTAAGGCGATCTTTCTATTGGCAGCTTCCTCAGCTAGAAGGCACAGTGAGATCCTTGCGCTTTCAGCAGAGAGGGACCGATTTATTGTCTCTGGAGAGGGTCTGCGACTGCTGCCAAGAGCAGAATTTATGTCAAAGAATCAATCTTTGAAATATACCGGCAAACCGATCATACGTGTAATACCAAAGCTAACTAGGTTTGATCGTGATGTCACTGCATGGTGTCCAGTCCGTGCTTTGACCAAGTACAAAAAACGGACAGAGTCTATGGTCAAATGATAGACATCTGTGGATCTGCCATAAGAAGCCATATGGCGCCGCATCCATGGATTCTATCTCTCGGTCGGTAGTCGAATGCATTCAGACTACCCACGAGATTGTGACTGGGCACCAGGTGCAATGTGCTAGGGCTCACGATGTTAGAGGAATAGCCGCCTCGACCGCCCTATTCAATGGTGTCCCGTTAGAGGACATCATGGCTGTTGCACAATGGCACAGTCCTCATTCATGGATTACTATATGAGGGACATGTCAGACTCAGCCAATTCACTCGCTTTAGCTGTTTTGAAACGATAGTCTAGTGGCCACACTGCTCATCTCCTTTTGGTAACTTTTTAAAGCAAAAGTAGTTAAAACAGACATGGTAAGGTGAGAGGAATTCAACCATTGTACACGTTTGGTCAAAAGTGTGTTGGTTGGTGGCGTCACGACTGGAATCCAAAAATCATGGGGTACAGTAATTCAAGTTTGACTGTTTTTTTTGTATTATGTTTATATATCATGTTCATTCATCTTATATATTCATGCTCATTCCCAGGCTTATGTGTGTCAAGAGCAGTTAACCTCTTGGCACACTTGTGTTTTCAGGCGAGATGCCTGTTCGTTAGTTCTCTTCCCTTTTTAGGGGGGGGGGGGAGAGTGGTGATGCGAATGTGATTCGGTCCCACACTTGTCAGTCCTTCTAGGTGTCTGTGTGACAAGTTTAAGTCTAAGTTCTTTCTCTAGGGACAAAGAGGCTTTGTTTGGCTTGCCTCTTCCCACCAGGTTACTGACTAAATCTGGTGTTATCAATAAGTAATGTAGTGGTAAGTATTGAACGAAGGAGAATGAAGGAAATTCCAATTTCCCTTCCTCCGAAATCTAACAATACTTACATGTACCATTACATTATGGACGCTGCCTCCCAGAGGCAAGCCATGAGTTGTCTCTTCTTTGGTAGCTATTCAAACAATATGGTGGCTCTTGCTGGCGGGTACCCATTTGTTGGGAGCCGGGTACCCGGTTCCAGGAGCCGGTAGAGCTTTCCAAATCTGAAAATTCTTAGGGCACAGCTTCAACCAAGCTGTTTATCAATAAGTGGTGTAATGGTAAGTATTGTTAGATCTCAGAGAAAGGGAAATTGAATTGGAATTGATCAAATGAAATTGGAATTGAACTTGTCCGGGTGGAATTGGAATTGATAAAATGAATTGATGTGGAAACGGAATTGGAATTGATAAAATGTATTGAGTTGGAATTGATAAAATGGAATTGACCCCATCCCTGATATCTAATTGTACTTCAAAGAAAGAACTGTACGATTTGTTGCAGATCTCAGTGATGTGTTTGTTCCAGCTTATGTCATTGGTGATGTTGACATCCAAGTACTTTACTGATGAACAAAACTTAGACTGGCTCCTTTTAGTGTGTAGTCAAATTTGATGGGTTTTTTTTTTCTGTTTAGGTTCATCATGTTGCATTTTACTGGTTGGAAGTGCATTCCCCAAGTGGTAGCCCAGTTACCGAACATTTTTAGCTCACCTGGCCGGAAGGGCCAAGTGAGCTTATGCCATGGCGACCGTCTGTCATCCGTCCCGCAAATTTTCCTTTAAAACACTACTCCTCATTAACCATTGGCTGATTTCAACCAAATTTGACTGGAACTGTCCTGTGGTCGTGTGGTCCAGAACTTCCATTCAGAATTTTGATTCATCAATTTTTTGTGTGAAAATCTTAGATTTTATGAAAAATGTACCGGAAATTGTCAAATTGCTTCTCCTTACCATTCTGACCGATTTCAACCAAATTTGGCTGAAAGGATCCTATGGCCATAGGCTCTAGAACATCTGTTGAGAATTTTGATTCATCAATTTTTTGGGTGAAAATCTTAGATTTTATGAAAAATATACCGGAAATTGTCAAATTGCTTCTCCTTACCATTCTGACCGATTTCAACCAAATTTGGCTGAAAGGATCCTATGGCCATAGGCTCTAGAACATCTGTTGAGAATTTTGATTCATCAATTTTTTGGGTGAAAATCTTAGATTTTATGAAAAATTTAACGGAAATGGTCAAAATGCTACTCCTCCATAGCTGCTTTACATGACAAATTTACTGGAAATTGTCAAATTGCTTCTTCAAGCAAAAATGGCCAAAAGGATCCTGTGATCATAGGCGCTAGAACTTGCATTCAGAATTTTGATTCATCTAATTTTTGGGGGGAAAATCTTACATTTTATTACAGATTTACTGGAAATAGTCAAATTGCTTCTTATTACTACTTTGAGCAATTTCAACCAAACTTGGCTAAAATGATTCTATG
Source organism: Chaetoderma sp. LZ-2023a (assembly GCA_034401795.1). NCBI lineage: Eukaryota > Metazoa > Mollusca > Caudofoveata > Chaetodermatida > Chaetodermatidae > Chaetoderma > Chaetoderma sp. LZ-2023a. Next base: position 57,756,811 of record CM067366.1, on the reverse strand, counting down.
ATCATAGGCGCCAGAATTTCCATTCAGAATTTTGATTGGTAGATTTTTACAGTGAAATTTTTTCCCCCATCTTGTTTAATGTAACGAATCATGTATATTTAAATGCAAATGCTTCAAATGCTAATCGTCCAGGTGAGCGTCACAGGCCCTTGGGCCTCTTGTTATGTCTTGGAGTGCCTCAGTCCTTGGAGTCATCAATTTCGTGGTAGCATATGCAATCGTCAGCGAATAGCCTAATCTCTGAGGAAATCTCCTGGACTATATCATTTATGTGGACTAAAAACAGTAACGGGCCTAGAACGGTACCGTGAGGTACTCCAGACACAACGTCGGCAATGATTGACTTGGCACCATCTACTATGCACTCTTTGTGGCCTGTTAAGAATGAGTCAATCCAATTTAGTATGTATTCTGATACACCACATTTGTGCAATTTAGATTTCAAAAGTTCATGTGGAATACATGTAGTATCAAAAGCCTTTTAAAAATCGAGAATAAAAATGTTCCCTTGTTTCTGTTTATCCATGGATGAAGACCGATCATTGATGACATTAATTAGTTGAGTTCCACAACTGTGAAATTTATGGAAGATGTGTTGTTTGTGAATTAGGATGTTATTTTGTTCAAAATGGCGTATTAAATTAGAACCGATAATGTGATCCTAAATCCATAACTCTTTACTGACTAAATTTGTTCAAGAAATTTATAACATTTGGTTATTGAATGTCCATTTCTGGGCCGATAGAAGACTAGTTTTGAAAATTTAGTTCTGGAATGACTGGCTCAGTCATCGAGCCAGTCATTCCAGTGGTAAATTTGAAAAAACTTGTCTTTTTGCATGCAAATGGACATTCCTCAAGGCCACTGTATCGACCAATTTTGGCCGGCTTGATCATGAAAGGGTTAAACCCTCAGTGTGTGATATCATATCCGTTTTTAATAAGGTATCAGTATATCCGCATCCCTATTATTAAATTGTAAATTCATCGAAGACATACAAATCATCAGCTAGCATGTGATGTACAGTATCTCAAAATTACTGAGGCAATAACAAGCCAATGGCTTATGCCTCGTAAAATTGATTATGGTATCAAATACTCGAGTTAGAACTTACAAAGCAAATCCCTCCATTAGTCAAGTGTTACACAGGGCTTGATTTTAACACTAACCCGTTAACCCGAGCATAGTAGAATTTCATATGGGTTAGTAAAACTACACTTGCAGTCTTGCACTAACCGGTCTGGGTTAGTAATGCTAACAAGGAAATGCGAAAAAACACTTATAATGTCATTATGTTCAGTACCCACCAAAAATTGGCAAAAGAACAGATTTTCTGCTACCTTCAATGCTTTACTGAATATTTTGAAATTAATTTGCCTGGAAAGCCGTAGCTGCCTTATGCAGCAACGGCTTTCTGGACAAATTAATTTCAAAATATTCAACTGGTTGAATGGTTGTATGGTTGCCGTGGAAATGAGTTCCATCAGTGATCCATCAGTGAATGGATTAAAGAAGTGATCAGCTTTGAGCTTACAGACATTGGGTTAGTGAAATTTGATGCGGGATAATAAAATCGATGATTCACTATCCCGCCTGATTTAGTAGAAAAAACCTTTAAAATCTGCCCCCTGTTACAGATTGGACATACATCCATATACATGTGAGCATGGGAGTGTTCAGCCTATAGTAGTAATTCCTTCCTATAGGAAATAGTGAAAGGTGCGTATTCCCACCAAAATGCTTTAAGATAACACTTTTAAAATTGTATACTTTTAAAGCTTAAAATTGTGTACCTATATGTAATAAAACGAAATAAATCTTAGCATATGATGATTTCATTTCGCATAAATTAATATAATTTTTTTAATTGTGAATTTCAATTAGGGACTTGTGTCTCTAATTCAATTTCACAACTAAAAAATGATATTAGTTTATGCTAAATGAAATCACCGTGTGTTAAGATTGATTTCGTTTCCCTACGTTGAGGTACACAATTTAAGCCTCTGAAAGTATATAATTTTGACACTTGTTTTGAAGCATTTTGGTGTGAATATGCACCTTTAAAGAATATATAATGTAATGTTTCTATATTTTACCTGAAATCTTCAAATCTGTATTACTTTGAGTTTAATAGTGGGGGGTGGGGGGGGGGCTGGAGGTGTACATGTAGCTTACTTTCCTACTCTATATAACTTATTTTCCTCCTCTGGTCACTGAGGTCACTCTCATGGACATGTATGATTGGAGATTTCCTCTTAACACTTGCATTCATATCAGCAAAAACGGCTTCTGCAGTGGTCTTGCGAAATATCTTTGCGCAGACCAAGAGAAGACTATTTTTGAAAATTTATCACTGGAATGACTGGCTCGATAACCGAGCCAGTCATTCCAGTGGTAAATTTTCAAAAATAGTCTTCTGGTCTGCAAATGGATATTTTCTGCGAAAATTAAAAAAAAAAATTAGAGGGTTAAAGATTTAAAATACAAATACATGTAAGTAACTTCATAATGTAATATAAGTCTTGGAGCCAAGAAATGTTGGTTCTTTAAGACAGGTGGTCTTTCGACTACCTAAAAAGACAAGCAGTCTCAATCGCAGGTCTGAGTGTGTGTGTTTAATTTTCTATTTTAGGTTTGATGAGAAGGAGATGGTGTCTGGTGTCAATCAGGCTAAGTCCTCGGTGCAAAAGGGCATTAGAAATGGTGTCTTACAAGAATATCCACATATTGAGAAATTTCTAAATGACATTGTCCCGAAAAAAGATGGCATCAAAGTAGTTAAATGGTGAGTAAGTAAATTGCAAATCATGTGTTCTTTTTGTAAAATTAATTTATCGCATTCAAAATGAAAATTCAATGGCATTGAACGTTATTGAAAATTGTGCTTTTTGTTCAAAGATCATTGAATGTCATGGACTAGATCATTGAATTTCATGGACTATTGATGTGCAAGCCAATTTTAAAGATTTTCATAAACAAAAAGCTAAAATGATTCTAATCTGTACTTAATACTGTAATTTAAATTTTTTGAATAATTAGTGATTCATATGAGCTTGTTCCTGGTGTGAGCTGTCATGCTTTAACGCTTTAACGGTCAAGATTCCTAAAGAAAACTTAGATTTTTGCTTAGTGAATGTCCATTTGCTTTCCTATTAAAGAGTTACATCTACTGATGAGAATACATGTAGCTTCAAAAACAGCCTTTCCTAATGGATTTTGTTCTAAAATAGTGCACCAGTCATGCCAGTAGTATTGTGAATGAACAGAAAAACCATTGAATTTTTGAAGTTTTATTTAGTAAAAGAATAGCGATAGTATTACATGTACATATATAGGTACACGCGTAATAGATGAATCAAGTTTTAGCCATGCCCCGCCCATCTCTAGCTAGCTCTGTTTATGTGAGTGGCATATATTTTCACCGTAACCCTTTACCTTCGAATTTGTTCAAGAAATTTAAATTTTCTCATAGAAAATGTTCATTTGCAGACAAAGACTATTTTTGAAAATTTACAACTGGAATGACTGGCTCGATGCAGTGCTGTTGCAATTTGTAGTTATGCATTACAATAACAATGGAGGAATCCCATATTAGCTATGCCCCGCCCATCTATAGCTAAGCTCCACCCACACTGTTCCCGTGTTGGGATCGATCAATCCGGACACTGAATCACAATTTCCAGAAAACTATGCAGGTAAGTTCTTGAATATTTTAAAACTAATTTGCCGGGGTGCTATTACTGCCATAGTATCAAAATATACAACAGCATGTCTATTAAATAGTAAAGACATCAATTAAGCGTTCGTGTTGGACTTACCTACGTCATTCATGATGTCATTGATTATGACATCCATCACAGAGTTGATGGCTGGTGAATAAAAAGGAAAAGTCCATGATTAGTAAGACCCAACTCTCAACTGGATATCAGCCAGAGCTTTTTCAGGCTGATGTTACTGCATGCTGTTGTTACATGTATGTTATCCCTGCACTATGCCCTCATCATACAAAGATCATCCCGTGTGTAGAGCCATAGTAGTGATGGTTCTTTAAAGCATGTGATTCAATCAACTTTCTTAACCATTTACATGTAAATGCAATGTTCGCATTTGTTCAAGAAAATTTTCTCATAGAAAATACCCATTTGCAGGCGGCCAAGAGAAGACAATTTTTGAAAATGTAATATTTGAATGACTGGCTTAATTACCTGTATTGAGCTAGTCTTCCCAGTAGTAGTTTTTCAAATATAGTCTTCTCTTGGGCTGCAAATGAACATTTCTCCAAACCACTGCTGAGGCAATTTTGGGCCGGCTTGGGTTTTAAAGGGTTAATGATTCAAAATAATTTTTCGTGTGATTGTTACCGGTAACAGTAAAGAAGTAAATACTGTCTTTTAACGTAATTCTTTTGATTATGTATTTATCTATGATTTCAGTCATGACCATTTAGAATTGTTGTCAAATGCCACAGGTGAAATCATATTCTTCAGACATAGAGAAGGACCGTACGTGCCATCGCTTCGATTACTACATAAATGTAGGTACTTTGAAAAATGGTAATGGGGATTGGGGAGCGTCAAAGTGTGAAATTCACACAACAAAGTTGGTTTTTATTGCAAGCCATTGTGTACTAATCTTTCAATGTTACGGCATCAGTTGGATATTGAAAGAATGGTTTATTAACATATTAACCATTTAATGGTCAAGATTTATTAAGAAAATTAAAATTTATATAAGTAAATATTCAGTTGCAAGCGATGTGGCTATTTTTGCAAATTTACCACTACAATGACTGGCTTTATTACTGACCCAGTCATTCCAGTGGTAAAGCTTTTAAACATAGTCTTCGTGCTCTACAACTAGACATTTCCCAAGACAACCTCAGAGGCCAGTCTTCGATGGTGTGATCACATGAACTAACTAAGCTTTCATAGTCAAAATGTAAGTGTAATGTGAGTCTATCAAGTGATGTCAAACATACAGTGGTTAAATACTCTAGTGTGAAATCTGCTGACAGTTTTAAATTACACTATATACAGTGTACATTTGTATGTTACAGAGTAATTCCATTGTAGATAAGAGTGATCACTAATCGGCAATGGGTTTACATCTGTTATTAATTAATATCCTGTATATGATATATGTTTTGAGGCCTGCAGAATAGAAATTTAACATGTCAGTCTGATTGGTTGGTCAGATTTGGCACTGTACTGTATGTACATCAAACATGTCAAGAATTCTTTTTGTTTTGGAGCCAAATATTTTGTATTTTGGATCCAAATTTATTAATTTCTCATCTAAATGTTCGTAGCTCCTGTCAAGTTTCATGATTTAATATAAAGTTAAATTTCCATGCTTCATACAAACATGTTTGTATTTACAGCTTAAATTGTCATATTTTCCATGTTTCTGTTTCAAGTACTGATATTGCAGGTGTGGAATTCACGTCTCTTGTTTCATTTTCATCTTTATATAAATTTCCTGTTTTTCAGATCCATTTATCTTACCTTGGATGCAGGTAGACAAAGGGGCTATTCGCTTTGTTCTCAGCGGAGCAAACATTATGTGTCCAGGTTTGACATCACCCGGTGCTAAAATGACAAACGTTGACAAAGAGACAATTGTTGTATCCTTGTACAGTTGTATAACAATGATATGACGATTAGGCTAGGCAGCTACATGTATCCCAAGGCTAATCACACCATGTCAGGGTTAGTGCTACACGTGGGTGGTGGGCTGAGCTAGCTATTTGATATATCCTAGGCTCAACATAGGTATCAGATTTAAGTTATATTTTCTGGGACCTGATAGATGCTAACAAACCGGTGAAATTTTCAAAACAGTGTTGCTGAAACCTGTTGTTTCCTTAGGCAGCAACCACTTAAGCAAAACTGATTTCAAAATTACAGTACATTATTATTGAAAAAAAATCTGACTTATACATACCTGTAATGGAGGAATCCTGTTGCTCAGGCAATCATATGACGTCAGAATCAACTATGTCACGTGTAGGCTGACATCATAATCAATTACATCATGAATGACATAGCTATGGAAGTTTGTCATGAACTTTTAATTGATAAGGGACAGCATTGTTGTATGAATTATATGTCTTTACTATTTAATAAACATACTGTTGAATATTTTGAAACTAATTTAACTGCCATATGCAGCAACTACACCCAGTCAAATTAGTTTCAAAATATTCAACAGCTTACGTGTACATGCATAGTTTTCTGGAAATTGATAGTCAGGGAGTTCCGGGATCGATCAATCCCAACAGAGCCAAAGTGTGGGTGGAGCTTAGCTAAAGATGGGTGGGGAATAGCTAAAACTGGATTCCTCCATTCTGTATTTGTATAAGAACTAAAGGCAATGGTTGAATCTATCACCCTATGGGCTTATACATAATCTTTATGGCTGCTTTAGTGAATGTCCATTTGCATGCCAAGAGGCGTTCTTTAACAATTTACCATTGGAATGATTGGCACCGAGCCAGTGATTTCAGTGATAAATTTTCCAAAATATGCCTCTTAGCTTGCAAATGATCATTTCTTAAAACAATTACAGAGACCAGTTTTGATCGGCTTTGCCATTAAATGTTTATGGATACAGCTTTAGACATCGACAACCAGTGACGTTTAATGGTTTGTTAAATTTAAGCCGATGTTTCAGCCAAATTTTGCCCACAGACATGTGTAAGAACTTCATATTGAGTATTAACTCTTACCACTCTGATGGCAAAATTTTTAATTTTCATGAAATGGTATTTATTTTCCACCAAATTTGGTGGAAGATGGTGCTGTCGTAGACAGCGACATCTTCCACCAAAGTTGTTGGAAAATGTACACTAGTTTCTTTACCATTGACACTGTAAAAGATAGAATATTGACATCAGTGTGCTAAGGGTTAACAAGTTAACACTTCGGGATCAGGTGCTGCAAATTCTGTATGAAGTAAGAAAAATTCTGTTGACACTAATCTGACTGGAAGCAGTTGCTGCGTATGACAACAACCAATTCCCGTCAAATTATGTTCTACATATTCAACAGCTTTCAATCTTGAAATTGAGTTTTTGGTACTTTAATGGGTTAAATGGTTAGCCTGTTCTAGCCAACAGACTAGATGTCGGATAAAAACGTTGACTCATTGAAAACTAATTTGATTGGAAGCTGTTGTTGCATACATGTATTGTTTCAAAGTAGTCAAAAGCTTGCATACACGTTTGTAATGGAGTATCGTAATTTCAGATTGTGTTGTATCCCTGTGCTTCCTGTACCATGAACGTGTATCGGCAGTGATGTACAGTAGTGTTTATCTTATTAACATGTGGAAGGTTGATCAAATATAAATGTGGTAATACAGATGTTATCTCTAGCAATATGCAGCTAACCCTTTAACACATCAGCCAAAACGGCTTCTGCAAGGGTCTTGAGAAATCTCCATTTGCAGACCAATAGAAGACTATTTTTGAAATTTTACCACTGAAATGACTGGCTCGATAACCGAGCCAGTCGTTCCAGTGCTAAACTTTCAAAAATAGTCTGCAAATTGACATTCTTGAAAGATTGAAATTTTCTTGAACAAATTTAAGGCTTAAAGGGCTAATGGTTGCAGGTTAATGGTTCATTCATTGATCTAGCATTACTAAAATACTATATTGTAATATGCCTTTCATAGCTGTATATACACTGATGTAGGAATTACTGCTTGAATCATAAAATGATTATACTGTCTCCATATAAATATATTGGTCATGGAGTGCTGATTTTCACAGTGTGTCCGTCCATCCCTTCATCCATCTGTATGTCTGTCCATCCCTGATGATAGCTCACATTCTGAGTTGTAAAGATTTACTTATAGTAGGGGAGCCAACATGCTAAAAAGCCATTATTTAAGGAGTTTGCCTATCGGAAAGTAATAGTTGATAACTATTCATTTTGTAAATCTCATCTATGTTCCTTTTATGAAAATACTTGTTAGCAAGAATGTCTGGATTGCAAAAATGAGATATTGCCATATTAAGGGCCATGCCCACATTTCTGTTTCAGATTGCCATTGGGGAACCCATGGCTTAAAATTTGAATGTCAACATTAATGAATATAGAATATCAGCATTTAATATTGAAAATTACATGACACAACATGTTTTGAGAAAGTTTGAGAACGTTTTGAAGCGATACGTTCATTATTTCTTGGGAAAATGTATTTTCACTCTTGAAAGTTAGATTTTTTTTAGGTTTTTTGTTGTAAGCATGGTTAATTATAAAATATGCCCAATTGGCCGAAGCATTGCAGAGATATAGAGCACCAATTACCCTACCCCCATCTTTTCACATCAATTAGAATTGGGAAGTCAACGGAGCTGTCACCTCATGACTATCGAATTATATTTTTAGCAAATTTACGTCATTATACTATTTGTACAGTAAACAGATGTATGTTTGTATTCAGTGATCTTGTGTAGGTGGTCTATAGTGGTTACCTGGTTGTGGGACCACATTCTGGTGGTTCTCTAAGACATGTGGTTATAAGGCGGCTCATTTCAAAATTAACAAAAATATGTTACAACGTCAGTTAATCAAACCCACTATAGTGGATAACATATTAAATGGCCACATGCTTTATTGGTCACCGTTAATGCTATTTAATGCTATTTAAGACGGTTTGTCAGAGGCGCAACGGTATGTAACTCATGGAGCAGAACAGGTAAATGATAATACTGACGTAAATGAGGTATTCATACCAGAAAAGATATTGCTAGGTTTACACGATTTTCATGAAAATACTAAAGACAGAACAACCCTGCATGCTACTACACACATTCTATACCAATATGACCAAGACACAAATGCAAAACAGAAGCAGATCTCTTTGCCACAAAGTTTCGAAAAAAGTAGGAAAACAACAGTAACGGCTCTAAATCAATTCACTGTAGATGTGGCCCATTTAAGTCTGAAAGACAGAAGAAAAACATGGCTTGTGACTGATACAAATTTACCTGACACAGAAGATAATGAATATAAGCTGAATGACAAATATGGTTTGGATGCTGTCTCGAACGATACCAACAAACCGTGTGCCAACCGATAAATTGAACAACATGGACAACCTTTCAGAAAAAGAAGTACATTGTACAATGTAGAAGAGTCAACAACGATAGGATATGGACCACTATTCCCAGAATCGCCAACCAAACCAGAGGTTGTCCAAGCATCACTGGATTATTTCCTCAAGGCAGCAGAAGCACCGAACCGAGATGTTGTTACAGCAGATCAAGCGATGTATGACATTGTCAAAGGTCTGGGAGCAAAATTCCCAGATAAATATGGTTCTATTGTAAAGCGGTTAGGTGGATTCCACATTCTAATTAACTACATGGGTGCCTTCGGCAAAATGATGACTGGTAGCGGAATTGTAGATGTAATGGAGATGGCTGAGTTATGCAAGAAAGGAACAGCAAATAAAGTACTGGCTGGTAAAGATTACTGTAAGATGGTTCGGTGTCATTCTCTTGCAGCAGAAGCAATGTTTTCATTGAAATGGGAAGCATTTGAATAGTGGATGGTGGAGAAAGGTGATATCGAAATACCAAGTGGTCTACCTTCACCATTGGCAGAGTTTGCAAAAGATCCAGGTGAAGAAAAATTTGATGATCTAAGATTTATGGAGGATATCAAACTGCAAGAAAATTGGGATAAGTTCACCCCGATGCGCCATACATACAGCTAAATACTGGGATGCATATATCGATGCGGTAACCATTGTTCTAGGCTACATTGAATCAGAAAGATCTGGTAATTGGCAGAAACACTTAGAGGAAGTTGAGAAAATGCTACCATTATTAGTGTCCATGAAGCATCATAATTACATGGTATGTCCTCTACAGTACCTTCATGAAATGAATGAACTGCCAAAAACACACCGAAACTTGTACAATCAGTTTTGTTGTGGCAACTTCACGGTAAGACTGACAACAGCTTCATTCAATGGTGTGTGGGCAGACTTAGGACGTGAGCAGACATTTAACAAGGAGGTGAAAACATCTATGTCCAAGGGAGTCAGAGTCTTAATGAATCCGCACGAAACAAGTATGTACCTTTCATGACTAAGGTTGGTGAACATGATCCGCCTAGACAATGAAGTGGATTTACAGCTAGCTACAAACAGGAAGGCCATTGAATGTTGTAAGATTCGAGATGATAAATCCCTTTTCAGGTGTTGACAAAGATGATTCTTTGATAAATATTGCTACCGGACAAAAAGCCCGAAACACAAGTTTGGCTCTTGCGATTACAAAAGGGAAAGAGGCGGTTAAAGCAGCAAAAGAAAGCAACTCAGATAAGGTTATACCACCCGTTATAACACAATTTGCATAAACAAAGACAAAAAGAAGTCACATAAATAAAGAAAATATATCAAGATTAAACAACAGTGACTCGTTCCTTGTGTTTTATATCCAATGAAAACAGCAAAGCAGTAAGAAATGAAGCATTCAACCATGAATGGACAGAATACCCATCTCTCTTTGAACCTGATGTGCAACATGGCGCACATAAAATGAGAAAAGGTAAATCAGATTATTATAATGAAATGATAACATATGCAACAATGGATGAGCATTTTTACCTGCCGGTTTGTGATATGCCAACCACATTTCTTGTAGATACAATGTCTTTCCTACAGAAATTCCAAAACCTTGGCACTAGAATATTTGAAGATTCCAAAGATGTGTATCTCAACAAAATAATCGCTGTGAAGCCTGGTGGTTGTGACTTAATACATTTTGTTGGAGATAAATATGACTTTGGGCCAACAAAGAGTTTGAAACAAGAAGAACGACAGAACAGGACTAAAGTTGAAACCGCAGAATACATTCCTGCATCAGGGGTATTATTGCCTGCATGGGCCAAGCTGATGGGGAATGAGAAAACGAAGGCAAATATATTGGACTACATCTCAGAAGAATGGATGAAGCCAGAGTCGACACAAAAGCTAAATGCTATTACACTAGTTTTAGGTTGAATATTTAAGAACTCGTGTAAAGCAGTGTCGGTGACCATAAATGGTGTTGTTGACATTGATTAATTATCCTGCTTGGACCATGAAGAGGCTGATACGTGCCTCATGGTACATGCCAACTAGTCAGTGCACAAACTGAGCTATCATCGTGTAGTAGTTTACTCAGATGACACTGCCGTAATAATGATGGCCATATACCATAGTACCAAGAGCATTTTGAAAGAAATGTGCATGCTACGCATGGGGAAATTTCTTCCTATGCATGACTTGGTAGTTGGTGTGACAACTATGCTGAATCACACAGCCAAATACATCTCCTCCATCTTGCTCGCCCCCTATGTCATCACAGGTTGCAACACCACCAGCTACATTTTCCAAAGGAAAAAAGAAGGTATTCAAGGTTGCCATTTCCTTGATGAAGGAAAATAAACTACAAGCATTAGCAAGCTTTGGCGAAAATAGTACAGATAAACCTGGGGACGTGATTGGATATGTTAGACTGATGTAGCATCCTTATATAACAAACCCACCTCATCATTGAACCTTTTGAGAGAACACATGTTTGCGTCATTCAGCAGTGATTTACGGACACTTCCTCCAACAGAACCTTTTTTTGCACCACTGCTATCAGGCTCGCAATCAAATTGCTACATGTATGTACAAAAATGCTCATAATCATATTCTCGACTACCTGATCCAACAGATTGACTTTGAATGTCTGTATCAGATGGGCAGTTACCAAAATCATATTGCAGCTGCAAATATAAATATAAAGGCAAACCACTTTGTACAAAGGCCTGTCCTTGTGACAGAGCTGGTGAAATCTGTGTTGCGGCCTGTTGCTGTAGGTCGAATGAGAATTTATGTGGACGGGATTAAGTCTCAAATATGGTCTATGTGACCCCCTACTTTTTGGACCATAAGATGGTGTTTCTTAAAGACGGATGGTCGTAAGACAACCTATCTTTAAGCACAACGAGCCTGTGGTCACAAAAGTGCTAAGAGGAAGAGGAAACAACAGATATAAACTATTACTTTCAGATAGGTGAAAAGTGATTTTTTTTAAACCTTGGCTCCCCTACTATTAGCATTTTTTAGTAGTGGCAGTATTCAAGGTTTTGCACATGTAACTTCCCAAGGATCAAGATACTTATCCATTTTTATTGGCCAAGCCAGCACAAATTGGTGTTTGCCCTAGTCTTGAGGAATGTCCATTTACCGGCCAGGAGAAGATTATTTGTAAAAAGATGAGTCCTCTCCATCCAAGGCGTATAAATGGGCGTAATTCACAAAGTAAATATCTAAATTTTCTTGACCACACCTGACCAGAAAAGGGTTAAGTAGTCCTGTGACCCTATGAAGTCAAAATTTTATAGAACTTGAAAGCTATACGTAAATATATCATATATACTGCACGTACCTGTATCTATGCTGGGTGTGGTCAGTTGAGGTGTCTTTATTAATCTCTGCTGTACATACAGTAAATATGTCATGCGTTACCAATCAGCGCGGTTGCTACTGACATCTTAGTTAATGTTGAAAATATTTTAGTAAATACTGTGCAATTCACCGTTCCAGAGTATCCATCTGACATCATATGACATCATAATCAGCTAAGCGGTGTGTAGGATGATGTCTTAATCATTATCTCATAAATGATTCTATTTTGCCCGTCTTTAACTCTTGATAGTCCAACACATTGTACGAATTGTATGTCTACTAATTAATAAACATGCTGTTGAATATTTTGAAAGTAATTTGACTGGATGCTGTTGCTGCCATAGGCAGCAACAGCACCCAGTCAAATTAGTTCCAAAATATTCAATAGCTTACCTGTATAGTTTTCTGGAAGTTGATAGTCAGGGAGTTCAGAGATTGATCGATCCCAACACGATCGAGGTGTGGGTGGAGCTTAGCTAGAGATGGGCGAGGCATAACTAAAATTGAAAGATCCATGTTTGTGTGTCCTTAACATGATTTACAGGCGATTATGGCTGAGGGCAAACACCATGCAATAGCAGTTGGAGTAACTAAGATGACAACAGAAGAAATGTAAGTTTAAAGATATACTTTATATAATTAATATTAGGTTATTTAACATTTCTGAATACAATATGGATTTTGATTGTACGAGCCCACGTTGTGTTTAAAAATCAGTATTGGACGCATATTGGACCAATACAGCTTTTTAAACACAACGTGGCCGAGTACAATAACGATCCATATTGCACCCTGAAATGGTCTTTATTATACACCTATATATTGAAATAATTAGATTTCAAATAAGTAGGTTAGTAGAAAATAAACGATACAAAACTCATTGAATTTACTATTTACCAAATGTACAGTGCGAATGATACGAGTTAGCAATTTATTTGTGACGTAATACCACATTGAGTAATACTATGTTTTCATGATGTAACAATTCTGATAAAATTACGTCTTAAACCGCAGTGACATAAAATTCTTGTGAATTAATAAATAGCCTTGAGAGTCCAATAACACTTTTTAGAGTCCAATAACCCTTTTTATTGTATAATAATATAAATTATTATCACCGCAACATCAATGGCCCACTCTTGTTCAGATTTGTGTACAAGTACAATGCAGCTCAGATATAGCTTAGAATGTTTCCATAGCAAAAGTAAAAACATGTAGCTAGTACAATTATTAACGCAACACACTTCCAATCCAATTCATGAATCGATTTCCTAACTCAATCATATTTTGTCATAATCAACTACATGACGTGTGGGCTGATGTCATTATCATGATGTTATGAATGACTCGATATAGTCCGTCTTTAACGCTTAATAGTCCGACATGTATGAATTTTATGTCTTTACCATTTAATACATATTCTGTTGAATATTTTAAAACTGATTTGACCGGATACTGATGCTGCCATAGGCAGCAACAGTGCCCAGTCAAATTAGTTTCAAAATATTTAACAGCTTACCTGTATAGTTTTCTGGAAGTTGCTAGTCAGGGAGTTCAGAGATCCATCGATACCAACACGGACGAGGTGTGGGTGGAGCTTAGATAGAGATGAGCAGAGCATAGCTAAAACTGGAAAGGTACATTATGTTCAAAATATTCAACATTACATGTTTAGTTATTTCTGAATGTATTTCTATAAACACCAACCGAGGAGCTTTCAAATGAATGCTTTATAAACAGGTGGCTTTACTTTTGAGGTCAAATGAATTGTTTCCTTGTTTTGGGTGGAATTACTAGTCATCTGTATGTAAAAGTATCATTTATGTAGGGGCACTGTTTACAGCAGGTTTGACTGCATTTTGTATTTATTGTACCCTTGCTCAGGTATGGTTAAACCTTTTCACTTCGAGGTATACTTACCTCCCTAACACTCTATGATATTTCCTAAATATTGACCTTGATTCAATAACCCCAGATTAAAAAAGATAGGTGCCCTTAATGGACAGGTAGACAGGTGACAGTCAGCCGGATGCCAGCCCCAACCTCGCGCATGCGCCGACTGTCACTACCTCTTTCTTGACTATTGGCCTATACCACATGCTTGTGTTTTGATATACACTTGCTGAGTTTTGCTCAATATTCTTTATAAAGTTGTTCTAAATTCCTTAGTATCATGTCTGATAAGTTTAATTCGCCTAAGACCACACCAGGGCCAAGTTATCAGGTGATCTTTAGTACAATGTTTTAATTACGTCTTAATTACGCAGTGTCATCTATTTCCGTGATGTGGTATAGATGTTATAGGCGCTTAGCCGCCTCTTACGGTACTTTCCCTGACCAGCCCGGGTTAGCATTCTTTGCTAACCCAGAGGCAGTTTATGATGGCCAGGAGGAAGAGGATTTTCTGCTGGGTTCACCCGTTGAAGCCGTGGACATGGAAATAGACGATCATGCACCCCTCGCGGGGAGCACGGCTAATTGTTTCCATGGAACTACTCCTGCAGGGGTAGCTTTCATGGCTCAAAGGGTGGCCCGGGTTGGAGTGGATGACCGCTGTTACCGTATACCTCGGCTTGCCGAGGGTATGACGGCCGCTGGTCCGGGCCATGGCGTGGTTGATTACACCCCGCACGTTTCCATGGCACTGGCTTTTCAGCTGTGGCGCAAGTCATGCCCGCTCTCTCAGACCTGCATGTTTTCCATGGCCAGCCAGCAGTATTCACGGCTCCAGCCACGTTTACACCTGTGAGTACAGTAGAGGATGACGAAGGCCCATGCCTTGTCGAGCACTCGCAGGGGGCCACATACGTGTAGGAGGACTGGTCTGACACGTGCCAATGGCTGGTAGGCATTAGGCCAGAGCTCTGTGTTGATCAGTCGGCAAGCCAGCGGTACCAGTGCCTGTGGTTGGCTAGAAAGTCGACAGTTTTCGCCATGCCATCTCTGCCATTAGCAGAACATGTAGTGGATATGTTCACGGCTTAATGGACGGCTTGCGAAGGCCCCTGGTGAGGTGGCGCCGTATTGTTGCTGACCAATACCAGAAATATGGTACAGTGCCAAAGTCGAGCGCTGATGATCGCGCAGCACTTGGCGAGGACACACGGCCAGGCTCCCATTCTGACACGGGAGCGCTGTGCTCGAGCGCCCTGCGCTCAGCAAACACCGTGTTGCGCGATGCAGAGGATAACTTGAGAGCATCCATAGCGGTGCTTTCGCATGTCTCTCAGCTGTTACAGGGTGTGGTAACAGCGTCTGCATCGTGCCAAGCAAGCCCTGTCTCAGTACAGAGAGCCATCCGGGACGGGATTAACCTGGCTCTGGACTGTATGACTAGGGCAGTGACTAGGACTGTCAGGGCGAGACGCACATTTGCGCTAGACAATTTGTGTCCATCTCAGGATCTGTACAACAGGCTGCTGTGGACGCATATGTCAGGTCCTAGTCTCTTTGGTGTTGAGGGATGTAAACACCTCTAGGAGACAGTCACTCTAGCCAACAATCATAGGGCGCTACGCGAACAATTTGAGGTGCTTCGTAGGCAGCACATTCGCGCAGCGCCCCCTGCATTTCATCCACAGCAGGCCCGAGGTGGCGCTGGTCATGTCAGAGGCCAGCTACCGGTGCAGCATAGCCCACGGCAGTGGTGGGGGGGGGGGGGTGCAGGCTCCTCCACCACAGCTGCCCACGCACCGAGAGGAGTGGGCGGCGCAAGCTGTGGCGCGCGAGGATCTGGTCATGGTAATCATGCCTGATGGGCCGATTTCCACAAGGACCATACCAATGCCATACCAAACCAGAGACAGTCCCACTCTTGCACTGCTTATGTCCACCTCTCTCCCTAGGTGGACCCGTGGGAGGTCGATTGACCTCCCACAAGCAGGAGTGTGAGCGGTTAACCCAGGACCGCTTAGTCTTGCGATGGCTTTCAGCCGAGTACCAACCGGACTGGGCGATAGGCCCACCATCGCACCTGTCTCTGGTTCCAATCTGGATTCAAATTCCAACAGATCCAGATCAACGGTTGTGTATAGAGGAAGAGATAAATTTCCTCATGCAAAATTGCCCGGGCTTCTATTCAACCATGTTTCTTGTGACAAAGAGCACTGGAGGGTGGGGACCAATTCTCAACTTCAAGCCATTGAACAAGTTCATTGACACACTGGGTTTCAAAACAGAAACAGTCAATATGGTGTTGGCGGGGTTGGAGATGGGAATGTGGATGGCGTCCATAGAACTGAAGGATGCTTATTTCCACATTCCAATTGCGAAGCGTTTTCGTCGTACCTGAGATTCGCATTCCAGGGCCGACAGTGGGAATTCAAAGTTTTACCATGGCTCCTCGGGTCTTCACCAGGGTGGTTCTTGCAATAACAGCATACCTCCGCAGGAGAAGCATAGCAGTCCACACTTACATAGACGATTGGCTGTTAAAAGCACACAATCGGGAAAGTCTTGCAGCAAATCTGGAGATAGTTTTGAAAACTCACAGACTTAGGCTGGATAATAAACTTGGACCCAGAGGACAGGTTTCCTGGACTCAGAGGTATCAGTGTTGGAAGCTCTTATTCACCACCTTCAATGGTGAATGAAGAGAGAGAATCTCCTGGCAGGTGTGATGCTCACCCCACCCCACCCTCAAATAATGATGTACACAGATGCATCAATGGAGGGATGGGGGTCTTGCCTGGAAGAAGCCACAGTATCAGGGCTTTGGAATCTGAATCAGTCACAGGAACATATAAATCTACTGGAATTACGAGCAGTAGTTCTGGGCCTGGAACATTTCTTAGAGATTGTTCAGGGCCAGATTGTTCTAGTTCGATCAGACAACTCAACAGTAGTGACTTACATAAAGTGCCAGGGCAGAACAAAGTCGCGCAGTCTCTGTATGATGACTTGGAAACTGCTTTGCTGGTGTCTAGCTCACATGATCACCTTGAAGGCAGTTCACATTCCGGGAGGCTAAATCTGTTAGCACTCATTGAGGCGAAGAATGAGTGTTTTGCCTATGGAATGGCAACTAAATCAATGTGTGGCAGAATGTCTGTTCAACCACTGGGGGAAACCCAACATAGATTTGTTCGCAACGAACAAGAATGCGAAGATGATGATGTACGTCTCTCCGATTCCAGATCCAAGCGCTTACGCAACAGATGCGCTAGTTATCAGCTGGGAGAGAATGTATGCATATGCATTCCCACCAGCAATCCTGATTCCAAAAGTTCTTCAGAAAATCAGGCAGGAGGAGTGCCGAATTGGCCAAGCCGATCATGGTATGCGGATCTGCTGGACCTTCTTGTCTGCAATCCAGTTCGTCTGCCTCTGATGGACAATATTTTTTTCCAGGCCAAGTCCCTACACAACAACCCGTCAATGTTCCAATTGACTGCGTGGATGTTATCAAGGAATCTAAAGTTAAGGAGGGATTTTCTGAGCAAGCAGCCATGTTTATGGCAAAAGCCAGAAGGGGTCAACCTCCGGAATATATAACTATAAAATCAATAGATTTGCAGAATGGTGTTCAAACAGAGATGTTAATCCAATGGATGCATCTATTCAGGTAGTAGCCAATTTCCTTTGTCACCTGTATGATGCCTATAGCCTCAATCCTAACTCTATTGCTGGCTACAAGTCAGCTTTGATGTCAGTTATCCCTTGCTTAGCTGATAGGGGAAGTGACGAAGTCTGTTCATTGAACACTAATAAAGAGCATGGGTAATCTAAGACCGAGAAATCCACCAGCGATTCCATCTTGGAGTTTATCTCTAGTACTTCAAGTGCTAGCAGACAAACCCTTTGAACCACTAAGTGCCATTTCTATGAAAATGTTGACACTTAAGACTGTATTTCTAATTGCTGCGGCCTCTGCAAGACGGAGAAGCGAGATTCATGCTTTATCCGCCGATGCAGACCGTTATCTGGTTACAGGGGAAGGCCTTAGGCTTCTACCTAAGATAAATTTCATGGCTAAGAACCAGTCTGAAATATCCAGGTCAACCAGTTGTTTTACCAGCTTTGATTAGGTTTGATCCTAATTTAAAAGCGTGGTGTTCAGTTCGTGCATTAAACAGATACAAACAACGTACACAAGAATGGTGGACGGACCCTTCCTCGTTATGGGTGTCTTATATTGAACCCCATGGGAGGGCGTCAAAAGACACTATACATGTATCTAGGTGGAGTGTGGAATGTATTCAATTTTACAACAAATCCGCCACTGGTAAACAAGTTGACTTAGCCAAGGCTCACAGTGTTCGTGGCGTTGTGGCGTCCATCGCCCTGTTTAACAGGGTACCGATGGATGACATTATGTCGGTAGCTCAGTGGCACTGTGAGTCAAGTTTTACCAACCATTACCTCTGTGACACCACTAATCTTCTTGCCTTATCGATATTCAAAAGATTATCAGGTGTATATATTGTAAATAAGTTGCACTTGCTGTCTTTAATTGTGGAAACAACCGCATATTCGTGTATCATTTTTTCATTCACTGATGTGGACTGGATGGATACAGCTTTCATGTATAAGGTCAGTACTGCCTTTTTTGTTGTTACGTAATTTATTGTCACGATGTATTACCCTTATTTATTAGTAAGCTAATGGTACCTGTGTATTATGTGATTCATTTATTGAGAGTATACGAAATGAAGTCTTTCGTCTCTTGTCCTGTAGTACTTAGCACGAGTACATAGAAAGCGTATGGGACATGGAGGTCATAGCGTCTCCTTTCCCAAAAGGAGGGGGGACACATTTGACATACGGTCTTTCTCTCACCATCGGTTGTGTTAGCCGATGTTCAAATCATTGCCTGATTGTGTGTGTCACACAATTTCAGATGTTATTGCTTCATGCGCAAAACACGCAAGGGATGAGCTGATCTTTTGACCTCGCCTCCCTCCCGCCAAATTCTCTTACGAATTCTGGTAATATCATAGTGTTAGGGAGGTAAGTATATCTCTTGAAGTGAAATAAACAAAATCACGGATTTCTTTTTTCACGAGACAGTTGTTATACTTACCTCCCTAGCACGGACCCGGCCTCTCCGCCCCACAGAGGCTCGGTCTTCAGGCTTTTAAGTTGCATGTGTCGACCAATAGTCAAGCTGAGGCAGTGACAGTCTGCACATGCGCAGGGTTGGGGCCGGCATCCAGCTGACTGTCACCTGTCTACCTGCCCATTAATCTTTATTGAGTCACGGTCGATATTTAGGAAATATCATAGAGTGTTAGGGAGGTAAGTATAACAACTCTCGTAAAAAAGGAAATCCGTGATTTCGTTTATTAACCCTCGAATATATTCAAGAAAATGTCCATTTGCAGACTAAGAGAAGACTATTTTAGAATAAGGCGTTTTTGGCTGATATGAGTGTTAAAGGAATAATGTGCAAGTTGTAGACCGACACAACCATTGATTTCCTATTTGTTAGATTGTATATGATAAAAAAACCTGTACCATGTTTAACAACGGGACCACTGAGTGTGACCAGGTGAGTATCAGATATGTACCAATTTTTGTAAAGTAAATTCAAAACCATAGCAATTTTATGGTCAAAATATCAAAAGTCATTGTGATCCATTCTAATATCGAAATTGCATTTCCTGATGATATGAATGTTTCTGAATGATAACTTGAGTTCAACTGTCTTCACCAACCTTGACTTACTTGTTACCCACATCATCTTGAAGAGTCCTATCTTCACCAACCTTGACGTACTGGTAAACCACATGATCCGGAAGAGTCCTATCTTCACAAACCTTGACTTACTGGTTAACCACATGATCCGGAAGAGTCCTATCTTCACCAACCTTGACGTACTTGTTATCCACATGATCCGTTTGAGTGCTATATTCACCAGCCATGACGTATTGGTTACCCACATGATCCGGAAGATTCTTATCTTCAGTAACCTTGACCTACTGTTTACCCATGTCAGCCAGAAGAGTCATATGTTAATCCTTATCTGATGCCAAAATTTAGAATTCTAAATTTAAATTAAAACATGAACTGTTGTTCATTTTTCAACGGATTTGTTGGAAGTTATACATTGTTCAAAATTTTTTAATAATGTACACCAGTTTCTTTGCTACATATTGACAGTAAAAGATAGAATATTGACATCAGAGTGGTAAAGGGTAACAAACCTTGTCCTTGTTACCCATGGGAACCAGAAGAGTCTTATCTTCATCAGTTTTTACCTTGTTACCCATTTAAGTCAGATGAGTCATATCTTGACCAACCGTCATCTACTTGTTAGTTGCATGCTCTGGGAAGAGTTCTCATCGTCACCACCATCAACCTTCATCTACTTGTTAGTTGCATATTCTGGAGGAGTTATGATGATGATGATCATCATCGTCATCAACAACCTTGACATTCTTAGTTGCATGTTCCTTAAGAGTTATCACCATCATCATCATCAACCGTGACCTACTTGTTGCGTACATGAGCAGGAAGAGTCTTATCTTCAGCAACCATAACCTACTGGTTACCGCGCAAGAGAGCGCAGATCAGTCTTTACAAATGATCAAAATTAACGCGATTGACCATTAGAAAACTTATCCCTATTATTAGCTCGACGTTACGAAGTAAAACGAGCTAATGCAATACCTTGCACATCGTGCGGCGTCGGCGTCCAATTTGCATTTAGCTCAACTTTCTTGGTTATATCTCAGATTTGGTTGCTCATACAGGACCCAAACTTGGGCATATGCTTCCTTGTAATGACACGGCATCTCACGATGACCTTGTGGTCCAAAGGTCAAGGTCACTGTGACCTTGGTAAAACCTTGGTTATTTCAACATTAACATTTTCGGTTTTGCTCAACGTTATTGGTTTGGTTTATCATACTGGACCCAAGCATGGACACATGCTTCCTTATAATGACCTGACATCACACAATGACATTGAGGTCAAAGGTCAAGGTCACCTTGGTAAAAACCTTGTTCTGTCAACATTAACATTTTCCGTTTAGCTCAAATTTTCTGTTTATATCTCAGGTTTGGTTAATCATATTGGACCCAACCTTGGACACATGCTTCTTTATAGTGACACAACATCACCCAATGAAGTTAGGGTCAAAGGGTCAATGTCACTGTGACCTTGGTAAAAACATTTTTTCAACATTAACATTTTCCCCTTGGCTCAACTTACAGTAGCAATTCATATCTCCACTGGTTAATCATACTGGGCCCAATGTAGATATATGCTTCCATATAATGATAGGGCATCACATAATGACCTTGGGGTCAAAAGGTCAAGGTCACTGTGACATTGGTAAAATCTTTGCTCTGTTAATATTGACACCTTCCATTTGCTCAACTTAGCAGTTCATATCTGATCTTTGTTTAAGTATACTGGAGTCAACCGTGGACACATACTTCCTTATAATTGGATGGCATCATACAATGATGTTGGGTCAAAAGGGCAAAAGTCAAGGTTATTGAACATTGGTAAAACTGACTTTTTCATTATTGACATTTTGTGTTTGGCTCAACTTAGCAGTTCATGTCTCATGTTTGCTTAATCTTCCTGTACCCAAACTTGTACACATACTGCCTTATACCGAGAGGGCACGACACAATGACCTTTGGGCTAAAAGGTCAACGATCAATATTATTGTAATGTTGGTAAATGACTGTATTTAATGTATAAATTTTATCAAGAATATAAAAATATTTGCTCATTGAATGTCTATTTGCAAGCCGAGAGAGGCCTATCTTTGAGACTTCACCACTGGAATGACTGGCTCGAGTATCGAGCCAGTCATCCAAGTGGTAAATTTTCTAAAATTCTTCTCTTAGCCAGCAAATGGACATTCCTCAAGCCCACTGAAGTGGCGGCTTTTGGCGGACTTCATCGTGAAGGGTTAAATATGGAGCCCAGTTGTATAATAAGTTACATTTACACCATATCAAGCATTTAATGTTCGCATTTATGCTTTTGTTTGATTTTTCAGTTTATCAAAGAATAAAGGTATTGGCGTTGATAATCTTCACTATCTAAATGATGGACTATGGAAAATGAAAGCTGTTAAATGATAAACACTATGTCGTGGTCTTTGTATCAAGGACTGAAATTTGTTCTGCACATGCTTACATCTTTGGTATATGAATTGGTGCATACATGTATGTTGTCGGTGTGTGATTTAAGGCACGCTTCTGCTCATGAATATCCATAGCGTGTCTGATTCTGACAGTATTCTTCTTGAAAACAAGTCCTCATCCCGATAGAGCCACAATTCATAAATCGAGTTGCGCACGCTCTCAGTTTTGCCAACAGTACAGCTCATAAATAAGTTAATGTTTCCAAAACAAAAATAGAAACGTGTTCGTTTGTAAAAAATTTTCTTTTGAATATTTTGAACATAATTGGATTTGGAGAAATTGCTGCATTAGGCATCCAATCCAATTATGTTCAAAATATTCAACCGTATGTTTTATTTTGTTTTGGAAAAATGTGACAATATTTCTGCGGTGTACTGTGCTTCAGAGTTTTATTCAGATTTAAGCAAGGATCATTTTCATTAACCTTTAATGGTCAACCAGGCCAAAACTTACCTCTACAGTGGTCTTGAGGATTGTCCATTTGCAGACCAAGAGAAGAACATTACCACTGGAATGCCTGCCTCAATAACCAAGCCAGTCATTCCAGTGGTAAATGTTTAAAAAATACCCTAAAACAAATAGTTCAGTTTTCTTGACAGATCTTGACCATTAGCGGATTAAAGCTTTATGTTCCATTATAGAAACTTTCACTGATATAACAAGAACTAAATAATATTTATTAAAATAGAGGTTTGTTTTATCTGCAATTGAATACTAAGCTATCCATAGTTGATAATGTATTGTTCCAGACCAACTTAGGTTTAGCGATGCGATGAAGATTTTTGCTTTTTTAACGAGAAGACATATTTTTGAAAATTTATCACTAATGACTGGCTCTAATTGAGCCAGGCAATCCAGTGGTAAAAATTTTAAAATCGTCTTCTCTTGACCTACAATTTGACGTTTCACTGCAAAGAATAGTTTTGGCTAGGGTTAAAGATCACAATATGAAACGAAAAAAAGTAGATTTCAATAAACACACTGAAGATTTAAAAAAAAATTCATATCTTAAGCATTAACCCTAGGCAGCAACAGCACCAACTCAAATTAGTTTCAAAATATTCAGCAGAATGTTTATTAAATGATAAAGGCAATTCGTAGAACAACACTTAGTCCGTCTTCAATTATGTATTCGTGATGTGGTTATCTACGTCATTCATGTAATTTATTATGACCATCATCCTACAAGTCAGCTAGTTGATTATGATATCATTTAATGGATGGATAAACTGGAACGGTCAATTATACCCATGTCAAACTTGCTACTCTTTTCTGGAATATTATAATTTGGCAAACGTTGTGCAAATGTCAAAATATGAACTTCTAATACAAAAGTTTAGCTTTACCAACCTGTAGTCTATTACCAGTGCTCCTTATATATGATAATACTATTGAAATCTGTCTCATTTGCCCGCTGACAAACCTGTGGCAAATTGTCTCCTGAATGAAAGATTAAATCTATGAATAAACGTGTTTAACCGTTTAAACCTTCAAATTGGAATCTCTAATGTCTCGATATCAAGGCGACTATACAGGAAAAGCTGTTAAATATATAAGTTTTAACGAATACAAAAGGAACGTATTTCTGCCATAGGTTTATAGAGTATTGTAAGCCGATTTTCCTACATATTACCAGCTGATTGATCATTGTGTGTTCACGTAGAGAGAGTCAATAGAGCTCTGTACATAGTTTTATCTTGAAACAGCTACCGGCTGCCAGTACTTACACCGAAAAAAATTATTTAAGAGGCCGTACCATTATTTTGAAAGAAGGAAGCCGAGCATGTTGACTGCCGACAAGGCTTTTAGCTCACCTGGCCTGAAAGGGCAAGTGAGCTTATACCATGGCGACTGACGGTTATCTGTCCACGTCCGTCAACCTTTCCTTTAAACAAGTTCTCATGAACCACTTGGACGATTTGAATTATATTTGGCAGCAAGCATTCTTAGAGCATCACCGTTCAAGTTTGTTCAAATGAAGTCGACCGGCCAATTTTGGAAATACTTTTTAACTTATTTACGAGCTGTACTGTACATTATATATGTCTAGGAAAATCACAGATCATTTCTAAATGCTTCTGTTGAAAATAATTAAATAACATAATTTTGTACAAGACAGGATATGTAATTCAGAACCGTTAAATTATTCTCAAATGAAATATTGTGACCTCATTTTAAGAAAAAAATAAATTACAAAATAACGTGTGTTCTTTTTACATTTATACAGTATACCAATCCAGTGAAGTTGAGCAGATGTTTATTTTAACTGTCTGCTTGCTGAATTTCTGCAGACTACATTTTCCATGGAGTTTAACTCTGGACCTGCTGAATATTTTGAGAGCAATTTGACTGAAGGTTGTTGGCTAAGCCACCCACAACTTTCAGTCAAATTGTTTTCAAAATATTCAACAGGTCCAGAGTTATTATCAATTGAAATTATTGTCTGGTGATCGAGAGACATATTACTGAGCTATGGGCTATAAGAAACCTGGAAACATTTTATGTTTTGCCAGCCAACCAAATCCTTCATACATGCGCACTACCAATATGTAGTCGAGTTATTGCATTTCAATGCGCTTTTCTTTCCACTTTTCTTTCCGCTAACATAATTTATTGAACATTAGTGATGACCTTTTGTTCCTATTTTTGTGTCTCAAGAAAGTGTCAATGTCCTGGACTGTTTGCTTGATGCAAACGTCATGAAATATGATCTAGGGCAAGGGGTGAACCAAATTTGTTGAAGGGAATTTGATTGATCAAGTGGTTCGGCAGCCATCTTGGTTGACCTAGTTGTAGCAAAAACGACTTCTCCAGAACCGCTGAAAGGATCGGGCCGAAATTAGGCAGATATGATTAGGGACTAAGGGCCATTACAGTTTGTTCAAGGGAAGTTGATCCGTCCAAAAACATGGCCGCCGTGGCCCAATCAAAATATAGTGTGTTTGGCAGCCATATTGGATTCTTTTATTTGATGGATTTTGAGGCCGAAATTGTTTTTGTGTTTTTGGGTATTCTGATCTCAAATTTGCAATTTCCGAAAATGTCGGATAAACGGTTTGGTGGCCATCTTGGATCATTTTCCCGCTAAAAGCTCCCATACTAAATCAATTGGAAATTTAAAATGTCTTCTCGAGAACTGCTGGGTCGATTCCAATTATATTTGGCAGAAAGTATCCTGAGGGAATAGAGATTCAAGTTTGTTCAAACGAAGCCGATCGGTCAATTGGGCTGGCGGCCATCTTGGATTTCACTGAATTTTAGAAATGTCTAACAGAGGTGCCAACCATTATGATTTTGGCATAATCATTACGATTTTATCATTTGTATTAGGCTATTACGATGTTACAAGAGTTTATTACGCTAACATACATTTTTCATTTCATTTTTTTTTTATCATTACCACCGTATCGTATCTCCTACGTAGTGAAGTCACATTGGGTACCCGACTCCAATTGCTCATAATCACTAGTATCATAAGCAAGAGAGTCGCTAGTGAAGGAATGAGGGGTCAGGTACCAGCCTAAAGTCACATGAAATAGTGTTGTTACACAAACTAAAAAATCTGCCCAACTAGCCTGGTTCCTGGCTACTATTTTGCGAACGTCATCTTCAGACGATAACGTTCCCAAGTAGTAGCCAGGAACCAAGCTAATGTTGGCAGAGTTTTGAGTTGTGTAACAGAACTATCTCAGTTCCCGTTGATATTTCATATGAGCGACATGATTGGTTCGTTCAGTCTATCGTTGATCAGATAACAAATCGTGTTCAGAATGTTTATATCCCGGGTAAATTTGTGTAAAAAATGGTGGATAAATGTAAACATTTGCCCTGTCATGAATCTACTAAACCAAAGTGTACAATGACCGTGGATCAGAAATTTAAACAAGATTACAGTGCAAAATTTCTGGTTTTAACAAAATCACGACTAAGCGAATATCACGCGCACTGTCAAATGTGTGGAATTGACTTCTCGGTAGCTCACGGTGGACTGAATGACTTCAAAACATCTAAAGACGCTCGGCCATATACGCAAAGGTAAAGCCGCATTGGAATCTAGTAAAATTACAAGTTTCTGTGTACGTGATACAGACTATGGATCAATAAAGTCTGTGGGTGTAGCAAGCCACAATCATGTCAAGAAATCGACAGACAGGCAGGATAGAGTTGAATGATGATGAATGACTGATGCCGAGTGAGCGCTCGCGGAAACTGGTTCTTTGTTCATCCTATTCCAACTGAAATTCTCTGTTGTCCTCTAGACAATCGAATAAGATGTCTCCTCAAGAGAATCACTAAACTAGACTGCCTAAACCTATCCATCCTCGTGATATTGTTGTATATCTACGCAAAGAAAACGTGCAAAACGAGCTGTGAACTGCTGTCAATCTTGTAACTTCTAACTTGTGGAAATCATAACCTCCTTCGTAGGAGAACCGCACTCACATGCGTAAGAATCCTAACGTCTAAACACTGTCATCACAGTTTTTAACACTACACTTAATACAGTTGTCCGATTTAGAACGGTTGTCCGGTTTAGGACCACTAGTACGATGACAAGCTGACTATGTACATATCTATCATCAATCACCAGGACTGTCACTGGGAAAGAAGACTCAGTAGTCTTTATAAAACATCCACCTTTTAATTAGTACTGAGGCATACAACAGCCACATATTATGTATGAGTAGAAGAATCCAAAGTATGGGTAGGAAAATGTAACTTAAGAGTTAAGCTCTAGTAGATAACTATAATATAGCGAATGTGGCCAGATTTGGGCTGCTAAGTAAAGTAAACCTGTGAGTGTGTAAAAGATATGTCAGCCGTCTGGCATGATACTCTAATACGGCCAGGAACTCTGGTGTTAAAAGCTCGGGATCTAGAGTCCTTGTACAATCCAGAATCAGTTGGACTACTTCTTCAGCTGAGTAGTTAGCAATGCCGGTCTGACATTATTTCTTACGGCATGCGTCTATAGACTCAATGGCTGACAGCCTTACAGGTTCTAGAGCGGGACATTTGATTAGAAAGTGTTCCAGTGTCTCCTGTTCTGATTTGCACAACAGACATAGCGAATCCGAGGTCTTCTGCTTAAATCTGCACCGGTTCGCTTGTAGGATGTACGTCCCAGTAAGGAGCTTCAGTTTAATGGGGGTTGAAGGAAATGTCAATTTCCCTTTCTCCGAGATGTAACAATACTCACCATTCTGTTACTTCTGATATACAGCTGGCCTTGACAGCGGCTCTAGGATTATAGACTTAGAAAGCTTTACCGACTCCTGGGAACCGGGTACTCGGCTCCCAACTGCCGAGGACCCGTTTACCATAGAGCTCATATTGTTTGCATAGCCACCAAACAAGAGAAAACTATGGCTTGCCTCCGTGGGGCTGGGAGGCTGGGTCCGTAACAGAATGGTGAGTATTGTTAGATCTCGGAGAAAGGGAAATTGACATTTCCTTCATTCTCCTTCGATCAATACTCACCATACTGTTACTTCTGATATACACCAGATTTGATCAGTAACCTGGTGGGAAGGTGCAAGCCATAAATGCTAATTTTGCCCCGTAGAGAAAGATTTTAGACTTCAAACTTGACTAACGGAGACCTAAAATGACCGTCAAGTTCACGGAACCGAATCACATTTGCATCACCGCCCCCCCCCCCCCCTTTTTCCTCCTAAGAAAAGGGAGAGAACTCACGAACATGTATCTCGCCTGAAACACAAATATGCCAAGAGGGTTAACTGCTCCCTGCATATTCCTTGTATTAGCCTGGGAATGAGCATGAATATATAAGATGAATGAACATGATACACATCCATAATACAAAAAACTCTCACTATTGAATTACCTTATGATAATTGGACTCCAGACGTACCGCCTCCAACCGTAGAGCAGTGTGGTCACTAACTATCGTTTCAAAACAGCTAAAGCGAGTGGATTGGCTGAGTCATATAGTAATCCGTAAATGAGGACTCGCAGTGCCATTGTGCACGGCCATGATGTCCTCTAACGGAACACCATTGTAAAGGGCGGTCGAGGCGGCTATTCCTCTGACATCGTGTGCCCTTACACCTTGCACCTGGTGCCCAGTTGCCATCTCGTGAGTAGTCTGAATGCATTCGACCACCCAACAAGAGATAGTATCCATGGATGCGGCGCCATAAGGCTTTTTTTTTATGGCAGATCCACAGATGTCTATCGTTCGACCGTAACGAGTCAGTCTGTTTCTTGTACTTAGTCAAAGCACGGACCGGGCACCAGACACTGGCATCACGATCAAACCTAGTTAACTTCGGTATAATGATCGGTTTGCCGGGATATCTCAAAGATTGGTTCTTTGACATAAACTCTGCTCTTGGCAGAAGACGCAGACCCTCTCCAGAAACAAAAAATCTGTCCCTCTGCCGAAAGCGCATGGATCTCACTGCACCTTCTAGCTGAGGAAGCTGCCAATAGAAAGACCGCCTTTAGAGTCAAATGCTTTAGACTAGCCGAGCGCAACGGTTCGAAAGGGTGCTTGGCCAGTACATTAAGCACTAAAGATAGACTCCAGGCTGGAATGACTACCGGTTGTCTCGGTCGGAGATTGCTCATTCCCTTCAACATCACATTTAACTGGGCCACCTCTGGACTATCCCTGTTGGCTAGACAAGGGATAACTGATGCCAAAGCTGACTTGTATCCAGCAACTGTGACGGGAGCTAGTCCTGAAAAGAACAGCTCATAGAGAAAGTGCTAATTGCTGAATAGTGAATTGAAAGGTATCAATACCCTTTTCTTCACACCAGTCTGCAAATCTGTTAACCTTGTTGTTATATGACTTGAAGGTTGACCTCCTTCTCGCAGCCGCGATGAAATCAGCAGCCTGTCGAGAAAAGCCTTCCGACGTGGAACGTTGTTTGATAACATCCACGCAGTCAATTTGAACATTTCGGGACGCTCGTGTAGGAAGCGTCCCTTGGCCTGGAAGATTATGTTCGGAATCTCGGCAACTGCACAGGATTTTCCACCAACAGATCTAGAAGATCCGTGAACCACGCCCTGCTCGGCCAATACGGCGCTATTAGCAGGACCAGACACGGTTCCTCCCTGACCTTCACCAATACCTTCGGTAGAAGAATGGTGGGTGGGTACGCGTAAGCATGCATCCCTCTCCAGCTTATCGCCAGAGCGTCTGTATCGACGGCATTTGTATCTGGAATCGGCGAGACATACGTCATGATTTGAGCATTTTCCTTTGTGGCGAACAAGTCCACGTTGGGTTTGCCCCAATGCTCGAAGATCCGTCGCAGAACTGGAGGGTTGAGGGACCATTCTGTTGGCAGAATTCTCTGTCTGCGAGACAAAGCATCCGACAGAATGTTCAATCGGCCAGGAATGTGAGCTGCTTTCAAAACAACCGAGTAATTCCTGCACCATTGAATCAAGTGCCACACTGATACACAGTGGGCGACCTGGTCCCGCCTTGGCGATTTATATATGATACTACTGTCGAATTGTCCGACCGTATCAATATCACCTTGCCCCTGATCATCGGAAGGAACTCTTCCAACGCCAGTTCCACTGCCATCATTTCCAACAGATTGATATGCAGCTGACTCCGGGAGAGTCCATATGCCCGAGACCTGGTGTTCTCCCAGGCAGGCACCCCACCTCTCCAGCGATGCATCCGTGTACACGGACAGCTGGGGGTGGGGTAGGTGCAGCGAAACCCCTACTAGGAGATTCTGACGCTCCTTCCACCATACAAGATGCGACATTATCAGCTCCAAAACTGGTAACAGTTTTGACAGGGGTTCTGTTCTCTGTTTCCAGAGACATCAGATACAACTGGATAGGCCTTCGCATTAGAGCAGCGTACGGGATAACCTGCTCCATGGCGACCATCATGCCCAGCATCTGAAGGAACCGCCTCGCCTGAATGTGGTTTCCCACTCGAAAACTCTAGAGGATGGCTAACAGAGACACCACTCTGGGCTCTGACGGGTACACCCTGCCCTCCTCGAGATCGAATCGCATCCCCAAATAAACGAAATGTTGAGTGGGCGTCAACTCGGATTTCTCCTCGTTGACTATCCAGCCTAGATCTGAAAGCAACTTCAGTCAGAGCAGTATCCACCTCTAACCTGGCTGATGTGTCCGCTTTGATCAGCCAATCATCTATGTAGGTGTGTAGCGCCACGTTCTCTTTTGTAACCTGTTACAACTCCTGTTCATTGGAATGTGGAAATATGCATCTTTCAGATCGATCGATACACACCACATTCCTTTCCTCAATCCCGCCATTACCGACCTCAGCGTTTCCATCTGGAACCGAGGCGTATGGATAAACCAATTTAATGGCCTGAGATTGAGTATGGGTCTCGATCCCCCTGTGTTCTGGGGGACAAGGAACATGTTTGAATAGAAGCCTGGAGTGTTTCGGTTCAGAAGCAAACCCGACACTTCCTTTTGAACGGCTTCTAACTTGTCTGGCTCCCTTGGTACGGGTGTCCAGACAGGTGCCAAAGACAGATTTTGTGGTGGAAAGTCCCACCACTCCGGCAGGTAACCCTGGGATAACCATCCCAGGACCAGACTGTCTGACATCACACCTCGCCAGGCCTCGACGAAACGCATGAGCCTTCCACCCACCATAGACGCCTCGACGTCTAACAGGGTTGTCCGGCTCGTAGTCCGCTCCCTCCCTCTTTCTTAACGCGAGAGAGAGAATCATTTCGTTCTAGGCACGATGGGTATAACTGGCACCGCTGTTCCTGTCGCACAGGCGCGGTCCAGACGGATATGAAGGGAGCTCTCGGACCCTCAGGTACGATCCGCCCCCTTCTGTCCGCCCTTTGAGGCCTTACCCGTACCCTTCCCCTTGCCCTTCCCGCCTCTAGGGCGGTCAGGAGCAACCTTGGGGAGGATAGGCGCCTCTACAACCTTCCTGGCTTTCTTCGCCGGCGGCGGCTGAGAAAAACCAGCTGAAGCAGAAGTCGCAACAGGCTTAGCTTTCGCCTTGCCCTTATGCTTCTTCTGCTTCTTTGAAGGTTGTCCCGCTAGCGGTTTCCCCACAGCCCCTAGTGCGTGCGCTTGCCGTACTAACTCTAGCTGCAGGTTGACCGCTAACCGATTCTGCGCGATACTGGCTGTATCCTCTAAGATGGCCCGCGCTTGGCCACCGAAGATGCTAGGCCCTGTCAGGGGCGTCCCAAGAAGACGCTCCCTGACTGCCGTAGCCGGACGCATATGGTCAATGACCATTTGCCTCCTGGATTTAGTCACTCGCGCTTGCACCCTTGCCAATGCGTCCATAGACAGCACCAGGCCGTCATTTATGCACGAAAGCGCCACAGGTGGCAGAGGGTGGCCTGCCCCCCTCTTCAGCCCACACGGACTGAAGGAGACGATACGAGTGGTTGACAGCGCTCATAGCTGCCCTCACACCCTCAATGCATAGGGACAGGACTTCCTCTTGGTGTACCTGAGCCTTGTTCACATGTGCCGGACCGGGGCCACCCGCCCCGGCACTCTGAACGCCCAGTACCCATCGGTCATCCTTGGTGACCGACGGGACTACACCATATCTGTCGTATTCCCCCGCGGAATACGACATCTTGTCCGCACCTCCCTGGAGACCGCAGGGAGCTGACCCTTGGTCATAAGTTGTTTGCTATAAATAGCCTCCAACAATTCTATGAACCGTGGATCCAGTCCCACCGACTGGATCCGGGCCGCGGGCAAAATCCCCGTCCTGATCGACGCAACCGACGGACGGGGCGCATCTTCATCGGCCGTGGCCGAAACCACAGACGGGTCAACCCTGGCTAGCCACGCCAGAGCCTCTGACCAATCTATCTCCGATGAAGACACACCCGCAAACACGTCACCCGTTGACGTGTTCACGGGCCTGCCAGCCACGGCCTCCCGGCAAGGAGCCACGGCTGACACACCAGGCACTCCGGTACCACACGGTTCCGCCGCCACCCCATGAAACACTCCGGTCCATGGGGTAGGTCCGCACGGAAAACCGTACGGACCCGTAGCAGTCACGGAACCGTAGCCAGACACGGGCGCCAACGGCACCCCACGTCCGACTGCCAGACCAGGCGAGATAGGTGAGTACCACGCCCGGCCCGGCCGACCCGTTACCGTGTCGGCTGGTGCCAAACCAACCGTCACGGAACCGGTGCTCGGTACCAGATTGGCCTCAGCCACAGGCGGAGCCGCTGCCCTGGCCAAGGCAGACAAATGGAGGCCGGTCCGTCCAGGACGGAATCGACCTCCATATTCTCCACCTGCGGCATCACAGGCCGCAGCAACCTCTCCTCCTCGGCCTCCTCCTCTTCAGACCCCGAAGAGTCGTCACTAGATGAGTAGACCGTGGAGCCGTCCTGGCGGACAGCTCCCACACCTGACGGACCGGCCACCACTACTGGACCACCCGCAGGTGGCCGCAGAGAAACAGAACCTGTCTGGCCGGAGCCAGACGGGACTGCCAGGGGGCCGTACGAGACGGCCCCCTCGGTAACCAGTCCAGAACCCTGTCCGAGGACAGGGTCCGTACCAGGCATGGGGAGAAACTGCCCCCCAACCTTTGGTAGCAGGGACGACACCAGCATGGGCAGAACGCTATGCAGAAAACCCTGCATAGCCGGACCAAACCACGCCGGCGGTGCCATCTCCGCCACATCCAGCTGGGGACGTGGAGCACCCCCACCAGCCGAACCGGGCGCTCCACGATTTACTCTCGGACCGCCTGACCCCGCGTCAGACCCAGCCAAGTCCTGGGCAAGGAACTAAACCATCATATCCACGGACCACACTGCGCACACATTACACCTATGGTCTATGTTACAGAGCGAACACCTAAAACAGACATGGTCCTTGAATACGACCCGTACAAATTTATGGCACTCGTCACATGATGGCGGTGCTGGCTTGGCCTATAAAATAAGCACAAACCTACAATTACAAGCGGAACGAGACCCGGATGGAAGGCAGACAATTAATTTTCAAATAATTTGACTCATAAATTAACCGTATCCCTCCCGCACCCCACCCCGCCACGTTACAACAAAGATCGCATTGATTATGACGACAAGAACGAAGCGGGCATTAAACACACCCATATTAGATCCTCCAGGATGTGTAACGGCTCCAGGAATCATATCGCATAGCATTCGGGGTATATTTACCAATCAATATAAATTATACTCCCTAACGAAAGCCAAACGATATGTGAAGAAAACAACAAAATGTATAACAAACTGCTGTATCACACGGTAAAACCGCAGACCACGCATCTACTCAAGAATTTTGAAACCACCGATCATTGCAAACCGATCGTGATCGCACGTAAACTTGACCATTCTAAAGTTTCCGGTACCATTTTTAGTACGCAGCACCCAGAATGAGATGCGCGAATTAATGAAAAAATTTTCTTCACATAAACATCCGAGCGACCGGGTGTGACGTCACCCGCTCGGATCCTACGGAGAACGACGTCAGCCGATATTCGTGTTAGAAATACCATAGCAAACACCTATTTTCATATCTGCCAATCGCCTGTTGGGGTTTAAAGAAGGCGTTCGTCTGGCATATATCGTTGTTAGCACACGTCCCAGATTCTCTGGGGTCAGAAATTGGGACATGCGACACAGTGAAATTTATAGACCTAAGTCTTTTAACTATGGATAATAAAGAATGATACAACCTGGTTATCATCGGCGGTATTCTCCATAGTATCCAGTTAAATCCTTCAAGAACGCACAAACTATCACTTTACAGACAAAGACTTAGATTTCTTTAACAAAAGACACTAAAATCCTCTCCCTGCAGAAAGCATGTATTGCTCTTGTTGCTATGCAAACAAGAATGAGCTCTATGGTAAACGGGTACTCGGCAGTTGGGAGCCGAGTACCCGGTTCCCAGGAGTCGGTAAAGCTTTCTAAGTCTATAATCCTAGAGCCGCTGTCAAGGCCAGCTGTATATCAGAAGTAACAGAATGGTGAGTATTGATCGAAGGAGAAATGGGCCACATCTCTTTCAGAGGAATAATCTGCTTCTAGAACAGGCATCCTGGAACAAAGACAAGCTCGTTCAAGTACCTAAGTGATTTGTACAGTGGTACTGTGCTTGTAATCTCTTCTTTCCAGTATTGCTGTATAGCTCTTCTAATCAGGGACTTCCACTTTGCTTTCTGAATTGGATCATCTAAGTACACATCAGGATCTTCTAATCCGTATTTATGAGTCATTTGTTTTAGCTCTATGAACCAACTGTGACTGTCAATAGATTTAACCAACAGCTGCCACCTTGCTATTTTCTTTTCTGTTGAGGATTCTGGTAAACTGCAGATGGAATTAAAGAGCATCAGTGCTTTATGATGCACCTGAGCCTCAACAGGAAGAACGCCCGATAAGATATATACTGCTGGGTCGGCAGTGTTCTTTGGTAATGACAGAAGCTGTTTCAGTAGTCGCTTTTGGTACATTTCCAGATTAGTCAGTTGTTGCCCCTTAGGAGGTATAACCTTGAGCCCGTAAGTTAAAACTGATGCTATGTAGATCTTAAGGAGATGGATAATTGTCACTGGGTCTAGGCCGTTATGGCCATGAAGTCCAGAGGAAAAAACACTATAGGCTGTACGTCGAGCCTTCTTTATGTTTTGATCTACATTCTCAGCTGTATTCTTTCTTAGTGAGGAAGCTCTGGTTACTCCCAAATGAACGCTGGAAGTTTCGCTTGGCATTTGTTGGTCTTCAAAGAAGATTACGTTAAAAATGTAACAGGAAGTTGCTTGGTTAAGACTAAAAGTCGGATCCATAAAAGTTTATGTGAAATACAACTAAATAAATATTGCTGGTTTATGATTATGTTAACAAATTCCCTATCTTTTATTTTATTGTTAGAATCACAGGACTTAAAATTCTTTTACATACATATATACAAATTTAAACTTACTGATTATAATTGAAGTTTGCCTTTCTCTAGCAAGCCTAGAAGGACTAGAGAAGACGATCCCTTCTTTGTGAGACAATACGCAATCTGAGTCTCAGAAGAACTCCATTTCAAGGCGCTTATTTGTTTTGAATTTATCAACTGTTTGATTACACTTATTTCTATTCGTAAACGTTTTTCTGACACATGATTATTAGAATGCACTGTCTGGTGTAAAGAGTGGTTATCTGTTATACATTCCAAAGGTAACAAAGTTGGACAAGCATGTCCCAGAGTAATCTCAGTGTACAGAAAGGCTAAGAATATGGCTTCATCAACTGCCTCTGACATGGCCGGCGCTTCTGCAGCTAATGTACTTCGTACGACTCTTCTAACTTTTTTAGATTGCCAACAGACTTGATATAATGATGCTGATCCAGCGTAATTTAGTTTTCATACCAACATATTTGAAAGTGTCTATCTCTTCACGGGCTACATTCAATTTTTTTCTAATCTTCTCAATAAAATTCTGCTCAAAATTATCTCCAGACCAGACGAAATCATCAACATGACTTGCTAATAAACCGTTGAGTCCATCTTTATCAACCCAATAAAACACAGCAGTGTCAACTGTTGAAACTTGTGAACCACTCAAGCATTACTTCCTTAACCTTGTTATACCAGCAAAGTGAGGCATCACTTAAATCATATACACATTTTTAAGGTGCCAAACCACACCAACAACATTTGCCTCTTTATTTGTCTCAAATAAATGTCTCTTGATAACTCTTGACCTTGCAAAAAAGCAGTCCATTGATTTGGGCTTCCAATTATATTGAGCAATTATAGTTAAAACCAGTCTAAGAGATTCCTTAGCACAAGTTGGGGAATCTTTTTCTACATTGTTCTTATCAGTATCCTCAAAACCTCTAGCCACTAGATGAGCTTTACAAATATCACCAGTAGATGTTCCTTTCACTGTACAAATCCATCTCGTAGAAATACATTTTCGACCAGTGTCGTGTAATTTCTCATACACATCAAATTCAATCCATTTGTTAAGTTCATCAAGTTTTGCCTGGTCAAAACACACATCTTCATCCGTGAAAAAACAGCTATCGCTACTTTCAGAACCATTCAAATCTGTAAATTGTACATCTTTAAGTCGACTAATGTCCGCTGAAATTTTAACACCTTCTTTGGAGGCTGGCTGTCTATATTCAATGTTGTACCAGTCTTTCACGGCACTGGCTGCTTTCCCAGCTCTTGAAAGCACCTTGACAACGCATAAATTACCATTCTCTTCTGTAAAATTCAAATATTGTCCAACCTTCGACTTGAGACAAATTCTAGACAAGTCAGGTTTGCTATTAGAACTTACAGAATTCTGCACAGTTACTGTTTGTTCATTGAGTTCTACAGTTTGATCATCATCAAAGTCATCTATATTAACATCCTCATGAGTACTATTTTTATTATCGTTACTTGACTGTTCGTCAATACTCGAGTCAATAGAAAGCTCCATATGCTCATTTAAATCTGACAATTCATATGAAAGTTTTGTTAAACAGCATTTGTGAACACGAAGACGACCACTCCGTCCTGACCGATCACAACACCTGGCCCTTTCCACTCATTGCTATCATCTCGCTTATAATAGACAATGTCTCCTGTACTACAGTTGTCATAATTTCTAGTTTGTTTCCGTAATGCCCTTCTAATTCTATCAGAAGTTTCAACTTCAATATATGCTTTTCTAGCCTCATGAAGACCAATTAAATGTTCAGTAATGCATTTACTTTCTGATGAACCTTCTAAAGCAGGCAAATCATCTGTCAAAACTGATGGGAGATTGGGATTTTCACCATAGACTAATTGATGTACACTAAAGCTATGCACATTGCACAAACAATTTTTCTCATTCACTGACCATGCAAGTGCCGTTTGCTAATCCAGTGTAGTGTCATGTTTTACTTTCGAAAGAATTTCACTCAAGAGTCCTATTGTGTCTCTCAAGAATCCCATTACTCCAGGCGCTGTACGCTGGTGTAGTCTTAACTGTTATATTAAAATTCTCAGCCATATCATGAAATTCTTTATTGTCACACTCCATACCATTGTCAGTAAGAACAAATTTGGGGGGCCCATGTACACTAATCCAAATTTGAATAAACTGTTTGACTATAATGCCTGACCATTTACTAAAAATCACAACAGCAGCGCTATAACGTGTGAATAAATCAATAATATGTAAATACCACACATTTGACTGTATCTCATGCAAGTCCATAGCTACCATATGGTTAAATCTAGTGGCTAATGGCACACTAACTGCTGGTTTTGGTAAAGGACGTTTGAAATTCATACAAGTCTCACACTCTTTTACAATGTCTTGTAACATATTGGTGATATCGATATCCAAACTTACACCTGCAGTTTTTAGTAGAATAATCAATTTTTCTGATGTAGAATGTCCGAATTGTTTATGCAATTTGACAAGTTCACATTTATCATATTTCTGTGTGTTTACTGTAGTAAGAACTTCTTCAATTTGATTAGCCTCAACTGATGAATTATCCCCTTTTAAATTAACACAGTAGTGTCCACTGGAAGTGAAATTCAATCTTACTGGCTCGCCAAACATTGTAGCGCTATCATTGCTTAGGTTCAATACAGTGTTTGCTTTCTTTAGAGAATCTTTACTTAGTAGAAGTGGTATGTCACAGTTCACTACTTCAGTAGAAATATTACAGCTTGTGTTACCAATTAAAGTTGGGATCATAATGTTTTCTATCGACTTCACCTCAACACCATCTCCAGACTTAAATTGCTGATTACTTTCAGTTCTAGTAAACATACTATCACTCGACTCACGTAAACTATATCTGTACTCATCTAACCATTTTTTTCCACAAACTGTTCTTGTACACGCGGTGTCTATTACTGCTGTACCATAGGCTTCCATCATGAAAATTTCATCTGTGTTTCTCATTTGTAAATAATGTAATATTGACAGATTCCTCAGTTTTATTTCTTTCATTTAGATAACAATCCGTAGCCCAATGAAAAACTGATTCACAAATTGCACATCTGGTTCGTCGTCCATATTTATTCAAAGGATTTGTACCTTTCAAATTAGTATTATTATTTCTATAGGTCATATTTCTTGGTCTAAATTCAGTTGTAGATCTTTCCGTAGCGAAAATGGTTTCAACAGGCTCCTGCTTTATCTTAAAAGGTGTGTTACTATTAACAGCTGTACATGAATGATCTTCGCTGAAAATTCTTTTTAATGCTGATTTCATAGTATCATACTTAATATCAGGACATGCAGTTAATGCTAACTGTCTCTCTTTTGAGTTGAGATTGGAATTGTCTAAGCGTTTAAAAGCTAATACTGCATCAGGTAATGACATGTCATGTTTTTTAGTTCTAGTGTATCTGTGTTCAAATTCATTAATGTAATCACTCATAATCATAGTATCAATTTTTACTTTGATATTATTAACAGAGCTTCTGATGATTTTGGTGGGGTGGAGAAGTGGGGTGCAGTGGCATTGTGAACGTATCTCAGCCCAGAAGGCAAAACACGATTTTATTATCTTCCCCTACCAGAGAATGATTACGCCTGGTGCTGTGTTAGCGACTGGCTCTCCTGCCAGTCTTGGTGGGTTGAGGGTCTACTCCGGGAAATTATAAAAATATAGACCCTTGGGGTGGGGGGGGGGGAGAGAAAGGGGGGTGGGGTGCGGGAAGAGGACATGGACAGGGAGATGGGAAGAGGGGCCAGGGAAGGAGGTGAGGACATGGACAGGGAGACGGGGAGTGAGGTGGACAGGGATGGAGGCGGAGAGAGGGGCAGGTAAGGAGACAGGCAGGTAGCGGAGAGGAGGATGGAGTGGTGGAGAGGAGTCTACTTTATGAGGAATGCATACAGTTGTGCGATTTCTATAAGTGGTGTGCAGAAACTAGCCACTATAGAGGATGGCCGAATCTAAAACACTGCACAAATTACAAGAGTCAGTGGATACGTACAGATATATGCTGAAAGGACAGGTGATTGGCACTTGCATCGTACTGCAGTCAGCAAGATAGTCAACTTGTTTCCAGCGACTAGCCATAGCAATTAATGTAAGTCCACTCTTCAACTTATGCTTGAATTGACGTATACCCACCCTATATGATAAGTTGATAACTCATCGATACCACACAGTGCACAGATCTGACAGATATTGGGCTGGACTCGGGATAGATGATGTTATTGAGCAGGTAATAATGCGAAGTATAAAAAGTCAAGATGAGGTTTGACGCGAGGATGAGTAATTACAGTCTGTTTGCCCCAACTGGATCAATAGTATAGGCATGCCGCTATGACTACTATGAATAAACTTCACCACATAACAAGCATGCAGTATTTTGAGCTGGAGTCAACCATGACTTCCAAAACCATCTCGGTATTATTGACTGGTTTGATACCTATGAAACCATTTGACATAAATGAAGAATGGTTGCCATTCCTGGCATCTGGCCTAACTGCAGGGACAGGGCATCTCTAAGGGAGAGAGCGTTTCTCAGTTGATAGAACTTGTGTCCAATCTTATTGTTTATATATATGTTACAATAAATATGTTTAAATAAAAAGAATGATCGGAAAATATGACAGTATACTTTGCGTATGAAGTAACCACTAATCCAACGTCAATCTAAAAGGATTTATATGAGGAAACTGAATAAGGCAGCTTTATCCGAGGATGTCTTTCAAGACGTTGCTGAACCACAATTTCAGCTATAACTAAGTAAGAGCTAGATGGATGCGCATTGCTCCATGAAGTTAAGTGGAAGACAAAAAGAAACTATCAAGATATCATTAATCAATATGTAAGGTATGTTGAAGCACAATATGCTCAAATTGTTATTTTTCGATGGCTATTGTAGTGGATCATCAACTAAAGACCATTAGCATCAACGGGGATCAGGAAAGCCAGCTGCATTTGTGAAGACGAATGAGTGTGCTGTGGCTCGTGCACGCCAGCAAATGAAGAAACAAGAGTCAATTCATATCCTAACTTACAGCGGTACCATGCAGCTGGGAATTGCAATGTACTCCAAGAAGTAAATGATGCTGACAATGATAATATCATCGGCCATAGAACCTGTATGTGTAAATAACCAGCCCGTAACACTTGCGTTCTTGTCCTCAAATGTACAATTTCAGAGCTGAACTATTAGACATATTTCTGAGATCAGTGCAACGGAAAAGCATGAAGCTCTATTCGAGATGTATGTACACATCTTGGTGATGACATCGCTCATTGGCTGCTATTCATTCATGCATGGGGTGGCTGTGACACATATTCAGCTTTGCTGTGTTAAGTTAAAACTGGTATTCTAAAAATGGTTAGGCAATCAGCGGCGCACCTAAAATTCAGTGACCATTTAGATGCATACAACACTACACAAGAGAAAGTTATTGAAACAGGGTTGAAACTATTTGCGATGCTCTATGGAGCGAAGACGGTCGGCCGATACATTGAATGGCCTAAGGTACATTTTGTACATGCAAATGGTTGCAACAGACCTGTATGTAAGGGGGCGAGTAACTGTCTATATATAGGTATAGGTGGGGTTTAGTCTACTTCCACTTTCGTGCTCAGACGACTTTCCAACTTACCCTCTGGCCATTGGGCCGTACTATTTTTCATTCCTGCACAATCTCATCTCCCTTAGGCGCACACAGCCATGCTGTCGTATATAGGTGCTCAATGGCTTTTACATTCCGTATTGCCGACACAGCCCTCACATGCACCTAATTTTACAGCCATGTTGCTTGCTCAAGGATACAATGGCTCAACTGAGAGTCGATCCCTCGATATTCGAGTCATGAGCGCCACTCTGCCACTGTACCTACCCTTGTCTAAGAGTAGACCGTCAAATTGTACAATGGCAAAGCCTAATGGAAAGCGCCATTGATCCTACACAATGGGGATTGGAGCTTGATGATCAGAAATTAACACATGTGGAGACCTAACCAGAAATTGTCCTCAAAATTGTTCGGTGTAATTGCAAATCTTCGTGAAAATATCCATGTGAAACAATGTTATGTTGATGTCGCAAACATGGTCCCAAGTGAGTTTCGGCTTGTGGTAATTGTTATGTTGAGGGATGTAGGAACATGGTAGAAAATGATAATTAGATAAAGATATGTGTAAGACGATGTCTTGGTAACTGCTCTAAAGTTAATGCACATCTAATAATCAAACGTACATTACCATTAAAATCTAAATTAACTGAAAGATTAGCAACAGCTCCACTTTGACTTATTCAAGCATACATCTCAAAACGACCCATTACTACATTTTATGGGCTGAAATAGTATTGTCTCAATTTCAAAAACAACCATCCATAAAGATCTTGAAGATGTTGAATCTAATTTGACTGGCAGCTGTTGCTTCAAGCTAGATTTTAAATATTTAACATTATATAGCATATGTCTATAGTATTATGGACTTCTATATATAGTAATTAGATCACAAATAATTTATCATATTTAGTTTCTCACCTTCTCGGTTTGGATGTGTTAGTTAACTAATTTGCATATTAGGTTATTTTAATTTATCTTAATTTAATTAGCTTATTGTTATATTTTTATTTTATCATATATGGTATATGAATCCGGTAATATAAAACAACTTAGACAACAAATACAGTCGTGATATAACATAGTAAATGATTTATACCACACCAAGCTCTTTTTGTGCATATTGATTGGCTAATTTGTATATTACCTATTTTAATTTATTTTAGTTTAATTAGTTGATTGTTATATTTTTCTTTTATCATATATGCTATATGAATCAGGTAATATAAAACAACCTAGATAACAAGTGCAGTCAAGATATGCAGGTCATATGCTTTCTAACACGCCAAGCTAGTTATGTGCATATTATAAAGCTAATTTGCATATTAGTTATTATAATTTATGTTAATTTAATTAGGTGATTGCTTATTTCTTTTTTATTATATATGGAAATGAATCAGGTAATATAAAACAACTTCGACAACAAATACTGTCATGATATGACCGTTTAAATGTTTTTATATCGCACAAAGCTCGTTATGCGCATATTATTAGCTAATTTGCATATTGTAGGATTTCCCCCAAACTGGGTTTTAGGAGTTTGGATATATTATAGAAGATGAAATTCCGCTTTCAATGATACCAAAACCGGCTTGATAGCCTTTTTCGGGTTAGGCTAGTTTTTGGGGTTCAACTACCGCCCTATATCCCCCTTCCTCTACCATGAACTGAACAATAGGTTTGAGAATTACCTTCGTTTTAATACCTGGTTGACAAACATAACCACTATATTTCAGTACCAGTACCATGAAGAGATAGGAATAGAAAATATGAATTAGATTTGTCGAGACCCTGGGCTACATTCAATGATGACTGAAACTGTGAATAAGTTTCATGACTATAAAAATGTAATAACCCTCTGGACGCTGAGATCAAATAACAGGAAAAGGCACAAGAGTGGAAATCACATTTACAACTTGCGAGGCTGATTAGTCAATCTACGCCTACTTACTGCTGATAGAGACAGACTCAGGAAGGAACAGTGCAATTTAAATTGGAAGAACATCTTAAAGCGGGCTCAGGGCCTTCAGTAGATACAGTCGGAGAGATTGGTGTGGATGCCTGAGCATCTGTGTTAGTACCATTCGGTTCAGCTGTTCAGTCCAAATGTCTCACACCAGGGTTTTGTACAACAACCAAATAAGAGTGGCACACCAGACCCTTATGTGTGATGCTGCAATTCATCGAATCATGGACACAGCATGGCTTGTTGACGGTGGCAGTTGCTTGCGAACAATGTCTCATTCATAACCACCGAGAAGATTAGTACACTCTGCCTCACACTGGAGACATCTGGTCATGGCCATCGATTTGGTATCCTGAGCTATCCTGCGGGACAATGTCAACCAAAGCAACCTAGATGATGTGGACATGGCCTGAATTTCTTAATACTACTGAATATTTTATCAAACCATGGTTGAGGAAATTATGCATCGTAATTCCAAATTTTAAAACGTACTGTAGAAAAATATTTATTTCAAGTTTGGATTTTTCAAATTTTCCTATATCATTTTGGAATTTTTCCAGAGAAACATAAGCCATACTCCATAGTTATTAGCATTGGCTGGTTATGTCTATATATGATAGAACTCTATGGCTTCCCGTCGTCTTCCAGCCCGGTCCTTGTAGAGGCGCTTAC
Source organism: Chaetoderma sp. LZ-2023a (assembly GCA_034401795.1). NCBI lineage: Eukaryota > Metazoa > Mollusca > Caudofoveata > Chaetodermatida > Chaetodermatidae > Chaetoderma > Chaetoderma sp. LZ-2023a. Next base: position 57,713,045 of record CM067366.1, on the reverse strand, counting down.
AGTATACTCTGTGAATGTCATTGAATTTCTTTCTCCATAGCTTACTGTGCACTTGTTCTAAATGGTCCCAGCATTTTTGTGAGACCTCCGCGATCTTTAATTTATGCCGTTTGTTGGCGTCATCTAACCGCGTTTCCAATGGTAGATCTTTAAGCCATTGATTCCGAGGTGGCGGTCTTTTGTATGGGTTCATCTGTTAAAGAAGAAATAGGAAAAACTAATTAATTTGACAAAGGCTCGTTTCTTATTGTCAGACTGTAGCATGGTGGGCTAGGCCTATAAAGCTGAATAACAAAAAATCCCAATTATTTCGACTTTACAGAGCCTCATTAAATGTCCATAGGGATCTGCTGATTTGCTTAAAAATATTCATGAAATATCTCATATATTGTTAGGGGTCAATGATCTGATCTGATATGTCGCGATTTAATGGATGTATCCGATTTGGTACTCAAGAATATGATGCCATACTCAATTATGTCATATGTATGCTGATGTCATAGTAGATAGGGATGTATCTAGCTCCATCGTGATTCATGATCATTGAAAAGTATGGCAAGTGTACGATTTGTATGTCCTTACTATTTATTACACAAACATTCTGCTGAATGTTTTAAACCAACTCGACGACATAGGTAGCAACAGTGCCTAGTCAAATTAGTTTCAAAATATTCAACAGCTTACCTGTATTGTTATCTTTGCCATTCTGGGATTTCAGTGTTCAAAGTATAATTAAATCGATCCCAATGCTCGCAAAATGTGTGGAGCTTAGCTAGAAATGGACAGGGCATACATAGAAATGGATCCCTATATTTAAACAATCACAATATTTACGAGCCTGAAATAATTGCTAAATCGTAAACAATTTAGGGTGACAAGTTGAATATTTTTAAGTTACTTTGACTGGAAACGGTTGCTGTCTAATTCCTGGTGTTTATATAATGACTAGTTGTTCAGGTAGTCGCCCAGCAGTTGCGGACAAGTCACCAACCTCGCCAAACAGTTGTGTATGACAGTACATATAATGACTGTTTTCCAACTCGTCGAGCCAAACAGTTGTATATGAGCATACATATAATGACTTTCAAGCTACACTTCGGTAATTGGCTAATTCCACCAGCGGAAGTTATGTATATTTGCCAGAATATGATATATAATTAGATACCCTTTTTGGTGAGAATTCACGAAACTGTGATGCGTACTCCACTGCATGAGGGGAAAACTTCGGCTGTATGGGAATAGTATGCGCAGTTCTACTTCAACTGCCAACATGTTGAAAGAGAAAGAAGCGCACGTGTCTTTCAAAGACAGCCTATATTACGTGTGCACGTAACTTTTGAACATCTAGTGCGATACCGCTTGACTTACGAGGCCTGTTTTAATCCAGGCATCTCATTATATATATATATTAACTATTTAAGAAAAATAAAGATGAAGTGGCTTGATGCATGTATCCTGCAAAAAGCACATAACCGAATCGTCTCTTGATTGGTTAATAATTAAACAACTTACAACTCACAACTGATCAGTGTACATGTATCGACTGAGTCCGCGATTAGTCACCAACTAGTCATTAACATTAAACATGTTTAATCTGAACAACTGGTTGCACCAACTAATCTTATTCCAGCGTATATTTAGCGACTCAACTCCTTACAACTTGGAGCAACATAATGCAACTTCCTAGTCGCTACAACTACAAACGTCTACCCAGACAACATTACTATGTTGGGCCAACATGGGCGATTGGTTGGCATGGTCGCCGTTGGCTATTTGGGCATTGTGCCAACGTTGGCAAATGGTTGGCACTATCACCATTGGCAACAAAGTGGTGGGCCAACGCTGGCATACCAGAGGCAAATTACTGTGGGTTACAGTTGCTAGGGCAAGGTTGGCCCTACAACTTATAGCCAATGTAAATTATAAATGTTGCCAATGTATTTAATAATGATATACACATGCATTGGGTCAACGTTGGCATAACAGCAGCAAAATAACATTTGGGTTAGAGTTGTTGGGCCAACGTTGGCCCAACCACATAGCCAATATATATTATAAATGTTATTTACATGCATTGGGCAAACGTTGGCATAACCATGGCAAAATTAATTGGCTTATGGTTGTTGGACCAACATTGGCCCAACCAGCTTTAGCCAATGTATATGGTAAATCTTATATATGCGTTGAGCCCATGTTGGCATAACAGTGGCAAAATGACAGTTGGCTTAGTGTTGTTGGGCCTACATTGGCCAAACACCTTAATGCCAATGTTATAATAATAATAATAATAATAATACACATGCACATTAGGGAAATGCTTAAGCTACTGGCCTATTTTTTATTATTCTGAGATCAGTAAGTAGTTTGGATGATGGCATTAAAAAAAATCTGTATTTCAGGGGAGGTAACTCGATAGCCCATTATTTAATAGATAATGTGGTCTAAATATTATCCCCCCTCTAAATACAGCTATCCTGTAATACAATTTCAATATATATTGTGACAACCAATATAAGTATTTGGCAATCTATGAATAATGCCATTTTGTCTAAAATAGTATTAGTATAAAATCCCTTCTTTGGTTTGACATTGTACCTTGCAAAACTTGTTTGGCTGTTGCTTGTGATATAGCGCTGCGTGCGTGCATTCGTGCATGCATTTGTGCATGCATGTGTTCGTGTATGCGTGTGCGTACGCGTATGTGTGCTCTGCACTTAAATGTCATTGAATGTTAAATGCCTACTGTTGTAAATGTTCAAGGGGGACAATTATGCTTTCACTTTGAAATGTTTCATGAGTAGGTTGTCTCGCTTGAAGTTAACATTTATGTCTTGCCTGTGTTATAAGGGGCATTTTATAATTGTAAATGGGGTCTTGTTGGACGGGGTGGGTGTACAGATGGAATAAATATGGGAAAGGGAATTGTAAAATAACACTAAAATGGTGGTTTGGGATGTTTTTTTGTGCTAAGAAGTGGGTCAGTGAATGTATAAAAATTGTAATATTTTGTATATAAAATTGGGTGCTTGTTTGGTGATTGGGAAAGAGAAGTTTTTTATCTTTAAATATGGGAAGGGGACTTGTACAGCTATCAAATTGGGGTAGGGAGGGTTTTGGAAAGAGGGATGGGGAATTGTATAGTTATTTATCTTTTTCATTATTCACCGCTGGCATATTACTACATAATAAGGTATATCGCTTTTAATTATTGTTTGGTAGTATTGTTGATGTATTTACTATATATTTTACAAAAGAAATATGAAATAAATAAACAGTAAAATGAAAAGTGTAAGGCCTGACCCAGGGGATGCCAATGTGGACCCCTGGTCTGTGTAGGACTGCCACCACGGTTTCCGTGGGATGGTGATGTACGGGATTGGTAACCAGACTTATTCTAAATTAATACGAATTATCTTCAGTTGGAATCTATGCTGTATTATACGTCATTGTGACCTGAATTTATAATAATCAAGATAATTTTGTTGTTGTGGTTTGTTGCTGTGGTCTAATCGGTGTGCGTGCGCGCACGTGCGTGCGTGTTTGCGAGCGTGCGTGCGTGCATGTAATTGTGGTGGTGTGTCTGGTGGGGGTGGGAGGGGAGGGTGGGGGGGACTGATATATGTAGTGCATGTGCTGTACGTGCGTGCGTGCTGGACTAGGTACTGGTGGGTGTGGCTTTAGGGGCATGCGGCTGGGTGACTGGGTAGCATTTAATGTGTGTCTAAATGGGCAATATAAGGTAAGAAAAAGTATGTGTTGGAATCATATGGATATCTCATGCAAATAAGTTCTCTTGTTGCATACGCAGACGGTCGTTAGACGTGAGGTTCTCTGGTGTTAAGGTATTTTATACAATATGAGAACAGTTTTATAGACAGCCATTATGTGTGTAACTTTTGACCACTCATTTGGTAGAAAAATAAATTTTAATAAATCTTTTTTAAATATTTCTTAAGATTGATGTTAGACCAATAAGTAGATTCATGTTGGGCCAACCTAGACAGTCAGTGTTGGCCACATGTTATGTGTGTATGTTGGGCCAACATTGGGTGGATGCGTTGGGCCAACATTGGGTGGATGCATTGGCCCAACAGCCAACCGTGGGCCAACATTACAGCATACATTGGGCGATGTTGGGCCAACGTAGTATTGTTATCTGGGTAGTTGCGGATTAGTTGAGTCATTATATGTGGGCTACGCCAAGCATTAGGCAGAAACAGCTACCAGTCAAAGTAATTTCAAAATATTCAAAAGTTTCATTTCGTATTGTTTTTCATTGGCAATATTGCCACACCACACCGCAACCAAAATATCCTCAAATCAATGGAACATTAAATATCGATATATTATATATCGCAATATTTTTATGGATTATTTATAGCGAGATTGTCTAGGGAGAAATTGAGAGCAGCAATGGAGGTATCCGATCTGTCACGCAAGTATATGACTTCATACTCAATTACGTCACATAAGATAACATCACAATGTATAGTGACGTTTCTAGCTCCGTCACGAACATTGAAAGGTCCGTCAAGTGTACCAAGTATAGATGGATGTATAAACATTCTGTTCAATTCAGGTTTTTAAAACTAATTCAACTTACCTGTATAATTACCTGGAAATTGAGATTCTGGTCATTCAGGGTTCAAAATATATAAATCGATCCCAATACGCGCAAAACGGTCGGCAGAGGTTAGCTAGAAATGGCCGGGGAATTGCTAGAAATTGATCTCTTTAGGCGAGTCCCTTTCCATACCTGTGGGACAAATGGTAACTTCTGGTTATGTTGTGCCAACTCTGGCCGAGCAGAAATCCCCATGTCCACAGCACGCCGCCCCTCTTGTGAATTTGTCCATGGCAAACTTCTGTCACCTCCAACCTCGTCCGCTGTCAACCTGAAGCCATTCTCAGGAGTTCCACGCCGTATCCTGCTTCTGGACGATTGCAACGATGTGGAGGAATTTTCAGCATCCTTGGAATATTGTCTGAGAACGTTCTTAATGGGCGCTACATGCACAATCTTGAAATGTCTGGATTGTTCTGTCTCCGGTGTGTATAATAATGGGCGCATGGGACTGTTGCAGTTTCTGGGACTGCATCTGCAAAACATGAAGGATCGAGCGTTTATTTATCAGTCAATGTTATATGAATATGATGCGTAGAATATGTAGTGAGTAGACACTAGAATGAGTTTAGGAGCTTATATGTTCCACATTATACACTTTACCACCATCAGACACATCATAACCTTTTCTTAGAAATTATTCCATATATGGTCCAAAGACGGGTCGTTCTGTAGTCGAGAAGAGTTATCTATAGTTGACAATCGAATCTGCTCCACCCCATATGTTCGGGCCAGTGGGAGCGAGAGAAAGGGGAGATTAAGATAGGGTGAAGTAAAGTATCCAATGCAAATCAATTATATACTATAATCTATCTATCTATCTATCTATCTATCTATCTATCTATCTATGTTACTGTGCATTTCCGAATATTCAACAGCTTTCAATTAGGCTCCTCGGACATAATCAATAAAGCCGATACGATTCTTACGTCGTAAAAAAAAAATTTAATTCAAAGTTGTTCCTGTGATTCTGTTAGAGATAACACATTCATGAATGATGGCATCAAACGAACGAATTTGATGATTATTTGAAAGAAATTTTCAAATGATCGTTGCTGCTTCAGTCAATCACATTGCAGATCTATGAATGGGCTCTGATACTCACCTAGAAAATGGCTTTTGATGCAGTCTGGATCTCTCCAATTCAATGTCTTCTCCTCGGACATTAACGCTGAACTTAGGAGGAGGGTCCACCTATTTTAAATATTATTTTTATTATTATTATTATTATTATTATTATTATTCACCAGTTCATTCGTTCGTTCGCTCGTTCATTCCGCATGTATACTATTTGTAGGCTATGCGTGCGTGTGTGCGTGTGTGTGTGGTCATTATTGTAGACATCGAAGACAAATGCAGCTGTACCATATTTCTGTATCACATATCTAACATACAGCTGACTCACACAGGCATACATGGAACCTCTGGGCCATCCTAGACGATGGAGTAGAGCACCAACATCAAGGATATACTGAACATTCACAGTGCATTCTGTAGCTCGCCGGGTAATGTCGGGCCGTTCCGGTTTATCATGTCGACTCGCCGCGCCGCAAGTGCATGACGAGTGATGACGCTGGTTAGCATCCGGTCTCGGGGTGACGGACCTTGTACGAGACTGCCCTGCGGGAAACAAAAACCGGCTCCTAAGGCCGGTGGAACTCAATCGTTCCAGTGGGGCCGTGCGACCATCGTCGCGAACGTTAAACACAATGGTCTCATCCCACGAGTTTGTGTCACCGGTATGCTTGTCCAAAGCAATTTCGTGATCTATGGACTGATTTGGTGACCCAAAAATATAAGTCTATACAATGAGTTCAACTAAACAATTAAAAATATGCTAGATAAAACTACAATCAGAGCGTACGAAAATACGAGACATAGAGACGGGTAGATGAACTTTTAAACATGGGGCTCCCGGAGGTAGCACACAGACTCGTAGGTCCACAGAGGTATCCCCGCAAGGGAGGCTCCCATACACGAGACTTAACTAGTTAACTTAATATAAGTTATTATACCTCTAAGCTGAAAGGAAGAAGGTTATCTCAGACAAAAAGTGATGTGCCTCACACGGGCACTACTCCTAGTGCAAGTTTTGGGTGAGGAGTATTATCCTGGCGTGGTCCGTCGTCGCTGAATAATTGCGAGAGGCAAGCGCCTCTCACGAGCCTCTGTCTCGGGAATGTGTCGCCACTGCTTAAAGTGGAAGAAGAAAGGTAGGTAAAAATGGGCCAACCCTAATATTTTAATCAAAATTGCTTTAGAAAGAAAATACCATACCTAGTGAGAGTATGACTATAGGAATGCGCACTGTTTTACGTGAAGACGGGACGGAGGATTCCCGATGGATTCCCTTGTCACCGTCTTATGTAGTTCTTGGTTTGCTGTATTAGTAGTTGCCATTTTATTTCTGCGGGCCTTCTGCTTTGCTTAATCCCCTTTAGTTGTTTTCAGAACAAGAATTATTTTAGGCCACAACTGGCTGATATCTACCTAGCCATTAGACACGGCTGTCACGCAGAACAGATGTCCCAAAGACTAGTGACAGTGCTCATACATGTTACGTAGCAGGATCTCCAAACTGGATAAGAATCCGGACATCCCACCCCGCAACCACATAAAACATTACAAGACATGGGTTACATTTCATACAAGCATTATTAGACCATTTCTCCTATCGTTATGGTGGGGGTAAGAGAGACGAATGCCCACCATAAATGTCCTTCCCGCAAGGGTGTGGCAGATCTAAATATCATGCCCAGACATTTTAATAGAATTCGGTGGGGATGCGCATCTCGCCCATCACTGGGTCGCATGGAACTAACCATTTTACCTGTCATTAGGTCCATATACAAGTTGCCAGTTTTGCACTGCGGTGCGGGAGGATTGTCAGTAAATAAGATAATAATTAATACATGTGTTTTCGCAGTGCTTTCCTACATTGGCTTAAAGTACTAACTACTAAGTATCCAAAGATACACAGGAAATGTATGTGACATCGCACTCTGGCCATCACCGCTCGGAAACCCCAGTAGTTTCCCAGAGTCGATCAGCCCATGGTGCGGATGGGGACATCCAAACAATTAAGAAGCCACAAGGCTGACTGGAACACGAAGAGAGACAAAATCTTACTTATGAGTCTTACCGGAGTGCGGGGCTAGATTATCGCACTACCGGAAGAGAAGAGTATATTACACAGTATGTAATGAAGAAAGTGTCTAATCATTTTGAACCTCAATAGAAAAGGTTTAGTCGGTAGAATGCCGGGCTAAACAGAGTTATAGCACGGACAGCGACCTCAGTGAAAAATTGTTGGTGGCGGGAGAAAGTGCTGCATATATACGTGTTGCTGTGTAGTGTTTCCTACATGCACTGCAGTCCTATATTTTCTATGAATAAACAAAACATATGAACGGATGGCCACTGGCCATATATATACATAATCTAACCAGAACAATCAATACAGTGTCAAATGATCAAGATATATATAACAGTACAGGTTAACGAACCTACTATAGTGCGGTTAGCAACACATTGAAGAAAATGAGAATAATTATCAACAAATACAGAAATTATAACTAGCGGTCCTAAGACCGTTATGGTTCCTTTTAGGCATCGGGACCTTTATTGTGGACACAATATAATTAAAAAAAACCCTATATAGAGAAATAATTAAACTGTGAAGTATAGTTACTTGAATACTTGGTAGTCATTCCTAAGTTAGGCTACCATGTTACTGAAATTGATACGTTGATCCGTAGTCGACGTGAAATGATGCACTCGCCAGAAGCTGGAAAGTTCCCGCAGGTTGGTTCCCGCAAGCTGTTTTCCGCAAACAAGGCTTCCACAAGAACACTCATGGCGGGAGTGCATCGCTTAGTGCTGTAGGCCTAATAGAATGTCTAACGAGCAGTCAGTAAAAGATACTATAGTACTACGCGGTGAAGAAAGTTCCCATACACCGATGGCATGGATGGAAGGTGTAAACAACCCGTCACTAGCGGGGGTTGTTAGAGGCAAACAAGGATACAAAACAAAGCTTCATAGTGCTGGGCACGTCAGCCAGTTCTGCAGACGCACCGGGCAGAGATTACTTGCTGCGATCGAAAGTCGAAAGAACCGACATGATATTAGTGCGGCGGCGATTGAGATCCGGCGAGTATTCCATCAAAGAACATCCCAGCTCTACATCTGTAGACTCACATATTCTGTCCGTAAAGGCCTTTCCGCAAATTTGTGTTCCGAATGTAGCTGTTAGTATTCGTGAACACTTATCAGAAGTTCCAAATTACTCCCGTAAATGCGGAGTTACAAAATTGTTTTAGTGCGGTGGGTTGGAGAACTGCATGCTACGGGATAAAAACCCGACACATAGCGAAGGAAGATGTGTATTGTCTGTCGCGCTTGTTAGTAGCTGGTACGGATCCAACCTGTTCGGCCCCTGGCCGAGGGTGCTCTCGGTCACTAGATCGCTTCTCCTTTTATACTCCTCGCGTCGTCACAGGCGCAGGCTTCATCCAATCATCGTTCAAGCAAGAGCCAATCAGCGTGCAGCTAATAATAGCGCAGTCGAACGTTCTAGAACATTCTAAAAGCTTTGCGTCCACATGGTTATGACGTCACGGCAATATTTTGAAGATAATCATGAAGAGTTTTCCCTGGATAACTCAGCCACTTCTTAACCGATTTTGAAATGGTTTACAGATTTGAAAAGCCCGTTGAAAATATGGTCTTGCGTAATGCCAGATTTAACGGGACCAGGCAATTAATAAGGATTACAGGGTACCATTTCAGTACACTAAAAGTACACTATCTACGTCGTAAGTACGTGCTCCATATAAACAGCGTCCTATCGCGCATGCACATCATGCGTTTTAATGAACTTAGTCGTTTTTCGACACGCTATCTCTCCCATAGGCCTATATACGCTTATGGCTCTACCCAGAGGGGTGTGTTCAGGAAACGAATCCAGGACAGGCGGCGCGTACCCAGCTCAGCTGGTACGGCCGGTATCCGACCGGGCGATCCGAACTACAGTTCTCGTTGCTCTCCTTCCGTGGTTTTCTACAGATTAACAGCATGGGTTGCTTTATTAGCGTGCACGGGAAGACCGGATGGTTCCAATACTGCAGGTTGGTGACTACAGAGTTCATATTTGAAGTTATGGTAGATCTTTCCAGTGCTCGCCAACAGTTATCAGTCTCTGAAATATAAACTGTGGATCGACCTTCACAGACTCGCCTTTGATCTTGCCAACGGATCTTGGACCAAGTGTCACAGCTTGATCTACTTTACAGAACGAGAACGCTTCCACAGATTTCAGAATTTTTTTCTAACATCTCTTGATCTGTGAACATCGACTCCTTCTATGGCTGTTATGCCATTAACGATGTTAAACAGTGATGCATTCTGAAGGACCCCGTTCCTCCCTCCCTGCCCCTCACTCCATCGCCATGCCCCGCCCCCTCCACCCTCACTCTCTCACCAACAGCTGTGTCTCTATCATTCCCCTTCCTATTATCAAGCCCCTCCCCCCTTATGTCTTGACACTTCCAATTGGTACTTGCTCAGTAATGAAATATGTGTATAATCCTGCCCAGTATCTGTCACTGCGCCTCACCATGTGGTATCCTTCCTCAAATTTCTGGTGGAGGTCTGGATGCATTTATGGAAGATTATGCATCAATTGCAGATAGATGTATGCAGGCTTTGCATATATTGTGTGCCCAGATACTGCAAGGTATTGTAACATTCCATGTACTTGTTAAAGGTGCAATCTCCTGTTCCATATCCGCTCAGCTTTGAGAAACCTTTGCAGGATGTCTACCATGTTCAAATAATGTACCCAGAGTGACAGTCTGCATAGCCATCATTTCTTTATTTTTATATTTCTTACATTCGATTCTCCCCAAATACTTCTACTGAACAACCTCTTCCACAGATAATTGAGAAGATCCCTCATACAGATCTGTTGCTGCTTCCATGTCGGTTGTGACAATATCTTGTTTAACTTATCCCTAGAGAATCTATCTCAGGCAAACCAGCATTTGTTATCTCCACGATCAGCTACTTTTTCTTTGGTCGGTACTGGCAAATCTTTGTGTTGGCCACACGAATGGTGCAACGTCTACCAACATGTGGCACACAGCATTACGAATTAGCATATAGCTCACATTGCGGCTAGCATATACGTCCTTCAAGAGTTCTTGTAGGCCTGAGTCTGCCATCGGGTGCCCAATAATCTGCTGGAAGCACGTCTGCAAATCATACGAGTCTGAGGACACTGTGGTTAAGAGCACTGTCAATTCGCTGAGACTGAATAATTGTTGGCTCTCTGCAGTGTAACGGCTGGTCGAATGCGAGTACTGGTGTGACATTATATTGGCTAGCCTTGGAAGAGACACATTTTAGGGTAGATGAGATACAGGATGGACCACGTGGATCAGGTAAATCATTGGGAGAAACATTACCGAAGATGTATTGGCCATGATGTAACATCTGCATCATGCCAAACCATGCTGGCCTGGGCATGTGAAGAAGTATGGAGATCTTCGTATCGCATCTAATTGTGATGTAGGATCTTATATGCCACTTGTACAACAGTACAAGTGAGAGGTGGGGTTGTTGGAGGAAACTTAGAATACTAAATGTTCTTTGGTAATATATACTATCTGAGTACACCACTATATGGCAAAATATTGGTATTTAATGCCCATCTTCGATTTATTCAAAGGGGTTATGCATCCAAACCTATTTTAGTATATTCCACACGCAACCTGGTGTCTAGAAACCCTATTCTTTAATTTTAAATTACCCAAATGTATTATCTGAGAGAAAAGATATGCCAAAATAGATAGTTGGCGGCCATATTGGATTTATGCAAATTAGACACATTTCCACATCACTGATTTCTTTGGACTTATGGTGTGGTGTTCTGGGGACATCATAGAAGTGCATTGTGATAAGAATATTGTGTTGCATTTTGTTTCCAAGTAAAACCTTATTTTGCCTGGACTACTAATGGACTACGGTACTAATGCATCAACCAAACCACATCGGCCCTGAGGAATGTCCCCAGTTACCCGGGAAAATTATGAAATCTGGATGTTCTTAGATGGTACGTTCACTTTGTTGCCAAATGCGTGTATGTGTGGGCATGTTTGGCTAAATATGTATCTTAGAAGTGCCGGCGTGTCTTGGTAGCCTGTATATGGCCTAACAAACACAATTGCTAAATGAGGAGCTCAAAGTCTGACAGGTGCAGGCTGGGGTGGGATGGTGTTTTGTATCTTTAGTTCAAATTATCAGTATTAGGGCAGCTAATGAATAGCTACAGAAAACGAACACTGGTACAATTTATTATATTTCTCATATTGGTTAGTATTGCCAGTGGCAGATTATAATAGGGGCATCCCTGATCTTGATCAGACACACAGACAGTCACCCCCCCCCCTCCACCCCCCACCCCCCCCCCACCCCGATTTCTTCTATCAAACCAATTGAGGCAATAATATTTGTGCAGTTTATATTTTAACACATAAAAAAAGCTACATTGACATATGTCCAGAGAACTATTTTCGTTTGCCGTCATGATTACTTTTACCTGTTGTTTCAGAAAGAACAGCATTTCTGGAGACAAATATGACCCATCAGGTATATTACCTTTAGCCATTTAATTTAATTTTTAGTTCTCTCTGTTTTTTAAAAGGCCAGGATTTGACCTGCTAAAATTGAGTCAATGAAAAATTTAATTAAAATCAAATGACTAGGATAGAATAATTTTACAGTCAACTGATCATGAATTCCATGAAAAAAGGCCATCTGACCAGAATTTGTATTCTCGAACAATAATTATGTATTGTATATCAATTTAGTAAATAAATAATGTATTAATCGGTTCCGGATGAATAATTCCCGTTTTCATGATGACCCCCCCCCCCCCCCATGATGCACGTGCAAAGGTACCACGTGCTCGTCGTGTACTAGATAACGCTTAGAAATTCGTTGTTTTAAATCCTTTGGAACCAATTAATTACTGCGTCCTCTAAAGCCATCTAGAGGTGAGTTATATATCATTATAATCAGCTGCTACTATAGATTATGAATGCATTAATATTGTATTTGTCACTTTTCGTGTTGTGATGGGAAAGTAGTTTAAATATCGTATTACTTTAGAAAATTAATTATTTCTGTGTATGTCATTCCGTCACAAATCTTACGAAATGTTGATATTAAAACAACACGTGGCAATACTCGGGTTGCGTTACAAAATCTTCTTACTGTATCACATGTATAAACAGAAGATTACATTTTCATTCACGTTTGTTGACAAGATTTATTGGAAATATTCGTGACGGAATGACAAATCTTACCGTGATGGAATGACAACAACTTGTCATTCCGTAACACGCAAAATATAGGCTTAACCAATGTCCTAACAACACCATAAATTGTATGTTTGGAGCTGGCAAGTAGGTATATATCATGGGATATAGACGGACGTGGGGTGTTTCAGGAATACTCTCGGAATGATTGAAAATTAGATGCTCTGACTCTGAGAAACAATTCCCACATTCTGAGTATTAAACATGCATATTTAGCTTTCTAACTTTGAACATAATTTACATATCTTCTTGCAGACTTTTAAAGGGGGTGGGGGCCCTGCAAGTGGACAAGGGGCAAATATTTCCATATGTGATATGTCAAATGCTCCCTGCCGCCGTCTGGACTCAATGTAGACTTTGTGCTTTAGTCTATTAACCCTGGAACTATCCATTTCCTCATAGAGTAGTTTAACACACCCGTATATTCACCCACTCAGACTATTTACACCAAGAAATTCGTTCATTGGCATTATATGTTCATTCATTAGTTTATCCACCCCCCCACCCCACCCCACCTCCACCCCCACCCACCCCACCCACCCACCCCACCCCACATGTATGCATTCAGGAATCCATCTATCTAGTCATAGGCAATCATTTCTTTTCATTTTACATAGGCATTTTCATTAATTACATAAATATATTCATTCATTTCTTTATTTTTGTGTTCATTTGTTTGTTAATTCATTCATTAATTGACCCTGTGTACCCCAAATCAAGAGATTATCACTCTTGTTTCCGTGGTCGTCTTCGTCAATGCCGTAAGTTGCCCCTGTCGTTGCCACTGTTGTTGTTGGTGTTGTTGTTGTTGTTGTTGTTGTTGTTGTTGTTGCGCATTGCCATTCTTATTTTCTAACCATTAACCATCATCAACACTTGTGCCATATTAATTTTTTTGCTAATGAGAAATAAGATAACAGTGAATAATTATAGAAAGTGAATTAATGAGATCGTTGATGACGGGGACAATATCGATCGATTTTAACCTATAACTGAAGTTTACAAAACACCTGCATCCCTGGGTAAGGCAAAGAGAAAGGCAGTCCGTTCTTTGCCACAAAGCCCACGGAAAAGAGCAGCTTTACTTAAGACATTAGCGTACGAATATTTGGATGTGTGCATAGTCTCTAAACGTAAATCTGGAATTATCATTCCACCACGCATAGAAAAGTGTGTAACAGAATTCTATCAAGATGATTCAATCTCAAGAATGATGCCCGGGAAGGCAGACTATATAACCGTTCGTGATGATCAAGGCAGAAAACGACGAATTAAAAAACGGCACATGTACATGACAATTCGAGAGGCATTCCATCTATTCATTGAAGAAAATCATGACAAGCAAATTGGAAAATCAACCTTTGCTAGCCTTCGGCCCAAGTAGGTGCTGCTGTCTTCTCAAATGCCACGAAACGTATGTGGATGCACATACCACAGCAATGTCATTCTAATGCTCGAACGTCTTCATCAGAAGTACGCAGATGTATTCCCACTGTATTCAAAAGAAACATTCTGGAATAAGTGCATATGTAGAATTGACAGTTTGGACTGTGCATTAAATGAATGCCAAGTGTGCTCAGATGGAAAACTGTTCGATGAAAACTTCTCATCTAAAGTGACTGGTGATAACTATGTGTGTTTGGAATGGTATCAGTGGACTCTGGAACAGGACAATTTTGTCCAAAAAAACAAAGGTCCAAGGAACGTCTGAAGAAGCTATGCTCACTTTTAAAACTCAAATGCCGAGGTTTAGCTGGCACTGTTTCGTAAGGCAAAAACAGGCAGCATCTTATAATTTCGACAAAGATGCCGCCACTCGCCCATAAAGTGAATCGTGTGTGCTGCAAATGGACTTTGCCGAGAACGTTACATGTAGTTTTCAAGATGAAATTCAATCCGTGCACTGGCGGCAGCGTCAAGTTACACGACAAGGATTTATCACCGTGCCGAGAGGTTAAGCTATGCATTAGTTTCCAATTGTCGTGACCATGACAAATCAACTGTGGCAGCGTTCACATCAACGGTTATGAAAATCATTAAGCAACATCCAACGATACGCAACATGAATATATGGACAGATGGCCCATCCAGCCGATACAAGAACAGATTCATCTTCGCCTTGGTCCCCAAGCTTCAACAAGTCTATAATGTAGGTGTGACTTGGAACTATTTCGCAACAAGTCATGGCAAGGGTCCTAATGATGCTCTTGGGGGAAATGTTAAAAGAATAGCATATGGGAAAATCACAACAAAAAGTCACCTTGTGAATGATGCATTTACATTTGCAGAAGCTGTCCACAGCGCAGATAATATAACAACACTGCTTTTTAACCAAGACGCTATACAAGGTGAGTTGTCGTTTCTCCAAGTGCATGCGTTGTGGCAACATCTTAAAGCCTTTCCTGGGACAATAAACGTACACCACGTGGCATCCATCACCAATGTAACAATCGGTACAAAGTACTTTGCCAGTGCAGAGGTGTCAGTAGTCCGTGAATTAGCATATAAAACTACCAACGGTGCAGAAAAGGACCTTCCCGTGTTTGAGACCGAGGCTGAAGCACGGGAAAATGAACTGGTCATTCTTACCGATGATCATATTGAAACAGGAGCTTCTTTTGACCAACACGCCCTGGAAATGGATACGCTACACGTTGAAATGACAATCACTACTGCTGAACAACGGGCTGCTGAACCATCGCCCAATATGAGTGACATAAAGACAAAACAACAGAAACAACAATTGAAGTCTAAGCCTAAATTACCAGTAAATAGGAATCGGGTTGTTTATAAATGCCCCTCCTGTCATTGGGCATATGGAGATCCACAAGACCCTTATAGAAGCGATGAATGGATAAAATGTTGCGTGTGTGAAAAATGGTATCACCTGACATGTGGCGAGAGCCATGGCATAATTGATGATGACGAACGCTCGACATGCGGTTTCTATCACAATGAATGAATCCAGAATTAGCTATTCCCAGCCTATTGACTAGCTAAGTCCCGCCCACGCTGTGTCCATGTTGGGATCGATCGAACCCTGAACTCACTGAATCTCAATTTCCAGAACACTATACACGTAATGTGTAAGCTGGCTGTGTGCTGTTGCTGCATATGGCAGTCAAATTAGTTTCAAAATATTCAACAGAGTGATTATTAAATAATAAAGATATATAATTCGTGCAACTTAACAGACCATTAAGCGTTGATGACGGCCTTAGCTACGTAATTCATGACGTATTTGATTGTGACATCTTCATACCTGTGACGCAATTGAGTATGTCGTCATATACGTGACCGCCAGATTGGATTCCTATATTGTTAATGAATTGTCTAAAACACTAAACGTTAGTTTAAAGTTACTTAGCTGCTACATCTAATTTAGTGAAGCAGCATTTCACCATATCTAATTCTTGATAATGTGACGGAATATCACACATTAATTCCGTCACGTAAATGGGTGTAATTCCGTCACACCATTAATAAGTGCGTCGTTCCATTATGTTTAGAAAAAGGCCTATCAAAACTGTTTTAATCCAGCGGAAGAACACTCCAGAACATCATAAATCATATAGTAAGCCTACTTTGTGTGAGTATTTGCAAAAACATAGGAATAGATTGTCTGGAAATGCAGGTTTTTTCATGTAATTCTGTCACGTCCAGAAATCTTTTTAAAAAATATATGACCCAACCCTTGCTGATATGGAATGTCGAAAGCGAAAATTATAATAGACATATCTCATCTGAAAAAGATTTAGCCTGTCTCAAGTTAATAATAAGATAGTTACAAAACTCAAAGGTCAATGGTCTCTTGGTTTGTGTAATTCCGTCACGATGGATTTCATGTGATGGTCCATATCTACCTCTGGAAATGCGGAAATAAAATCTCTAAGCATACAGATCACCCCCACCTCGCACCCACAACCCGCATCATCAACACCTTCAGGTTTGGATTTCTATTTCCCCAGCACGAAAATATTTTTTCTCCCGCCTCTAACAAACCTCAATCCGTCACTGAGTATTCCATATATTAGCATGTACCTTCAGCACATTCTAAAATGTGTCACAAATATAGAAACGAACTCGGAAATACCCATTTACCAATGGTTCTTATCCATGTTTTTAAATCCGCCTGTCATATAATAATTGCAACTTTCAGAATTCATAAAAGGTAAACACAAAGCATCACTTTGAATGAAGTGCAATCAGTTAAATCGATTTGTCAGTCAGGTAACTGACGTCACAATCAATTACGTCATATATAGGATGACGTCACAATTATATTTGACAGAAATATTCCTTCATCGACCTGGAATAGTCCGTCAGTTGTACGAATTGTATGTCTTTATTAGCTAATAAACAGTCTGTTAACTAATTTGAAACTAATTTGACTGTCCGCTGTTGCTGCCATATAGAGTTAGGGTTACGATTGGGATTTTGAGAATTCAGGATTCCAAGTATATAAATCGAACACAACACGCAACTTTCAGAATTCATAGAAGGAAAACACAAAGCATCCCTTTGAAGGAACTGCAATCAGTTATGAATGATGAATCGATTTGTCAGTCAAGTATATGACGTCATAATCAATTACGTCATATATAGGATGACGTCACAATTATATTTGACAGAAATATTCCTTCATCAACCTGGAATAGTCCGTCAGTTGTCCGAATTGTATGTCTTTACTAGCTAATAAACATTCTGTTAAATAATTTGAAACTAATTTGACTGTCCGCTGTTGCTGCCATAGGGTTAGGGTTACGATTGGGATTTTGAAAATTCAGGATTCCAAGTATATAAATCGAACACAACACGCACAGCGCATGGGCGGAGCGTAGCTAGAAATGGCGGGGCATAGCTAATATTGGATTCATCCATTATGTCACGTCTCATTTTTTTTATCGGGCCAAAAAAATTGGTGGGATATTATGTGATGGTACCGTCCGGCAGGCAGAGTGGTTTCCGGACAATACCTGTTACCGTTTGTAGGATCGCGTTGAAACACCATATCGTGTTTGGACAAGGTGTGAGGAAGAAGCCTATCGAAATTAACGATGATTCGAAAATTGGTTTCTGGAAGATAACTCCGTTACCGTTTATCGGATCGCTTTAAACCGTAAGAGGATGGTATAAGTAGACATTGGGAAGAAACTATCGAAATTGACGATGATCCGAAATTCAAGGTGGCCGTCAGCCACATGCGGCCATCTTGAAAATGAGTTTCCGGGTGATGACTTGTTTACCGTTCGTCGGATCGTTTTGAAACTTGATAGGGTGATTGGACTATGTATGTGGAAGAAAGCTGTAAAAATCCATGACAATCCGAAATCCAAGATGGCCGCCATCCACCGCAGGCCATCATGAAAATTGGTTTTCGCATGATAACTTTGTTACCATTCATCGGATCTCTTTGAAACTTGATACGGTGGTTGGACTAGATCTGGGAAAGAACCTTCTAGAAATTAACCATGATCCGCTGTCCAAGATGGCAGCCAGCCACCGGCGGCCATATTGAACATTTGTTTCCGAATGATAGCTCCGATATCGTTTATTGAATCGCTTTGAAACATCATAAGGTGGTTGCACTCGGTTTGGAGAAGAACCATAACAAAATCGATAATAATCCGCAATTCAAGATGGCCGCCAGCGAAGGGCGGCCATCTTGAAAAATGGTTTCCGGACGATAACTCCATTACCATTTATATTGGCGGATTGATTTCCAACTTTATAGAGTGCCTGGTCTAGGTCTGAGGAAGAAATAGCTATTTTCTGATAGCTCTCATTCATTGGTTTGTCATCATGGTGGGAGTATTATGCGCCGTTTGCGCTCTTTTTTTAAATATCAAAAACAAATAATGAGCAGCATATTGTTTAGCTGTTAATCCTCATATAATTCCTCTAAATGTCCGCAAGTGACCGGATTAAGTTTATGTGGAGGTCCACCGCAAATTAGTTCTGGGGGCCCTTATCGGTGTGTCAAGGGGTGCGGGGGGGGGGGGAGGTTGGGAGGTGGGGGAAATGGCTGCTTCTGCCACCACGGCCGCCGCCACTGCTGCTACCCCAAAATTACGTATGTGCCCAAATGAGTTTGAATATTTTGCAAATAATTTGACTGAAAGCCAATGCAGCACGAGCTTTCAGTCAAATTCTTTTCAAAACATTCAACAGATTCCGGATAACATGATTGTAAAAGTGAAATACTGCGATTACAGGTTTAACTGGGTAAATGCGATAGTGGGATTTGATTTAGGACGCCTTATTTTTCGGGGCCCCGGGCTGTAGTCCCATTAACCATTGGAGTCATGTCTGTGTGACGCATTAATGTCCATATACTCTCGAATTTAATAGTATGTAATGTGTATTTGGCAGCAGAAAAGCAGATGAAGTCTGATATCATCTAAATTTCAGAACCCAGACCACACCTGGGCATTCGCGACGCCTTTAGTTGGAAGAAGGCCTGCGCCTGCGGACGCTCGTGCTCAAAGTATAAAGTATTGAAGTTATTTAACCCTTACCACTCTGATGTCTAAGTTTTTAATTTTCAAATTAGATTAAAAGATTAACTTGTGTTCATTTTTCAACAAATTTGGTGGGAGATGGTGCTGTCGTAGCAGGACGTAGGACGATATGTCCACCAAAATTGTTGAAAAGTGTACACCAGTTTCTTTGCTACTGACACAGTAAAAGATAGAATATTGACATCAGAGTGGTAATGGTTAAGCGATGTCATGAATACCAGTAGGCCTATATGAGCACAAGATGTATAACAAGTATTCCTCTAATTGATTATGACACCCGTATCAAACGGTAGGATATAGGCATAATAAAATCAGTAGGGCATACATAGCTGCAAAGCGGTTGGTCTATATACTTACTCTAGATAATGTAGGTTTCCGTGTGTAGACAAACGTCACAAAAGGCAGAGTTATTGGTCGGTAAATGCGGTGCGGGAAATAGTCACGGCCCAACCGATAGCACGTATCATTACACTCCACCATTTTATCACGTATATATTACTAATCTAAATACCAGTATTTTCATAGCAAACAACAATCTTGTACCGCCCCTTTCTTGTGATGCTTCGATTCGATTGATTGAAGTGCCAATGTACCCGCACCACCTTGCCTACAATTGTTTTATTATGACGTCATGGATTCGTCATCGTTTTATGCGGTATATCGTCATATATAGCGGAAGTGTGTATTTTGCTTAATTACATCATAAGTACGTGTTTATGACGTCATCATTGGTTGTTAAGCAAAAACATTGATTATCACAGAAATTGAATAAAACGACTTTCGCTAACGAAATTTAATAATTAGGAATTGGATAATTTGGAAATAATATATTTTATTTGAATGACATTATATAAAAGCATTATTTGGCGTGTTTTAACAGCCACCCCCCCCCCCCCCCCCGAACCCGGAAAGACGCCATGCCTTGACACGCCCATAGTATGAGTATTTTACTGTGTTTATGTAGGAATGTATGTGATGAAACCGTGTCTGTTTAAGGAATTTACCTTTCCTGAGTATCCACCCACTATATGGCGTCATAATCAACTACGTGACGTGTAGAATGACATCATAATGAATGACGTGGAGAAGTGCGTCACGAAGGCGTATTTGAAGACGGACTATACGTTGTTGTACGATTTATATGACTTTACCATTTAATAAATATTATGTTGAATATTTTTAAAACTAATTTGACTGGGCGCTGTTGCTGCCATAGACAGTACCAACACTCAGTCAAATTAGTTACAAACTATTCATCAGTTTTCCTGGAGAGTTTTCAGGAAATTGATAGTGAGGGCATTCAGTGATCGACCAATCACACACACGGCGAAGTGTGGGTGGAGCTTAGCTAGAGATGGGCGGGGCATAGCTAAAAATAGAAAGTCAATTGCTCTCTATGTAAGGTATCAATCATCTCATAGACGTCGCCTTCAGATGGATCACCTAATTGTAATAAGGACAATTTGATAAATACCCGCGTCGTTGAGATATTTTTCAATCGGGCGGCCCTGCCATGTGGCAAAAAGTGTATTTTGGAAACAATGTTGCTGAAAACTATTGCTGTTACGTTTTAGCTTTTGACGCCAGACACATGTCTTCTGTACCCCGCGGACATACATCTACCCAAGTTTGGAGTAGATCGCTCCAATAGGCTTTTTAATGCTTCATGTGTCCATTTTAATAGCGGTTGAGTTTTAGTGTCTGACCCCAAAATTTGCACACGCCTTCGGAACCCCATGGGTCAGCGTCCACCTAAGCTTGGAGAAGATCCCTGCAGCAGATCCAGAGTTATTAAAATGCCTTACGAACAACAACAAGAAGAAGCAACAACAGCACCCCAGACTCGCGTTAACACTTGCGTCTAGTGACGCAGGTAAAAATGTGGTCACCTCGCGAACATACAGTTTAGTTTGGAAATCCGAGTTTACGATAACATACTTTATTCGGGTAAAATTTGAAGTAAATCGGATAGGTATAGTTGAAAATAAAATATTTGAATCAATTTTTACCTATGCCCCGCTCATCTCTAGCTAGATCTTTGTGCTCTCTAAGTCTCAATTTACAGAAAACTATACAGGTAACCTGTTGCATATTTTAAAATTAATTTGACTGGGTGCTGTTGCTGCCTATGGAACCAACAACAACAACCACTTAAATTAGTTTCAAAATATTCAGCAGCATGTTTATTAAATAGTAAAGCCATGCAATTCGTACAACTTTACGGACTTCAGCGTTTATGACGGTCATGATCACGTCATTCATGAAGGAATTGATTATGACGCCAACCTACATGTGACGTAGTTGATTATGACGTCATAAGGTTGACTGAGAAACTGGCTTCCTCCATTGATTATGATGCCAGCCAACATGTCACGTGGTTGACTATGACGTCATGTGAGAGAATGGATTCCTCCATTTATCTGTAATACGATTTGAATCCAGATTAAAGTTTTAACACAAGCCCCTGAAATTCCAGTGGCCAGCCATTCCATAGGCCTACAACAAAGCTGCTGAATATTTTGAAACCAGTTCCACTGGAACCTGTTGTTGATCAGTCAAACTCGCTTTAAAATATTCAACAGCTTACCTTAAACTTTAGATTCTAGGAATTCATGTCTCAAAGTTTCAAATGGATTCTAACACATGGAAAAAGTGGACATAGCTGTGTATGGCATCGCTAGAAATGGATCCCCTCTGTTGCACATGTATGTCCAGATATCTGAGCCTAGCCCTGTGCTAATGGGTATTGAACTATCCAATATGACAGAATGAGTAGGGGGCATCGGGGTCAATTGTGTAGCACATGACAATTGTAACACTGGCGATAGCAGATTCTAGCGCAATTCTAGTTTTCTACGTGCGAAACTATAGCGTAAATGACATTCCATGATTAGAACAGGGGAATTCTCTTCTTGCCATCAAAGTATCAAGTCACAGACATGTTGTTTACGATCAGTGTGAGCAAAAATCGAAATTTTGCACCGATTGGATTTTTCCTTGTACTTAAATAAACGTTTCTAACTTTCTATCGTGATAACATTATGGAGAAAACTGGGGAACATAATTAATATCATCGGGAAGGGTAATATTTGGGCTGTATTTATGATAAAGAGCTGCAGCCAGAGCTTGCTTGTAGAGTTGACGGTTCCATTTTATCTATCCATCATATGACGTCATAATCAACTACGTGACGTGAAGGATGACGTCATAATTAATTTTGACATGAATGACTCGATTTAGTTCGTCTTTAACGCTTAATAGTCAGACACGTTGTACGTTTTACCATTTAATACAAATTATGTTGAATATTTTCAAACTAAATTTACTGGGCGCAGGGCTGCAACAGCACCAAGTCAAATTAGTTTCAAAGTATTCAACAGTTTTCCCATATATTTGTGTGGAAATTAATAGTCAATGAGATCACGGATTGATCGATCCCAACACAGGCAAAGTGTGGGTGGAGCTTAGCTAGAAATGGGCGGGACATAGTTTAAACTGGAAAGGTCCATTTACACCGTGCTGCAATTGGCCACAACATTATTTTACATGCATTGCGCAGGCAATATACTAATTATACCTGGAGTGGATTCGAGCAAACGAATAATATTATTTTATTATAATCTTAGACTTAGAGACCATACATTATCCATCCGTGCTTCACGTTTATCCAGAACAACACAACCAGCTTTAATAAAACAAATGTGTGACATTTTTACACTTTTGGACGAGGTGATAGCGGAATATATGTGTGCTAAGCCATCTCAACAAGAAAGGTTGTTAATTTGAGGCAATCAGGAATCACACTTATCTCTCCAGGCTTTAGATTATTGTAGGGATGTTAGTATTGTATTACTATCACATACACGCACGCACACACACACACACACACCACACGCGCGCGTACGCACGCGCACCGCAAACCCCATGGTCGTGAGGTTTCTGGTCCCCAAAAGCGATACATCAACAGTGCATGTGATGTGTGGAGGAAAACACATCTTATAGACACCAGAGTATATATGATATAGTAGGAATAGCCAGAAGTAGCGCATGCGCTATCAAAAGCAATATGTCCTAAATCTCCTAATAATGTGATTCATGTGTAGATGGGTATTTCCCATTAATCGAGGCATTGGTGACAGATAGGCCTTGCCCAAGCGAGTCTGATCTTAGTTTTAGGATTACCATTTTTAATCATGATAACACCACACGGTATTATGTCAATGATAAATCTACCATTTTTAATCATGATAACACCACACGGTGTTATGTCAATGATAAATCGAGCCAACCGTCACCATCTGGTTAATCAAATACTAGAGCTTGTCAGCATTGTTTGTTTCAATCAGCATCCTACATCTCTGTCATCAGGTGATTATTGTTACTGAGAAAAAACTGGATTACGTCACCACCATAAGTCTCAATGTTCAAGATGATGCGGTGACCACCGAGTGTTCTCGCATTCACGGTTATTCTACCGTTCGCTCTAGCTGAGATCAAGCTTAACCCCTTTTGTGTCAACAACGCCTCAAAGCGCTCAAAATATTACTTTATATATCAATTAAACATTGTGATGGTCAATGTTTTTCAAGATGTTTTAATTTTAGAAGACTATTTTTATAAATTTGCCACTGAATTTTTTTTCGCAGACTTGACCATTAAAGGGGTAGTTGTGGTAACGAAAATTAAAGTTTTTACTTAGCCAGTATCTATCTGCAGGCCAAAAGAATAGTATTTTTGAAAATTCACCACTAGAATGACTGGCTCGGTTTGACCATTAAAGGGTTAAGTTGACACAAGAGGGGTTAATATGATCAACAAAAGTCTTAGTCATGAAAGCTCCAACAGTCAGACAACCAGTAGGTATACTGCCACTCAAGCCAGTTCTAACTGCCAATGGTTACCTGTATAGTTTTCTGGAAATTGATAGTCAATGAGTTCAGTGATCGATCGCCACTACCCCAAGCAAGAAAGAGCGGCACAAAACTCGATAACGCTATGGCAGATACAATGCGGAAGAAGCAGCGGTGTTGGCAGAGGTACATGGAGACGAGCGAACCTGAGAAATACAGAGAATACACAAAACAGAGAAACAAAGTGAGGGCCATGACTTGCAGAGAGATATGGAAATTGAAGACGACAAAGGCAAAATCAGACCTAGTTAAGTCTAAAGCAGGTGAAGAAGAAGAATTAACGGCATCAGATGAGGAGAAAGCTCAGATACTTTCAGACTTCTTTTCCAGTGTGTTCACTAGGGAGCCGCAGTTAGAAGACGGACCAGAAATGAGGAGAGAAGGCGACACAGCCCTGGCTGATGGTAAGATTGCAGAAGAAGATGTGAAGAAGAAGCTGTCAGCGATAAAAACTGACAAGTCACCAGGCCCTGACGGAGTACACCTCAGAATCCTAAAAGAAACGTATTCGGTTATATCTAGGCCATTGGCAATACTTCTTAATACAGCATTCAGCACAGGCAAGGTACCAAAGGATTGGAAGATGGCGAATATAACTGCTATTTTTAAGAAAGGGAGTCAGAAGTCAGCAAGCAACTATAGGCCAGTAAACTTAATCTGCATATTGTGTACGGTGATGTAATCAATCATCAGGGACCGCATCATTGAACACATGAAATGTAACTCCATGTTCAACGATAAGCAGTTTGGCTTCATTTCAGGCAGATCCATGTCATTGCAGTTGTTGACGGTGCTACATGGATGGACACAAAAGCTAGAGTAGGCGTGCAACATAGATGTTATATACCTTGATTTTATGAAAGCGTTTGATACAGTACCTCACCAACATCTACTCAGTAAGCTAATGAGATATGGAATAACAGGACAAGCCCATCAATGGATCAAAGATTTTTTATCAGACAGATCACAGAGAGTTATAGTCAACAACTCGACATCAGAATGGAATACGGTTATCAGCGAGATTCACCAGGGCAGTGTGCTAGGACCAGTCCTCTTTGTCTTGTACTAAATGACCTCCCAGGGTCTCTGACATCAGAAGCTTATATGTACACTGATGATACAAAGATCTCACGTCTGATCAAAAGCGAGGAGGACCAGAACGTGCTGTAAGAAGATCTGTTTAAGCTACAGGATTGGTCCGACAAGTGGTTGCTACGGTTTCACCCTGAGAAATGTAAAGTAATGACAGCTGGTAGAAGTCAGGAAGATGAGACGAGAGATTACTTTATGAGAGGTGACAGTGAAGAAGGGCCCAAGCATAGACTGATTAGGATCAACAAAGAGAAAAATCTACGTGTCACAGTGGATAGCCGGCTCTCATTCGAGGACCACATAAGTGAGATGGGCAACAAGGCAACAAAAATGATGGGGCTGATCCGGAGGACATTCGTACATCTAGACATGGAATACTTCTTATGGCTGTACAAGGCACTGGTCAGACCTCACCTCGAGTATGCCAATGCAGTGTGACTTCCACCTGGAAGCACCTTCGAATATTGATTCCCGGCTTGCAACTCTGGAGCTCGTATGACTCAACCGATCTCCTCGAGATCTTCGAACCATGCACTACGCAGGGCCTTGTCTAGCACGCGTTCATCCTTCGTGAAGCTGGTGTTGCTATGGCGTTCTATGGCCTCGATGAGCTTCCCGTAGGCACTGTTGCCGAGGAGTTTGAAGAGATCTGCCAAGAGCACTTTGCTCTTATCTACATCTCCCGAGCAGCGGGCCTCTGTAACATTCTCCACGAACCACTCGAATGGGTGCTTGGCCTCATAGTCTATGGTGCGGTATACAGCAGTCATCTCCAGGCCATGGGTTATATACCACTTGAGTGTCAGTATGTACAGCAGCCGCTTCTTGCCAGAGAGGGCAACGACCATCTTCTGGTTGGTGGGACGCTTCCTCCCTGTTCGCCCAGATATGCCAGCATCTCAGAAGAGATTGCCTCTACCGGGATCGCGCGGTTATAGAAGAGACGAGGCATTTCATAGAACTTTGCCCACAGAGCCTTGGGGACCTCTATATCCACCTCAGCAAACCCAAACCAGCTGTCTGCTAGGAGAGCCTCCTTAAAGCTAGCAACACCCCTGGCACCGGACCAATGGCGCACGGTCTCCTTACCACATGGCATCTCTTTGGTCATCATTGACAGGTACAGAGCATTTGCATCTTAGCCAAGCAGACGTTGGCAGACACGCTCACTCTGGCAGATTCAAGTCACACCGGCCTCGTGGTATCTGGTGAACATGATGCTGGGACCTCCAACAACAGCACCCTTCAGCATTTCGTAGGCTTCCTTTCCCGGTGAATAGAGGCTAACATCTGGCATGTGCTGAGTGGTTCCATGTAGGAGGTACTGCAGTGACACACCTGGGAGAGACACAGCGTCTTTGAGGATGTCTATTTCTCGTTCGGTGTAGAACTCCCGCATCTGCTCTAGGGCTTTGATGAATGGACTGATGTCCAGGTTGTTGTAGTATCGCAGCCAGTTGGCGAATGTCCGCATTCCATGTTCGCTGAATGTCTGGTTACACTGTTCCCACTCTGATCGCGTCAAGAGGTAGCCACCCTTGAGCTTAGATGTCCATGCTGAGTAGCCAGGAAGCCCTGGATAGTTGAGCTTCTCATGTGTGTCAAACCATTCATATGGGAGCCAGATCTTCTGCTGTGTACACCCATAAGCTTTGACCCATACCTCATACGAGACTCCTGGGCCGAGGTAATTCAGCACATCGAGAAACGTAGCTCGAGTGTTATGAGGAACATGGTCTGACTAGCCTTCTTGGCGACTTTCACTGTACCTATACTGCCAGTCAGCTCATCGACAAAGTACTTCTTGATGAGGTTCAGGCCATATCACCCAGAGTTGAACCCCAGTACAGGCACTTGGTCACACCACTCGTTGATCAGTCACTGCTGTTGCTTTGGGAGCTTGTCCAGGTCTACCAGTATGTACTGTGCCCTAACCCTTATTATGCTCGCCGTTGGATCACCAGCATGAACTCTCTGATCAGTTCTTTGGGGTCAGGATTGCAGAGGTGAGTGGGCTCACTCGTGGCGCTATCTAAGGAGCAGCCAACTGATACAGAGATAGGTATGTGAGTACTCTCGATCGTGAGAGTCTCCGTAGGATGAGTCTTGATACCATCTAGGAGTGCTTCGAAGTCGTAAACTATGAAGTGTGGTATGGGCCTGTCTGAACTCGTTTAGGGACACTTGGACAGCGTATACAGCACTCCCACTGTACCACAAGCGTGCATCCAGATGCTCTCAGCTTCTCCTCTCTCAGGACTGTCTTGTGGTATCTGTATTCAGCATCCTCGCCTCGCTAGTGTTGTGGGCACCCATGCCAGTAACAGTCATGGAACTGGTAAACGGTGTTGGTGGTCGGCTCATAACCATCTACGGGAGTGCCCGCAATCCAATGCTCGCCACTGTGCCCACACTACATGGTGTATGTGTACGCCTCTGTTTCTCGACTCATACTCGATCCAACGAGTAGCCGCTGAACTGGATGGTTCGGGCGGATAGAAGGCTTTCTCATACGCAGACTGTGGCACACCTCAACCTTCTCGCCAGGACACACGATTGTTGTTTTGCCTCCTGTACAGTGGTCAGCATGGTGTTGAAGATTGCATGCCTGTGTAAACCTCTGCTGACAGTGACTGCAGACTAGTGTATGTGCCAGCTTGGAGATGTTCTTGATGTAGAAGGCGTGGTGGTCCCACACTCCGATGGTCATGGTGTCATGGTAGTGAGCCGCTTGCCTGATCAAGTGCCAGGTGCCCTCTTCGTTTGGTTCATACACGCGAATCCCGCTCTTGGCGAAGAACTCTACCATGTCCAGCTGATCCAGTGAGGTCTTGCAGACATCAGGTACTGTCACTGTCTTGCCGTAGAACTGTGTGGCAAGCTCTCGTGCAGGGGCTGTACTTCTATCAGCTCTCGCTCCTCAGTGGACTGCTAGACATCTCCAGAGACACATGTTGTCCCCGTAGGTGTCGAGGGCTGTCATACTCGTCTTCTGTCGTAGCCAGTCTGGGAGGGGGCCTGTCCCAAGCAGAGGTTGGCAGTTGGTAACAGCCCTGACCTCAACGTTGATTGATCTAACGAAAGCCCACTTGGTGTTGGGTCGATCGATATTGTATGTGTCGAGGCGGGCTTGCTCTCTTGCTGCCACTCAGTCTTGAGCTGCTCCTATCGTGTTCAGCCATGGGCTCCCTGGAGCATTCTTGTGGAAGATCAACACCATACCGTCTTCGATATGACGGATGCGATAGGTATGGGTGCAGCGGAGGTAGAAGACATTCTGGACAGTCTGCTAGATCTTTTGAATGATCTAGCCTGTGAGGTCTCCTTCTAGACCTCTGAAGAATGTCCAGCGTGCTGACCGGTGTCCTTTATCCTCTGTCTCCTTTCGCCAAGACACTGGTCGAGAATGTGCTCGCCTTCTTGCCTTATGCTCCGAGCTAAGGGTTCAAACCTCAGCCCCCTCATCACTCGCTTAGTGATCCTGCGTAGGGGAGGTAAGCTCTCCAGTGGATGGTCTGCCATCTGCCTCGCTACAGTCTTGGCTCGCAAGCTAGCAGTCACCTCCTCGTCCAACTGACGAAGTTCACGTATCCGTTGTGCTTTCTTGTGGGGATTCCCAGGATCATCTTTGGTAAGCGCTGGAAACGTTCCCGCCTTCATTGCTCAAGAGAGTCGCTTCTGCCACTCCTCGGCATGAACCTGTCTGAAGCAGGTCGGCTTTCTTGGCCTTAGCGGCTCCTCTAAGGCCGAATTGCTTTGCAATAGTGCGAAGCTGTGCAACAGTAATCATGGTGTATATCACTGTGGATGCCTGCCTCTAAATGGGTGTTCAGATCCTACATTGAGAGGTTGGTGGGCTGAATTTCTTGTTCCCACTCTTGTTCCAACTCGATAGCAGCATCCACATCAAAACTGCAAACCGTTTCTAAATAATTCATATACTTGAAGAGTTTGTCCATTGCTATCACAGTCATTGGATAACGTCCGCGATACATAAGGCATGTTAGTAGACATGACGAGTAGAATGCTGGGATCCCTGAGCTTCTCTATTTCTCAAGATTTCAATCTGCATAGTTGCCCATATCACGCAATGGCCCGGGTACTTTTTCTCGTCACGCCGCACAGTGTACATCATGCATGCATGACCATAGCTCTTCAGCCCAGCCCATTGTGTGTAATATTCTTTGTAGATGAACGTTTACACGTATTTGAGTGTTTTGTATGTTTACACATAATGTATGGTTGTGCGTTCACACGTGGTATACCATTATCGATGCTGTGTCTAATTGGATGTTAACGCATAGCAGGTGGGATAAATAAACTACTATTCTTGACTTTGGCTCTGCAATCATGGGTTTTGCGAGTTGGTCTTGACGTGATATCATGCTTCTCGGGTAATGGGTAAAGAGCACCTCCCACAGGGGTTAATGGATCAATGATGAAACTAGATTATTATAGGGAGTTTGTGGACTGTCATGAAACAAAAAAACTAAAAAACCTATAAAACTCCCGCGCCCCACCTCTTCGGGAGAACCCCCGCATTATCACTGGCCTCTCTGGCTGGCCTCTCTCTCTCTATCTCTGTGGGTTTTGTAGGTGGTTCCCCGTTGCTCCTATTTTTTGTCATTGTACCCCTACACTAGTGTGTACCGTTTCGAACTTGGTACCATCCAGCTGGTCTTTTTTTGAGAGATTTGAACCATGTTTTTTTTTTAGAATTCAGCGCTGTTATCAACTGAGCCAACGGAGAACCGATAATTAGATTACAAATAATGATACTAAATGTTGTGCAATAATAGCAATAAGATCAATTGGACTGATAACACACTGGTAGCTACAAAATTACGGTCTATAATACAAGCCTCCACAGTGATATATTTCACTGTTTACATCATCATAATAATGCATAGCGAGATTTGAACCGGCGATTTTCAAGTGTAATTCAACATATAAACAAACCAGTGCATTAGCTATCTGGCCTATATGTATGACCTAGATTTAGCTGATAACCGGTTATCTAAAATATTCTAATATGTACACACACATCGGCTGGCATATATATATATATAGGTCTATATCTTTGTAACAGTATTGTCAGTTTAATGCGATAATTGAACCTGCGATTTTAAAGTGTAACATATAATATAACCAATTGACTATCTCAGATGCATTATTCACGGTTTATAGGGCAGAGGGAATAAGCATACAGATTACCGTCAGTATGTATACATATCTCTAAATGGGCGTTCAGACCCTATTATGTGCGGTAGTAGTAGGGTTGGAATTAAAATGATACCCCACCACTCAACTGGCCGCCGGTAGGCGATCTGTAGTGGCCCCAACCACCCTCTCAATCCCTGGGGTCCTCCACACTAACCGCATGTCTCAACAACCCTATGCCCCAGGGATTGAGAGGTCGGTGGGGGCCACGGATCGCCGAACGGCTGCCAGTTGAGGGAGGTGGTATCATTTTAATTCCGACCCTACTACTTGTTCAATTCAATTTTCTCATACTTTACCAGCATTTTGGACGTTGATTATTTTAGTGATGATTTGCATTTAGGTTAGACTCAGGCTGTGGTTAATGTTTTTTCTAACGATATTTACATCAGCATGATGTTAAGCAATTTGAATAATACTTCACAGATTTGTTCGCCCCTATGCTTCGGACTAGTCCACATGAAAAAGAATCATATTTTGAATATTTTAGGGCTGATTTGCATCCGGGTTATACTCATTATGCTGTGGGTGAGTCTTTTTCAAACAATACTTGCATCAAGACAAGTTTATCCGATTTGAATAAACCTTCACAGAATCTTTCTACACGAGGCCCAGGACTTGTCCACATCATGGAGAAATTGATTTTCAATTTTTTTCCATATTTGTGGCGCTTGAACGTAGTCAATTTTATGGCTTCAGGTTACGGATTTTAAAAATATATTTACCTCATTCGGACATTGATTATTTTAGAGCTGATTTGCATCCAAGTTTTGCTTTTTTCAAAATGACAATTTAGTGAACATGGCTCGCAGATTCTTCCTATGCAATACTTAGATCTAGTCCGCATGAGCTGCTCCTATCGTGTTCAGCCATGGGCTCCCTGGAGCATTCTTGTGGAAGATCAACACCATACTGTCTTCGATATGACGGATGCGATAGGTATGGGTGCAGCGGAGGTAGAAGACATTCTGGACAGTCTGCTAGATCTTTTGAATGATCTAGCCTGTGAGGTCTCCTTCTAGACCTCTGAAGAATGTCCAGCGTGCTGACCGGTGTCCTTTATCCTCTGTCTCCTTTCGCCAAGACACTGGTCGAGAATGTGCTCGCCTTCTTGCCTTATGCTCCGAGCTAAGGGTTCAAACCTCAGCCCCCTCATCACTCGCTTAGTGATCCTGCGTAGGGGAGGTAAGCTCTCCAGTGGATGGTCTGCCATCTGCCTCGCTACAGTCTTGGCTCGCAAGCTAGCAGTCACCTCCTCGTCCAACTGACGAAGTTCACGTATCCGTTGTGCTTTCTTGTGGGGATTCCCAGGATCATCTTTGGTAAGCGCTGGAAACGTTCCCGCCTTCATTGCTCAAGAGAGTCGCTTCTGCCACTCCTCGGCATGAACCTGTCTGAAGCAGGTCGGCTTTCTTGGCCTTAGCGGCTCCTCTAAGGCCGAATTGCTTTGCAATAGTGCGAAGCTGTGCAACAGTAATCATGGTGTATATCACTGTGGATGCCTGCCTCTAAATGGGTGTTCAGATCCTACATTGAGAGGTTGGTGGGCTGAATTTCTTGTTCCCACTCTTGTTCCAACTCGATAGCAGCATCCACATCAAAACTGCAAACCGTTTCTAAATAATTCATATACTTGAAGAGTTTGTCCATTGCTATCACAGTCATTGGATAACGTCCGCGATACATAAGGCATGTTAGTAGACATGACGAGTAGAATGCTGGGATCCCTGAGCTTCTCTATTTCTCAAGATTTCAATCTGCATAGTTGCCCATATCACGCAATGGCCCGGGTACTTTTTCTCGTCGCGCCGCACAGTGTACATCATGCATGCATGACCATAGCTCTTCAGCCCAGCCCATTGTGTGTAATATTCTTTGTAGATGAACGTTTACACGTATTTGAGTGTTTTGTATGTTTACACATAATGTATGGTTGTGCGTTCACACGTGGTATACCATTGTCGATGCTGTGTCTAATTGGATGTTAACGCATAGCAGGTGGGATAAATAAACTACTATTCTTGACTTTGGCTCTGCAATCATGGGTTTTGCGAGTTGGTCTTGACGTGATATCATGCTTCTCGGGTAATGGGTAAAGAGCACCTCCAACAGGGGTTAATGGATCAATGATGAAACTAGATTATTATAGGGAGTGGCTCGCAGATTCTTCCTATGCAATACTTAGATCTAGTCCGCATGACAAGGAAATAGATTCTGAAAATTTTGACATATTTTATGGGTTTGAACTTTGATTATATTAGGGCTGATTTGTACCCGGGTTATCTTTATAATTCTGGGGTTAAGATTTTTCTGACTGTAACATCAAAGACGCACACCTTAAGTTAATACAGTGCACACTATAACATCGATATTACATACATTAAAGAGACTAAATTAGCCACCCACACAGAGCAGCAACTTCAGGCAGGCCGACTCATTGAGAAAAAACAGCCCACCTACCGAGGATTGGGCTTTGTAATCACACCAGGGGTGGCCCAACTGCTGAAAAAGCCAAAGAAAATCCATCAATACTAGATTCTTTCTTAGCTCTGCCATTACTCTTCCAACCAGATTGTAACTCTTCGTGTGTGGGGATTTCAACTCCAAACTGGGTATACTCAGTAATGCGGACAGGAATTCAAGACCTCGATTATGCATGGGGTAATATGGAGAGGGCACAAGTAACAGCAATATGGATGTACTGGTGGCATTCCTTAGTTCCAATGACCCATTTACCAGAAACACAGCTTTAAAACACCCATGCTGTCACGGGACAACACGGGCAGGACACATTGCTGATCGCCAAGCCCAAACAGGCCCTAACGCTACAATAGCAGTCTTCAAGTAAATAGGCATCGTACTATGTAAAACAGAAGCACTGCGGCAACTTCGTGATGCTTGTTCCTATGAGGTGCATACCTCAATTTTGATCACAAGCCAGTCGCTCTATGCTTTCAGATGAGCCCTCTCTACCTAATGGACAAACGCCACACCAAGAGAGGGTAGAGTCGCCTACAACGTACCCAAGCTCATCAGTGACACTAACACCCAAATGTCATACAAAATGTCCCCGGAGAGCAGATAGCTAACATTGATGTCAGCTCCGATTCAAACGAAGCCCTAACCAAAATGCTCAAAAGTATGGAATCATTAGACACCATCACCATCACCATCACCATCGGAGTTCTACAAAACAGCACACGAACTAGGTATACGGATGACCCTGTAGTAGTAAAATTATCAGCAAAGCAGAAAGCATTATGGCTGCGCCTCTATCAAAGTTATCAAAGTGACGACCGCTCCAAACTATGCAGGGAA
This sequence comes from Chaetoderma sp. LZ-2023a, assembly GCA_034401795.1. Taxonomy (NCBI): domain Eukaryota; kingdom Metazoa; phylum Mollusca; class Caudofoveata; order Chaetodermatida; family Chaetodermatidae; genus Chaetoderma; species Chaetoderma sp. LZ-2023a. The sequence continues at coordinate 57,678,979 of CM067366.1, read as the reverse complement.
CTCAATACGATTCTGCGCCACACTCGGCAGTCCGAGCATCGTGGGTTACACGCCACCACTTACTGTAGAAAACTCTAATGGACACATTATCTGGACTGAGCAGGGAAAAGCGGATGCAATTCGAGAACTAGATTACTCGGTCGATGATGCGTTATCGCAAATCCCCATGTTCACCAATTTGCCTTGACCCCACCTCACCTCACCCCACCCACGAAGGCGGAGCCAAATGAAAATGTCCTCTTGCACTCCAAAATCATATACGTAACTCACCTATCATATTCGGTTGAATTTTGACCACCAGTTTCAGAATAGTTGCATCCTGACATTTTGACCACACCCAGGAGGAGCATAACATAAATGTTGTCACGCAATCGAAAATTCTAAATTTGGTTGAATTCCACCAAACGGTTTTGGAGGAGATAGTGTGATGGACAGTTTTTAGAATATTTGAGCTTTTGACCGCGCCCACTGACTCCAAGGGGGCGGAACCATATATACATATCGTCGTGCAAAGCACATTCATATGGGTAACCCATATACCTAATTTGGTTGAATTCTACCCAATGGCTTGGGAGGAGATAGCGTGATGGACGGATGGATTGACAGACAGACGGACAGACAGATGGACAGACAGACGGACTGAGGCAATTACAATATTCCTGACTTTTTTCAAAATGTGGGGTGAATGACTCAAGGAAGAGTTCACTAACCACGATGATGATCCATTGTTTTCAAGTGCCCACAGGCCATTACCAACACCAATTAAAGCAGCAGAAGCTGAAAAGGTACTGAACATGCATTCGAATCCGTTAGCATGAGCAATGAACTATTCAAATAGGCAAGTGACATCACAAAACCGATCACGCACCTAATGAATTCAGCCTTTATGTACCACATTCCCATTGATGCTGTATGCCAAGTCACCCTTATCGTGCTACCGTAAGCCCAACAAGCCACCTGGCCCCACAGCCAAGCTGCGACCCATTGTGCCCCTCAACATCATATCAAAGTAGCTTTAAGCGTGAACGCAGCTGGGCTGACATTGCATGGCTTAATGGATGCTTGTGTCCGTAGTCATGACCAAGCACTGGGATTTCCACACACTGGGCATTCACATGTCACAAGCCATCGACACAATTAAATGCTCAAAGATCCCATCTGCACTGTACCAAGCTAGTTGTAATGAAGATGAGGCGCGACTAGGGAGATTAATCCTCGCAGACAACATGCTCAGAGTACCGGGCAAGACATTAAAATCTGCAGAGTTTGAGACATTAATCAGCTCCGCACAGGGAAATGGATTAGTCCCTGAGCTTTTTACCTGATACCTTGCTGCTACATTGAAATCTGGGCGGAAAAATTCCACAAGACCAAGCCGCCAGTGGTCATACTGGGTATGTCATTAGAGATGTGATGTGCTGACGAAGTTGACTTCATAGACGAGGAAAAGAAATCCCCTGATGAACTACTCCCCATAGTTGCAAGCTCTGATGCTGATCGTCTTTAGTCAGACCTAAGCAAACTAGGTGAATGGGAGAAGCTATGGAAGATGGGCTTCAACATTGAAAAGTGCCATTCTCCCACAGTTACACAGCGTCAAAAACCTATGATAAAAAAGCTACCAGCTGCATAGTCACACGATCGAACAAGTCGATAGTACGGGATTCTCGAATATGCATCCACTGTGTGGAGCCCACACCAACAAGATGTCATCAATGATTTGGAGATGGCCCAGCGACGGTCAGCCCGAGGAATGTGTCACAACCTCAGTCGTACCAGCAGCGCCACAGCTGTAGTCACACAACTCGATCAATTGAAAGCATGCAGGGACGACTGCAAAGCATCTATGATATACAAGATTATGAATGGGCTAGTAGATGTGCAATCTTGTGGAAACACGATCAAAACAAGCGGGTGCCAAACTAGAATCCACCATAGACTGTTGATCCTACACACTCGTACAAACATCAAGATTCACTCCTTTTCCCAATCTGCAACTCAGAGGTCGAGTAGTTTACCAGCAGATGTAATGCCAGCACCTTCAATAGAGGCTTTCAAATCAGCACTGCGTGTGTTGAGTTTGGAGTAAAGCAACATAGCACAACACATGTTTTTAGACTGTAAATACAAATCTCTTTTAACTTTGATACCTGCTTATTTTGTTCGCGCGCTGCATTAACCGCTGTGGGGTAATACTCAGATAATTGGGGCATCCACATTATTTTGAAGAAGAGGAAGAATAAAATACAAATTGAGAATCTCTAGGAATGAATCAAAAGCTGAGTTCACCCACATATTCCTATCGACAAAGCATGAAACTAAAGAAAATTACGATCAACTTCGTGGCGGGGAACCAAGGAGGAAAAGAAAAATCCTGGCTCACTGCCCTGCAGTACTGCTGACACCTTTGTCCAGTCCTTCTGGAAGCCATGGATTCGTGGATCAAAGATGCCCTTAACAAAAGGATTACGTCTATACAATGCAATCTGCGTATCCGTCATGATGTATAGCCGTAACAGCTGGACAGCTCCAAATGCAGTTCTAGATAAACTTGATGCCTCTCACCGCAAACAGCTCCGTACCATCACTGGACACCGATGGTCATAATTTCCAACCATGCACTATACAAGATGTGTAACACATTGCCGCTGTCCATAAAAGTTGCCCAGCAAAAAGGGTCCATATTTGGCCGGGTGCTAATGATACCAGAAGACACACCAGCATAGAGAACCTTGGTCTTCGCCCTACTGGGAGCCAGCAAGATATGGAGCCAGGAGAGTACGTCATTGCATAAATCTGTTACGCGTGCTGCGAGGTAATCTCAAGAAAACAGGATTAGGTACACTCAAGTCAAGAATGGACCTGAGGGTGCTAAGGATTTTGGCTGAGGACAAGATACAATGGTCAAAAGCAAAGAAGGACTGATTGCAGTTGTACGATGTTTCTACTACTACAGCCGCAATAATCAACAAAGGTTTCTTCAATTTGGATAAGATATTTTTTATTTGCTCTATAGGCTGCTTAAACGTAGTCCTTATTGTATTAATCTACTTGATCTTGAAAATCTTTCTACTTTTTCAGGCTTTGAACTTTGTATATGTTTGGATCATCTTCCAGTAGTCATTGCACTGCAGGTTACTACCAGTGCGGCTTTATGGTTCAGTGTCAAAGTTATGCTTCTCCGAAGCTATGAGAAGCTATGCTTGCTTGTTGGGTAGTGCCATGGTTATTTTTATTCGACAAGTAGATTCTCAAATTTCAAACTGAGACTATCCGGTGGTCTATCATATCCTGTGATGTACAATTAAAATACAGGTAAGCCAATTGCTATCCTCTGATATATATGTACATGGCTTTGACACAGAAAATTTAGTCCAGGGCAGGCCGGGTCAGGCAGCAATATAAGAAGGTGAGGTATTTGGTATCTCCAGTTATCTTTTGTTAAGATTGGGAGGTCTGCACGCACACTATTCATGCTCTGCGTTTGTCACACAAGGTTTTATCATTCTGTTCTTGTTTCAGTTCGGTATGATGGAGACCATTATCAGTGCGCTTGTGGACGAATTTGCCACCCACCTCCGGCCATACAAGACTGCAGTGACCGGTGTATCATGCTTTGTGGGATTTTTATTTGGAATGCCTTGTGTCACATACGTAAGTACATTGTAATAATACATAACATAGTTACGCGTATAAAAGGACCTATTTAGCTATGATCCGCCCATTTCTAGCTGACTTGGTACGCGCATTTATACACGTTAATCACCGATTTCCCAGTATCCCAATCTCAAGATAATTTTACATGTAAGCTATTGAGTATATCGAAACTAATTTGACTGGAAGTTGTTGCTACCTATGGCAGCAACAACTCACAGTCACATTGGTTTCAGAATGTTCAACAGGATGGTTATTGATTTGTAAATTAATCAAAAACATAATCCACACACATTCTTGACAAATGTTCCGATTATCTTCAGTCAGCTACGTCATTTTGCTTGTGACGTTAAGTAACATTCCTAGGGTAAATTTTCGAAATAAGCTTCCTTTTGCTCTGCTTTATAGTTTTAAAATGTTATCAATGGCAAAATACTTGGGTATTTAATAATGAACCCGGAATTGATATGAAAGATGGTGCAGTCATTTGTCCAAAACGAATCAGTGCTGACGTGATCTGAAATGGGGAAGATTAATGTTCCTTATCATTCTTGTGTCTCCCAAATAATTGGATATTATTACTGAGATGACTGGTTGCTGTTCATTTCCTGTAGAGATACACTCTCAATGATTCGCTACATCTGAATGTTATTTCATTGGATATCGGGTAGGCTACCAGTGGGCTAAATATTAGCCATCTACTAAGATACATGTATCCTTTCCGCTATTGTACATACATCTATCTGTATACTGCATGATACTGGGTCTGTCCTGGACTTATTTCATGCCAACACTGCCCGGTGTTGTCCTAATACCGTGTACCGGCCGAGTAACACGCATTGTCATTGGTTCATCTGAAACCATACAAATTAATCAGCATTTGAGCTGGTATAATGAAGCCTGGGTGGGACGAGCAAATGGCGGCATGGCTCACAAACTGCGTTGGTAGTTGCATGAAGCGTACAGAGTAACTGATTCCATTCACATGTGCAGCTATACCTCGCTACTGGTAAGGGAAAGAGATAGCTACAAGCTACCGGCATGGAAAAGAGCCATCTTTGTATGGAAGCTACAGAGTGTTGTAACCATGCATTTGACAGTGAACAAATGCACCAGGCTTTACGTAAAATATGTTCTATGCTGTTGGCATTTATTAATACGAATCTGGCATGGGTGGTGTGGGTGGGATGGGTGGACGTAACGGGGAGACAGGGGGAAATGGAAGAATCCTTTTCTAGATATTCCCGCCAGTTTCTAGCTACGCTGCACCAGCTTTTTTTTACAAGTGTTGGAATCGATTTGAAACTTTGAAATGTTAATTCCCAAAATATAAATGTCAAGCGGTACAGGTAATACAGGTAAGAAGTTTGTTATTTTGAAAATACTTTGACTCAAGGGGAGTGGCGGGGGTTGACTGGAGCTACATATAACAGTCAAATTGGTATCAAAATATTCATTCGCTTACCTCCATATTAACTTTGAAATTCAGATCATGGTAATTCAGGTTTCAACCTTTCAATTGATTTCAATATATGTTAAGAGTTGGCGGAGTACAGCGAGAAAAGGACGTGGCAAAACTGTAAATAGTGTCCTTCCATAAGACAAGAGAGATGACTCCATAATAACAACTCATGAGAATAAGGCTTGTTGTAGTACATTTAATGCTTGTGTAGTTCATGTTATTTTTTTTCCCGAAAGCATTCCGGAACTTTCTTCCGGATTTTTTATACTTCTTAATGCTACTGCTTCATAGCGGCATTACTGTGCACCAGACCTGGCAGAATATGGAACGATGATTGGGAGATTATAACTCAAGCCTAAATGCCTCAAATTACTGCCCTCCACCACCCTCCGCTGCGCTCTCTGCAGCAACTGTGCTTAGTGATAATATCGGTAATTTAGCCGTGCACAAGCTATCTAACCTCGAAAGATTAATCACAAAATTCGACCAGTTAGATGTGTTAGGCCTTCTACAACTAACAGTTTCGGGGATTGATATTAAATTAGCTAAAGTATACGCTGAGATAAATGCCACAAATATGAAAGTCGAACATCTAGAGAGCAGTGCCCAGTTCTCGAGCGACGATTACGATCAATTGTGTGATAACCATACACAACTACAAGATGACATAAAACAAGTGAAAGAGACAATAACAACGAACACTACTGCTAATAATCATATCTCAGAGAGTGTGCGAGAAGTGCGATGTACTATAGAGACTGATTTGAGATGGCTGAGAAACGAATTTGAAAAACTCCAAGAAGCAAATCTAGAACTTAAAACACGATCTATGAGGGATAACCTCATCTTTTCAGGATTTCATGAAGAAGAAAACGAAAATACAGAATCTATAGTAAAAGCTATCCTGAAAGAAATGATGAATATAGAGAAAGACATCACTTTCCAGAACGTGCACCAGATTGACCCGCGACAAACGGACCGATCTAGAGCAATTGTTGCACGCTTTAGCAATTTTCAGGATCGAGAACTTGTCAAAAGAGCAGCACTTGGATCACTACGCGGAAAACGGGTTGGAGTTAACGAACAGTTCCCGCCAGATATCCACGAGCGACGGCGCCAACTAATGCCAGAGTACCGAACTGCCAGAGCCAGTGAGTGGCCAGAGACCCCGTTGGGTGAGAGACAAATTGTTCATTGATGGCCAACAGATCCGTGCACGGAATTACACATCGCTAGAGCGAGAACAACGTGATCAACAACCCACTGTAAGCCAAAGACAGAACTGCCCATCTGATACCCATTACTTAGCTACACAATGGCCACCACTACCCAACCAACATGGGCAGCAGACGCACCACCAACACGGGAATCAACCGCAATTGCCAGCATCGTGGACAGCAAACCACGCAGCCTCGACCAGTCAACAAGGTGCGCGCCTGAGACTGACAGCCGGACAAGTTGCTCCACCTATGCGACAAGTGTACCAGAATGAAAGGAACTAGCAAATAAGTCCCCCCCCCCCATGCCAAGAAAGTACAAAATAAATGAACTGAAAGTGAAAATATCCTATCAAAATAACAGCAATAATAATAGCGGCACTAATAAAGACATCGACGACAACGGCGGCGACGGTAGCGGCAACAACAGCAGCAGCAGCAGCAGCAGCAGCAGCAGCAGCAGCAGCAACAACAACAAGAACAACAACAACATAACCACCCCTAACAGAACCACATCTACAAACACTGCAAATACCAACATTATTTTGATAATTAAAAACACCACCATGCACATCACTATGAACAGAAACATCGCCAGCAGCACTAACAACAGCATTGCCAGTGACATCGATGTAAATAATGATGTGAATGCTAAAGCTAATAACGCGAATGTAAATAAGCTCCATAATTATCATGGTACTGCTAATACTAGTATTATTGCTAACCCGTATACCAATGTTAATAGTATAGCTAATGCGAAATATAGTGATTGAGCTAATACCCGTAGTGTTGACGTTAATACTTATCTTACTGTTGATAATACTGGTGACACTAACGGTAATGCTTATGTTAATAATAATAATAATAATAATTTTAACGATTTTAATAAATATGCTAATATTACTATTAATGCGACTGTTAATAATAATGTCAATGTTACTAATAATGCCAATTTTACTAATAATAACAGTGCTAAAATTAATGTCAATGTTTCTACTAATGCTACTGTTAATAATAATGCCAATGTTACTAATAATGTTACTGTTAATAATAATGCCAATGTTACTAATAATGTTACTGTTAATAATAATGCCAATGTTACTAATAATGTTACTGCTAATAATAATGCCAATGTTACTAATAATGTTACTGCTAATAATAATGCCAATGTTACTAATAATGTTACTGTTAATAATAATGCCAATGTTACTAATAATGTTACTGCTAATAATAATGCCAATGTTACTAATAATGCTACTGCTAATAATAATGCCAATGTTACTAATAATGTTACTGCTAATAATAATGCCAATGTTACTAATAATGTTACTGCTAATAATAATGCCAATGTTACTAATAATGCTATGGTTAATAATAATGCCAATGTTACTAATAATGCTACTGCTAATAATAATGCCAATGTTACTAATAATGTTACTGTTAATAATAATGCCAATGTTACTAATAATGTTACTGCTAATAATAATGCCAATGTTACTAATAATGTTACTGTTAATAATAATGCCAATGTTACTAATAATGTTACTGTTAATAATAATGCCAATGTTACTAATAATGTTACTCTATTAATATTAATGCTAATGTTACTAATAATGTTACTGTTAATAATAATGCCAATGTTACTAATAATGTTACTGCTAATAATAATGCCAATGTTACTAATAATGTTACTGTTAATAATAATGCCAATGTTACTAATAATGTTACTGTTAATAATAATGCCAATGTTACTAATAATGTTACTGTTAATAATAATGCCAATGTTACTAATAATGTTACTGTTAATAATAATGCCAATGTTACTAATAATGTTACTGTTAATAATAATGCCAATGTTACTAATAATGCTACTGCTAATAATAATGCCATTGTTACTAATAATGTTACTGTTAATAATAATGCCAATGTTACTAATAATGTTACTGTTAATAATAATGCCAATGTTACTAATAATGCTACTGCTAATAATAATGCCAATGTTACTAATAATGTTACTGTTAATAATAATGCCAATGTTACTAATAATGTCAATGTTACTAATATTGCCAATGCAAAATATAGTGATGATGTTAATAGCTGTGTTACTGTTGATAATAATGCTAATGACGACAGCGGCGCTAGTGTTAATAGTAGTAGTGATATTAATATAAACCCCCACTGCAAATAACAATACTGATAGCAGGGAAGAAGATATTAAAAATGATGATAATGATAATAATCACAATAGCAACGGCGACGACGAAAACAACGATTACCAGAACGACGACGATGACGACGACGACGATGACGAGGAAAATAAGAATAGATGCAGCAATAGTTATGGCAGGATAGGTAACATAAAAAGGCTAAATAACGCAACTACCATCACCGCCGCTATCGACACCACTACCGCTGATAACACAACCACCAATAGCACAACCATCTGCAATAACAAAACCAACAACACTACCAACGCCAACATCATTGACAATAATAACAGGCACAACAACGACGACAATTCCGATGACAACTATGTAGACGACAACTACGGCGACGAGGACGACGACGACGACGACGACGATATCGAAGACGGCAGAAATACACTACACGGCATCAAAATTGGTTTCATAAATGTGTGTGGCTTGAAATCAAAGCTAAATTAACCCGAAATGAGCTCTCATACGAAAATATCATATACTAGGTGTAGCTGAAACGAAATTGGACGAATATGACTCGGTAGACATAGCCGGCTACACTACAATACTAAAGAATATGTCAAATGCATTACGTAAATCTGGCGGCATCTGTTTTTAATAATAAACCATGTATCTGAATTGAAAACAGAAAGCGAATTTAATAAATTTGACAAAGACACCATGCTTGGATGTGTATATATTCCACCTATAAATTCAAGGTATATTTCTGACGACGCTTTCGATGAAGTAGGAAATGAAATATCATATGTTACGTCCAAAACAGACCACGTAATTGTTATTGGTGACTTTAATGCAAAAACAACACAAACCCCTGATTTTATCGTAGATGATACAAATTTGCTAAATTTAGCAGGTGTAGATATACGAGAAATTGACGAAACACATCCGAATATATCAAATAGAGCATCACAGGACAAAAACAGTGTAGACCACCATGGACATAAATTCTTAGAATTATGTAGATATGGGAAAATTTATATTCTAAATGGTAGAACAGGTAGCGATAAAACACAGGACATATAACCAACTATAAACACAAAACAGTTGTCGACTACGCTATAGCCTGGTATCCATTCTCTAAAATAATTACAGAATTTGATGTGCTGGATTACTGTGCCTTGATATCAGATATCCAGTGTGCGCTTGCAGTTACACTGAAAACAAACTCAGCTATAGGATTAAATAAACCAAAGCAACAATATGGTAAACAATCCAGAACAGAACCCGCTCAACTAAGAAAGTGGAATAATGAAAAACGTGAGGATTTCCTTAAAAATGTAATGGAGCATCCAATGTGTACTCAACTTATGATTAGTATAGAGGAAAACAATCATAGCCAACTAACAATTAATGAAATTACCGACAATATGGCCAAAATATTTAAACACGCAGCGATCCAAAGTTTTGGTACGGTGGTGAAGTTTAAGACTGAAAGGAAGACGTCCGACAAGGCATGGTTTAATCCTGAATGTCACCGCACGAGGAAGAAATATACTAACGCTAGAAAGACATACCAAATAAATAAAACTGATAACAACAAAGATACTATGATCAATGCTGGTAAAGACTATAAAAAATAATGTCCAAATGTATCTCAGAGTACAAATTTAAATCAAGAAATAAAGTAAGGGAAATGCGGTCGAAAGACCCCAAAGCATACTGGAATCTAATTAGGCCAAAAAAGAAGACTTTATGTACAGCAGAACTCGCAGATCTCTATGAGTATTTCAAAGATATTAACGAAAGTGAAATAGTAAACGAAGCCGAACCCACCCCTGACCTTATGACACAAGATACAGATATGGAAAACCGAGCATTAAATGCCCCCATAACTGAAACAGAAATTAACAAAGCGATTAAACGCCTAAAATCCAACAAATCAGCGGGTATAGATGGATTAACCAACGAATATATCAAAGCTACAGAACAAATAATGATAAAGCTGTACAAATATATTTTTAATTTAGTCTTGGATAGGGGAGAGATACAAGAGACATGGACCCATGGAATTATTACACCAATCTATAAACAAAAAGGCCACCCAAATGAACCCCAAAATTATAGACCCATAACGCTCCTAAGCTGTCTAGGTAAATTATTTACCTGTTATTTGCTGCAGAATAAACGACTTTATGGAAGAACACACACCCCTCGCTGAAAATCAAGCTGGTTTCAGGGAAGGCTATTCGACGACGGATCACATATTCACCATGATATCCCTAATAGAAATCCTTAAAAGAAAACGAAAACGAATATTTTGTGCCTTTATTGACTTCGCAAAGGCGTTTGACACAGTCTGGAGAGACTGACTGTGGCAAAACTTACTTAAACACAATATAGGGAGTAAAATATTTAAGGTTATACATAGTATGTATAGTAACATAAAATCTCAACTAAAAGTAAATAATGAATTCTCACCTGCTTTCGGCTGTGATTGGGAGTAAGACAAGGTGAAAACTTATCGCTTCAATTTACTTAAATGATCTAGAAGAATTTCTTGTAGAAAACAACTGCAAACAAGTCTAACTCCAGTATGACGATTTAGACCGTATAGTTCTCATTAAACTCCTAGTGCATTTGTACGCTGATGATACAATCCTTATTGCAGATGAAAAGACGAAACTCGAGAAATTACTTACTACCTTTGGAGCATATACAGACCAATGGTAAATATAGATAAAACCAAAATTATGATATTCGGTGCTTCAAAACGATATTACATTAAGCTTAAATTCTACCTACATAATAAAGAAATAGATATCTGCGATGAATATAAATATCTGGGAATCTTACTTTCTCAGAACAAAAACATATATCTGAGCAAGCATGCAAAGCATCATACGCACTATTAAGAAATTCACGCAAACTTGATCTACCTATTGATTGCCAACTAAAATTATTCCACCAGCTGGTGGAAGCAGTACTACTATATGGGTGTGAAGTTACTGGTATAGAAAATGGCGACCAAATTGAAAAAGTTAAACTTGATTTTTTGCGAAATGTACAAAAAGTCAAACGCTCCACACCTAAATACATGATATATGAGGAAACAGGGGAAATGCCAAGTAAACTTGAAATTAAACACCGCATAATAACCTATTGGTTAAAAATTGTCACAGGTAAACAAAATAAAATATCTGCACTAATTTACAAATACGTGTTAACTAACTACACCAAAAATAACACACGGTATAAAGGGCTGGAAAATGTTAGAAATATCTTAGACTCAACAGGAAATAGTTATCTCTGGATTGCCCAAACTGCACACAACGTTAAATTAGAATCAAATAAAATACGCCGAGTACTAAAAGACCAATTTAGGCAACAATGGAACAGTGAAATGCAGAACTCATGGAAGGGAAAATCATATAATGCTTTCAAAACACAGCTAGACACAGAAGAATATCTATATATACTAGGGGATTACAACAGGATTACATTAACACGATTCAGAACATCAAATAACTACCTACCGATAGAGACAGGAAGATAGGATGGGGCCACACCGGAGAACAGAAAATGTATTATATGCACGCAAAATGACATAGGTGATGAATATCATTATATCATGACGTGTGCATTTTTCAAAGATAAACGAAAAGAACTACTCCAAAAATACTACTATACCCGGCCAAGCTACGATAAACTTTCAAAACCTTTCACATCGAAAAACCACAAAGTATTAAACAAACTCTGTAATTTTATCAGAAGTCTCTTAGAACAGTTCCCTAGCCGCCGTGTACAACAACAACAGCTGCAACGACGACGACGACAACAACAACAACAACAACAACAACAACAACAACAACAACAACAACAACAAGGACAATGACAATGACAACGACAGCAATTACGAAAATGACGCCGACAACAACAGCAGAAACTACACAAGCAACGACGACGACGACGACGACAATGGCAATGGTGAGAACAAAGATGATGGTGATAACGACGACGAGGATTGTGATGATGATGATGATGATGATGATGATGATTATTACTAAATAATAATAATAATAATAATAATAATAATAATAATAATAATAATAATAATAATAATAATAATAACAATAATAATAATGGACGATAATTTAATTACTTATAAACTCTGTATATAGTGTAAAAATTTATTTAATATCTTTCCCTCATGTATCAATGTAAAATTGATCTGAGTGTAATAAAGTTCAATTCAATTCTTACTATTCTACAATCAAAATCTGACAATGTATTTTTACCATGTTGTTAAGATATTATGTATTTTTAGTAATATAAATGTATTTTGAGTGGAAGCTGAATCAGTTTCCAATCGAATTACTTTCAAAATATTCAACTGCTTATCTGTAGTGTTGCTTTGAACGTTATCGGTATGTACTAATATTACAGAATTAAAGACTCTGAAAAGTCCTTTCTAATTTTATCATTATTCAGTTTAATATTTTGAAAATAACCTGTCCATATATAGGCAGTAAAATTACATCTTAGAATATTCACCGGCTTATAATAGAGGAATCCAGTCTCTCAGTCAATCATATTACGTCATACTCAACCACCTGACACATATGCTAAGGTCATAATCAATTACGTCATGAATGACGAGATTTAATAGTTCGTCAAGTTGTACGAATAGTAGGTCTTGACTATTTAATAAACATTCTGTTGAATATTTTGAAACTGATTTGAATGTTGTCATAGGCAGCAAGGGCACCTGTCTTATCAGTTTCAAAATATTAAACAGCTTACCAGTATGGATTTCTGGAAATTGAGATTCGGAGAATGAAGGGATCCATTGATCTAAACACGGGCAACGCGTGGGTGCAGTTTAGCTAGAGATGGGCGGGGCATAGCCAAATTCCTCCATTCTGCTAGCAATAACTTGCCCACTAACAGGTTTTTAACTACATTAACAACCATTCCTGAGGATTGAACTTTGACCCCAAATATCAATAGACCTACCGATCTTTGGAATCATAAGAACAACCGTCCAACGTTTATTCGAGATCCCTCCTGGAGAACATGAGTTATAGAGCACGTACGCATGTACATGTACGTGCATATGTCAGTAAAACTTGCCTTGCTGGTCAATGGATAAATCCGATCTGTCGATCAAATTTAATATAAGAGGTCATAATCAATTACCTCTCACTGTAGATTGACGTCACACTCATAATTGATAGAAATACTCCGTCATGAATATGGAATACTTCGTCAAGTGTTCGAATTGTACGTTTTTGATGAATTTACTCTTTTAAAAGGATTCTGTTAAAAATTGTACAACTAATTTGACTGGGCGCTGCTGCTGCCACAGTTTAACTGTATAGATACCTGATAGTTTACCTGTATAGATACCTGGATATTTGCATTTTGGGATTTCTGGGTTCGAGAAATCTCGGCACGGGCAAAGCGTGGGCGGAGCATAGATAGAAATGGGAGGGAATAGCTATTAAGTAACCCCCTTATCGTGTCAAGAATGCTTTGTTAATCAATAATGTCAAGACCATGAACACATGGGTCAATGTCATCAGGTACGTATGCCACATTGACCAATAGTATAAATCCAGTTGGTCAATGGTGTCTGTGATATTTAACTTCCTGGTCACGGATGCTTGCCCAGATGGTAAATAATGCTAAAGGACCTAGCCCCAATGGTCAATCGCAACAATTTTACTTGCCCAATTCATAAATCCATTTACCCATCCAATCATATGACGTCATAATCAAATACGTGACGTGTATGCTGGCGTCATAATCATGACGTCATGAATGATTAGATTAAGCCCGTCTTTAACGCTTAATAGTCCGACATGTTACGAATTGTATGTTTTAGCTATTTAAGAAGCATGCTGTTGACTATTTTGAAACTAATTTGACCTGGCGCTGTTGCTGTCATAGGCAGAAACAGCACCCAGTCAAATTACTTTCAAAATATTGAACAGCTTGCCTGTATAGTTTTCTGGAAATTGATAGTCATGGAGTTCAGAGATCGATCGAGTCCAACACGAGTGTGGTGTGGGTGGAGCTTAGATAGAGATGGGCGGGGCATGGCTAAAACTGGAAAGGTCCATGGATATAATGCTATGTATTAACGCTCATTGGACCTTGAGCAAATGATTAAGACGAGGTAAGCATTATGGCTCTTTTATTGATATGTCGATTATACAGTATATAATAAAAATTCCTCACCCATCTACCAATGTGTTTTCTGCTCGTATTTCAAATGACGTAAATTCCTCAAATAACGTTGAGGCGGGTGTCGCGTGGGGTGCGGTGAGGAGGCGGTGGGTGGGTGGGTGGGTGGGTGAGTGGGTGGGGGAGGGGATTGGGGTGGGGGTATTGGGGTGGGGGGAGGGGTAGCCTAGGGATTTGCAATATATGATATTACAAATACAAGAACAGTTCAATTACAAGACATAATCGAAAAAAAACAACCCTGTACATTATTTTTAATATTTATTTGAATAGATAACTTGTTCGTACTGACAAGATAGTGTATGTGCAAGAAACGTGAATATACAATCAGACCTGTCTATAACGGTCCCTCTCTGGACCACCATCACATGTGGTCGCAAAAGACAGGTGGTCACATAATACAGCATATATATATATATATATATATATATATATATATATATATATATATATATATATATATATATATATATATATATATATATATTCAAAATATTCAACAGAATGTTTATTAAATTTTAAATCGAATACGGACATACATTTCGTACCACACTTGACGGACTATTCAATTTTGACGGCGTTATAACATGCCATTATGAGTGCGACGTCAGCCTAGATGCGATGTTATTTATTATGACGTCATATACTCGAGTGACAGATGAGATCCATCCATTATAACAGAATTCAAACGTAAAAGGGTTAACCCTTTAATTCCAGCGCCTCAATTACAAGACAACCGCGCCGGAAAGCTGTTGGCTATTTTGAAACTAATTAAATAATTTAACTTTAGCCTGTTGGTGCCATAGCCAGCAATACCTCCCAGTAAAATTAGTTTTTAAAATAATATATGGCGTCTATTAAGGAATTTGTATTTTCTGGTCTTTAAGATTTAACGGGTTGAGCTCGGCATTATTGATTTTGATACGATTTCACAAATAGATGTACTTTATCAGGTCACAGGTTAAAAATCCAGAGTTATGACCCTTGCTAGATTTTCAAAGCAAATTTATGCGCGAAAGCGCAACATACTTTATACAATTTGTATTAAACGGTATTACCTTTGAATTCTGACCTAAGCCCTACCCGCATCCGAAATCTTCTTATTGGATTATGGCGCTTGCAAATACATTGGTAATCACTAACTATGCCTAATATCCCAAGCTAATTTATCACTCTATATATAGTTCTATAACAATATAGAAATCATCATCTGTTAAGATTTATTTCGGTTCATCTCATTGAGGTATATAATTTAAGACTCTAAAAGTAGACCATTTAAATTTATTTTATTTTGAAGCACCTTAACCTACGTGCCTTTAACCAATAGACAACTGAATAGAATCAGTTCCGTTTAGTCTGATAAGGGTTTGTTATTTTGAAAACAATGTTGTTGAAAGCTGTTACTGTCGGCACCAGCTTCCACAACATTGTTTCCAAAATCTACATCAGTTTCTCTTCTAATTGCTCTTTAAATTTGTATTTTTGATATCAGGATGATAAA
Source organism: Chaetoderma sp. LZ-2023a (assembly GCA_034401795.1). NCBI lineage: Eukaryota > Metazoa > Mollusca > Caudofoveata > Chaetodermatida > Chaetodermatidae > Chaetoderma > Chaetoderma sp. LZ-2023a. Next base: position 57,662,743 of record CM067366.1, on the reverse strand, counting down.
AGCTAAAGTAAATTGTAATGAAATATATCTGTCTTAACCGTTCACCGTATTATCCATAGCAAACGAGGCAAACTAGACAGGTGGTTTTTAATACAGGTGAACTGTTATATGATATGCCTATTGGAACCAAAATACGGCGGTTCTTTATGACAGGTATTCTTACAACACCTGTCTTAATGAACCACCAACTTGAAACCTTTTTAGCATAAATTTGTACATGGACATTTACATGAAAATAATACATACAATTTCTAACTTACCATTACCCATCTTTATATATACTAGAAATAGTATAAACTGAAATATACATAGAAATATCCTGGAATTCATGAGTAAATATACATGTCTATGCACATACAAAGGAGGTGTATTAAAGCTTTCTGAAATACCATTCAGGTACAGAGACTATACCTTTCCCAGGTTGACGTATTTTGGGAAAATACCTTCCCATAAAGTATCGCTCAATGTGCTTCTGGCTGGATATGTTGGCTGGGTGTAGCGAGAATGGTATTTATTTTACTAATAGGCGTAGCAACAGCGCACTTTAAGCTGTTTATAGGGAGAAGCAAGATCATAATATTATTGAAGTCATACATCATGGAAAAGCGCATTCAATTTTCTAAACATTTCTGTAATAATTGTCATATTTTTATAAGGTTTTCTCGCTCTAATTATAATTTTAAAACACCCTCTATTGGCACGTTGGTTTACTGAATCTAGGGACAATGGTTTATTATATATATGCGAATAACTATGTCAGCAGCACTGCAAAGAGTGGATAGTCATTTTCCTTAGTTCCATGCTTTGTAGATAGGTATATGTGGGTGAACTCTGTTTTGGATTCATTCATAAAGAGATTCTCAATTTTTAGTTTGCTTGCTGCTATTGGGAGAAGTTCATCAATGGGTTTCTTTTCGTCATCTATAAAGTCCACATCGTCGGCATATTCCATCTCTAGCGGCATGCCCAGTATTGACACCAAGGTGTTTGGTCTTGTGGAATTTTTCTGCACGGATTTCAATGCAGTAGCCAGGTAACAGGTGAAGAGCACATGGGATAGACCATCTCTCTGTGGGGAGCCGATTGATGTCTCAAACTCTACAGACTTCACTGACTTGACTCGTTCTCTCAGCTTGGTGTCTGCACTAGTCGTAGCTCATTGCAACTGGTCTGGCGTAGTACATTTAGGATCTTTGAGCGCTTAATTGTGTCGAAGGCTCGTGACATGTCAATTCCCATTTTGTGGAAATCCCAGTGTTTGGACATGACTACCGACACAAGCATAAGTTGAGCCCATACAATGGCTGTGCAACTGTGTCCACGTTTGAAGCCACTTTGACATGATCCAGTGATGTCGTCGATCTCGTCTCGGATGCGGCATAGCGTAACATAGGATAGGATTTTCCGTATGCTGTTAAGGATCACAATGGGCCGTAGATTGGCTGGGGTCCAGGTGGCTTCTTGGGCTCGGATAGCGCGATAAGGATGCATTGGCCTACAGCGTCGATAGGAAGGTGTTGCATAAAATCTGAATTGATTATGTGCGTGATCGGTTTTCAGATAATGTCACTTGTATATTTGAATAGTTCATTGCTCATGCCATCAGGTCCAGATGCACGCTCATTTTTCAGGGCTTTAAGTGCCTTCTCAACCTCTGCTGTATTAATTGATGTTAGTAATGGCCTGGGGTCTCATGAGAATGGGTGCAAGGGCTCATCATCGCGGTCAGTGAAATGTTCCTTGAACCATTCTCGAATTGCATCGGTTTTGCCTAGGTCAGTCCCGATAAAGTGTCTTTCAGAGTTGTGTACATAGTGGTTGTGTGTAGTCAGCAACTCTCAGGGCTCAGGCTTCCCGAAACATTTTGTGGCAGTCATCCGTGGCAGTGATTTCATCTGCTAGGGCGTCTGCTTGTTGGATAGCAAGATCTTTTAAGCGTTCGCTAATGTGGCGCAGAATGTTATTGCATTCCTGGCGTAGTTTGATGTGATCTTCACTTTGGCCACTTTGATAAATGCGCAGACGTAACGCTTTCTGTTCTGCTGACGGTTTTACTATGAGAGGGTCGTCAGTATACCTAGTTCTGATGTTTTCTAGACCATCTATGGTGCTAGTAGCTGATGATTCCATAGATATCAGTATTTTGGTTAGGACTTCGTTTGGATCGGAGCTGACGTCGATGTTAACTATTTGCTCCCCGAGGGCCTTTTTGTATGACATTTGAGTGTCAGTGTCGCTGATGAGCTTGGGTAAGTTGTAGGTGACTCTACCCTCTTGCCTGGTATGGCGTTTATACATTAGGTAGAGCTGGTTCATATAGATGCGTGAAATGACTGGCTTATGGTCAGAATTGAGGTATGTGCCTCCATAGGAATGAGTATCCAGAAGTAAGTGTTTTGCTGCTGTCTTGTATAGTATGAAATCTATTTGGTTGTAGACAGCGTTTGTAGCCTTGGAACCTTTTGGGGCTTTGCGATCAGCAATGTGTCCAGTCCATGTTGTCCGGTGGCGGCATGGGTGTTTGAAAGCCGTATTTGTGGCAAATAGGCCATTGGAACTAAGGAATGCCACCAGTGCATCTCCATTGCTGTTGCGTGTGCCCTCTCCATACGATCCCATGCATGAACCAGGTCCTGAACTTTTGTCACGAATGCCGAGTTTAACCAGCTTGGAGTTGAAATCGCCACACACGAACAGTTGCCATCTAGCTGGGATAGTAATGGCGGAGCTCAGTTCTGCATAGAATGAATCTAATATAGCTGGATTCTCTTTGGCCCTTTCGGTAGTTGGCCCATATGCGTTCACTATGCGACACTTAGTGGTGATGCGCTTTCGCGTTGGTTTAGGCAGATCGATAAATGCAACGTGATCACTGATGCATCCAAAACTAATGACATCGTCCAATACCCTTGGTCCGATTACGAAGCCTAATCCACGGTAAGTGGCCTGTTTTTGCTCCATGAGTACTAGCTTATGGCCTGTCTGAAGTTGCTGTTCTGAGTGTTTAGCTACTATAGTATCTTGAATGTACGTGATATCGATTTTATAGTGTTCACAGTCTGCACCTAAGGTTTGCCTCTTTGATGTTGCAGTCAGACCACGTACATTCCATGTAGCTATGGTAAGCTCCTGTGAAGATTGCGTTGTCCGAGGATGTCGAGCACAGTTTCTTGTTAGAAGGTTAGACATAGTCAGAGTTGCCTCTGTATGCGGATGTCAGCCCGCAATCCTTGATGACTTAGTTTCCCAACAAAGTTGATACTTACGGAGGAGACCTGCGTGGAGGTGTCATCTTTCTCTAGTCTATGACTTCAATAATATTGTGGTTATGGTTTATAATAGGAACCCTTTAAGGTGCCGTGTTGTTTAGCACAATAATAGCTCAATGCGTGCCAGTTGCTCATTTCCTAATTTACCATCCAGCAAACGCGCTATGAGCGTTGACTTAGGGGAATCCTGCATAATGACGTCACCGTGAGAAATGTGTGTTGAATTTTTCAAGGGAATCCCTAATCGCCTTCATAATATTTAGGCAAACAGTGCGAGTTATTACTTGTTTGTATTCTATGTACATGGATTCTATGTTATGTTTTAGTATTGTTGTTCATTATCTCTTTGCTTGTTTATACACTTATATTGCAATATATATAATATATGTAAGGGATACAGCACTCTATATGCATTGCCTTGGATGAACTACCCGCAATGACAATGAAACTGTACACTTGTCGCTATGAAATAAGTTATAGAGAACTAGAAATTTAAAATTAATATTTTAGATATAGCAGCTGAGAATGGCGATAATTTAGGGTCTTTTACAAAAGTTACACATTTGAAAATATATGTAAACTTCGATTTACTTATATGTTTGGACCTGTGAAGATCTAGCCAGATCTGCAATGGATGAAGGAATCCAATTTTAGCTATGGCCCGCCCATCTCTAGCTAAGCCCCACCAACGTTTTCCCCGTGTTGATATATATATATATATATATATATATATATATATATATATATATATATATATATATATATATATATATATATATATATATATATATATATATATATATATATATATATATATATATATATATATATATATATATATATATATATATATATCAATTCATGCACCCTTTGATCTCTCAGATTATAGAAGTGTATACAGTTAAGCTATTGAATATTTTGGGACTAGTTTGCCTGATTGCTATTTCTGCCCATGGCAGCAACAGCTACCAGTTAAATTATTTTCAAAATATTCAACAACATTAAGTAGTAAAGCCATATAATTCGTACAACCTGGCGAACTATTTAGCGTTTAAGACGGATTCATCGACTCATTCATGACGTAATTGAGTATGACGTCAGCATACACGCCACACCACTAAGTGTTGTTGTACGAATTGTATGTTTTTACTATTTAATAAATATGCTGTTGCATATTTTGAAACGAATTTTTACCGGGCGCTGTTGATGCAACAACAGCACTCGGTCAAAATAGTTTCAAAATATTCAATAACTTATTTGTATGGTTTTATGGAAATTGCAATTCGGAGAGTTCTGTGATCGATCAATCCCAACACGGGCAAAGTGTGGGTGGAACTTAGCTAAGATGGACGGGGCATAGCTAAAACCTGATTCCTCCGTTGCCATTTAAGGGTGTTGAGATTGGAACGGTCGTAAAACAGAACCATTCTTAGCGTGTTTCTCCCTCATCCAATGATGTAGGTGTATGTGTGTCATGTTCTTGAATACTTTCAAATTGTGATGCTCTCCAATTGCATCTCAGGCCAGTATTTCCGGAAGGTAACTATGGACATTAACCGTTTAACACTTAAGTTGACCAAAAACGGCTTCTGCAGTTTTCTTGAGAAATGTCCATTTGCAGATCAAAAGAAGACTATCTTTTAATGTACCACTGCAATGACTGGCTCGATAACCGAGTCAGTCATTCCAGTCATACATTAACAAAGGCAATCTTCCATGTACTTGCAAATTAACGAAAATTGAATTTTTTTGGAACAATTTTGACGATGAAATGGCAAATAGGCAAGCGACCTTCCAAAGATCAGCCATCGACTGGAATGCCGTGCCAGAGGTCATGGTCAAAAGCGTGTCACTAGACGTCATCAGGGCTCTGGTGATCAAGGACTAAACGTGTGCGAACTCTTTTAATCTGCACGTGTAAACACCTTTCGCCACCCGCTTTCAACTCGGCACATGCACCACACCTGGCATAATCTTCATCAACTTGAAAGCGGTAATTATTTGGAAGAGGAACGAAGAGGATTAGTGTCGGCAGTGTCGGTTATCGACATGTCTGACCCTAGCAGGCAAGTGCCGATTATTTAGTTCTGTTTTAATCTTTAATTAATAATTCGTGCAACCTGCTTAAATATGTACGTACTGAAGGGAAAATATCTATCCTTTCGCTATACAGTAAGTGTACGTTCAGCTCTGGATCTATTTATAGACATGGCAGTACCAAATTATGCTCAAACCTTTTATATTACAACACAGCTAAAATAAAACGTACTGTTGAATATTTTGAAGATTATTGGATTGGAAGACATTGCTGCCTAATTCTTCCAATTCAGTTATATTCAAAATATGCCACAGAACATTTCGTAGTAACTAACATGTTTTTGTTTTTTTGTTTCAAAATTAATTGGATTTGAAGGGATTGCCGCTTAAGCCAGCAATGTCTTCCATTTCAAATATTTTCAAAATATTCAACAGAACATTTCTGACATCGTGCTCAAAAGTATACGGACCAACATAATTCTGTTTTTGTTTTGGAAACATAGTAACTTATTTATAAACTGTACTGTACATGATTACACATTTGACCAAGAGAGATTTAAAGTCCTGTCATTTCAATCTTTGCATCAATATAACTAGGTGGAAGAGAATCCGCGGAACTGCTGCCATTTTCATGTTCGTATCCCTCGTTAGAAAGACCAGCATCTTCATCATAGGTATGTGCGTATATTCCAGTGCGATCCTCGACCAGGACTGGACCCCACTCCTTGCTCGGTTTCATGATCCTCTTGACAGCCTGTGAGAAAGAAACGTAAGATGGGTTTAAAAGAATGTTAACTTTATCTTTATGAATAGGAACACATTGTTTTCAAATGCACGGATACCATACATTGACTCATTTTGGGGAATACAGGCAAAACCATCCAGATCCATGCATGTACATACACATATCCGTCATCGTGTTACACAGTGCCTGTCACATTCTATTCTGTGAAGAATATCTCTTTTGAATATATGGATGTGGCTTTGTGAGACCTATACTAATACCTCTGAATGTGTTGCGTTCTGTTCTTCCACCTAGTGTACCTTACAACTTTCCCTGCTCATCCTTGAAATATCCACATTTAAAGCAGATGGACACGATTATCTAAGTGATGTAGGCATTGTGCTGGTCCTAGAACATGCTTCTCCGTCTACGTGTCTGTCTGTACTCTATACAACATACCAGTTTCCGTTCTTATAGCTTGGTATGAGAAAACTCTGTGTTGGATGAGGTCTAACATTCACAGAGAAGTTAGCTGATCTTTTGTGAGCCAGAGACTTGAATAGTGTGTCTCTCATTTACCAGCCCTATGCGCTTTTAATTAGCAACTTCCGTTTCACATGCCCTTCCGTCTACATAACAATATGGGATTCGGTTGATTAAAAGATTGCATTATCAGGTAGATGCTTTCTGGACTTCTATGTTAGCGTAGGCCACTTATCTATTTGGCGTGGACACAGCTATTTATTTCTGTCCAAAGTCTTGTGTTTTCGATGAAATCCAAGACAATGATGTTGATTCGCACTATGATCTGTACAGATCCCTTGTTTCCTCCCCTCCAGTGCCTCCTGGAGATGTGGTAACCACTCAAAACAAACCCTTAATGTTCAATCAGATGTGATGATTCTCATTTACTGATGCGTCCTTGTGATAGTAACCAGTTACTTGGTACAATTCTGAACATGATGAAAGTATTGTTCTGTTGAATATTTTTGATTTAATTTGAACAATTCATTTTATTTTGTTTTGGAAAAATTCTAAGTTATTGCTGAGTTGTACACTGCTAATATGGCCTCCTGAGTCCTTTGGCGATGTCTGTTGCAACCAGTTTCAATATTTCCTCGTCTGGTGTCAGGGGTACCACCAGTAGGGTGGAGTGAACACGTGCATAAAGCGACACGGGCTGCTTATTGGGACCAGGCTTGATGAAATTTTATTCGATTTTCTTGAAGTCAATCCGTAAAGTTCTTCAATTCATTAATAGAGCTTTAATAAGAAATGCATGTCTGCACTTAGCAGAGATGCTAAATCGCTTTACCAATCGGCGTGGTTGTGCCACTAGGGTCCATGGTTATTAAGAAATGCATTTTGGTAGTACATATTCATTAATGTTGTGTTTTACTGATAGATTTTGGTATATAGTATTCACTTTCTGGCACATTCATTTGTTTATATTACAATGATTCGCATTTTGCGGATTAATGATGAACTGGGGATACCGCCATCTTGTCCCCTTGCAGGGCCACGTTCACACCAGTATGAAGATAAAATAGTTAATATTGCATAGTACACATTTAGAGGCTTAGATTTTGTGTCTAGATGTAAGGAAATGAAATAAATGTTAGCACATGATGATTTCATTGCAACTAAATTAATATAATGTTTTAAGTAATGAAATTGAATTAGAGACACGGGCCCCTAATTCAATTTCATAACTAAAAAAGAATATTAATTCATTTGGAATGGCACCATCATATGTTAAGATTGTTTCCCTTTTATTACATTACAGTACACAATTTAATCCGCTAAAAGCCTACGATTTTATTTTCAAGCATTTTGGTGTGAATGCGCACCTTTAAGTTAGGGACCCTTCGGTGATGTCATGCAGGCCCAGATACAATGCATTCATTATTGTGTAAAAACATCAGGTTTAATATCTAGAAGGTAAAAAACGTAGCAACAGCTTCCGGTCGAATTACTCAACTGGATTAAACAGCTGTACGAATTTTCACGACATCGTTTAACAATAGCTTGCTTTTATGTGATTGTTTGTATATTCCGAGGCAGGTTGGTTACGTCTTTTCTGATTGGGTGAACAGTAAAGCATGACAGAATTCACAGACATGAGAAATATATCAGCGTTTAGCAATTAAATCCTGAGTATCTTTCTCAGCCTGCATAAGAAACCAAAACCGCGATGAGACGTGGTCATGTTTCCTTTAAGAGAGTTGCTTCTGTTCAGAATCTTACAACCGTCGGTCCTTACCGTGACGTCACATCATGGACCCAGAATGTAAATGGTTACTCGATTGTATTGGTTTGCGTATCGATCATTAGCAATTTTATTCCAGAATTACCAGAAATTTAATTTCAGGGTGAGCATATAGGTGTGGTCATCATTGACAGATATTGGGAAATCATCGGGAGATCTCGGCCATTTCCGGCAGGATTTCGTACATCGCTTGGCTGTCACAACATATGCTTTGCAGTTACTACTCTGACTCGGACAAGATAAGACTTACTTATAATTGTATTGTATACCGTACTTCAATTGCGCTGAACCTATTGCTAATAAACTATACTGTATTGATATTACTAATCATTGTATTTGTGGAAATACTTCATAGGTAAGGTTTTGAATTTTTTGAAACTAATTTGACAGGAACCTGTTGCTGCCATAGACAGCAACAGTTTCCAGTCAAATTAGCTTCAAAACATTTAACAGAAAGGTTCTAGCATTGTAATCGACTTTTCGTAGTTAGGTCATTCTCTATTAAAGGGCTAACGAATCGTAGTTTAAACTTACTCTACGAGTATCTACAGGGTAGAATATCTCAATGATGAAGAAGATTGGGATCATCGCCACAGAAGATGCCATCATCAACCAGCCTAGCGATTGAGCAGATGAGGGGAAGATGTATTCGTCATAGCTGGCAGGCGTGACCCGAGCTGCCGATGCGCCCAGAATGAACTGTGGAAAGAGGTACGGAGAGAAATAACAGGAAAAATAAATAAATAAATAAATAAATAAATGGACGGACGGACGGACTGAGGGGCAGGCGAGCGGGGGGGGGGGAGGAAGGGGGGGGGGCCCCGCCGAACCAACCAACCAACCAACCAACCAATCAATCAATCAATCAATCAATCAATCAAATAAAAAACAAACAATCAAACAAAAATCAACCAACCAACCAATCAACCAACCATTCATCTAACCAACTAACCAACCAGGCAATCAACCAATCAATCAATCAACCAGCCAATCAACCAATCAATCAATCAATCAAGCAATCAACCAATCAAGCAATCAACCAATAAATTAATCAATCACGAAATGAATCAATCAATAAATTAATCAATCATTAAATTAACTGGTCAATAAATTAATCAATCAATACATTAATCAATCAATGCATTAATGACTCAATAAATTAAACAAACAATAAATTAATCAAGCAATAAAGTAATCAATCAATAAATTTATCAATCAATAAATTTATCAATCAATAAATTTATCAATCAATAAATATTTCAATCAATAAATTTATCAATCAATAAATTTATCACCCAGTAAATTTATCAATCAATAAATTTATCAATCAATAAATTTATCAATCAATAAATTTATCAATCAATAAATATTTCAGTCAATAAATTTACCAATCAATAAATTTATCAATCAATAAATGTACCAATCAATAAATTTATCAATCAATGAATTTATCACTCAATAAATTTATCAATCAATACATTTATCAATCAATAGATTTATCAATAAATTTATCAATAAATAATAAATTAATAAATAAGTTGATTAAGCGTGCATCTAATTGCTTTATGTATTTCATGACAAAAATTGTCATATTTCAATATTTATCTAATCCAAAATAGGACTATACAATATTAGTTAAATACTCGCGAGATATGGTTTCTATGTCAGCGTGTTCGTTTTAGGAAGTGATATACGTTATGTTTGAATATAGAAATTCATTTCTAGCCATCCCACGCCCTTTTCTACCTAAGACACGTCCAATTTCTTAGCATGTTGAAATCGATTTGATTCATTGACACCTGAATACCCAGAATCTGTATTGAAAGATCATAAAATCGGAATCCATCCATACAAGTAGGCTATTGAACATTTTGAAACTACTTTGACTGAAAGCTCCGAGTCAACTTAATTTCAAAATATTCAACATAATTTTTATTAAATTGTAAATTCACCAAAGACATACAAATCATACAATCGCAATTGAGTTTTCTACTTCGTAACGAACGTACGTGATTTTAATTGTGATCTCAGCTGACAAGTGATCAAGTATTTTGATTATGCGGTCGGATACTTCAGTGGCAGATAGGATTTTCCCATTCAACTATTTGTTCAACATTTCGATCAGCTATACGTTTGTAACAGCAGCAACTCTGTCACATAACACGGAATGTTGAACTTGTACATTTCTGTACGTGTCTCACAAATAGAAAATGAATTAAATTGGTGATAATCTCATCTGAAATGTTATATTGCACCGATAGATTATGATTTATAGATACCATATCATTCATATTCGTTTAAATTTCCTTATCTGTATCGCAATTATATGCTTTGCAATATCGTGTAAACGTTGAACAGTGCTCGCCACCATTTTGTCTGTGATGTCATGTAAGGGCCAATGCATTACATTCTGTTTTATGTAATAATCCTTTTGTTGAATATTTTGAGACTAATTTACCTGGAACTTGTTGCTGCCATTGGCACCAACAACTTCCACTAAAATTAGCTTCAAAATAGTCTACAGCTTACCTGTATGGTTGGTTTTATCCAACATTACAAACTATAGATTGCACCACTGAGACAGGCACGCTAGGTATTTTATGAATGGTTGAAAAATAAATCATGACAACCATCATAGGCTGCAGAAATGTTTCAACATTTAGCAACTAAAGTCTAATATCTTTTGCCGGCATGATGAAAAGCTAAAAATGTCATGGATGAAGTATGGGTGACAAATTCTATCACATGAATGGTTAGTATAAGATAGAGTTGAGTTTTCCGATAAAATGCTATAAACTTACCAGGATTACTCCGGGTGTAATAACGAACCATGTCCCGTACCAGTAGTAGTCTGGTTTAAACCCGATCATCATCTTAATATCGGCGGCAAACCGAGTTATTCCTGTTATAAAATAATTTAAAGACTTTACATTTTAAGTTATTTATTTACTGATTCAATTATTAAAATTATTTTATGACGATAGCTAAGTTGCGGTAATATCTTAGACCATTGAAAGCAAAATTCCGAAATAAATAACTCATTTACAAGTTAGTCCGTTGAATATTTTGAAACTAATTTAATTTCTTCCTGTCAAATTAGTTTCAAAATATTTAATAACTGTCCTGTAGCCTATAGGTTACCTTGAAATTGAGATTCTGGGAATTCATGGTTCAATGGTTAAAGATTATTGTTGCTTTGCGTGTCTACAGGTAATACAGTTATTGCACTTACGTCCAGGTATTAGAGAAAGTTATGCACTGTGACATAAACGTAGACAATAGAAACAGATAGAAATGATTTAAAAAAGCAAAAGTTCGAAAACGTCAAAGTTCTTTCTACCATGCCCAAGATTATGGAAAAAAGGACAGTTTAACATTCTAAACTTTCGCTTGATAACATGGTCTCTCTCACCCCTCTCTCTCTCTCTCTCTCTCTCTCTCGCCACCCTCCATCCATTTCTCACTCCATCTCCCTCCAACCCATACTCCCTCCCTCGCTCACTCAATCTCCCTCCCCTCAGTAGTTATAAAATAAGTGTTTCATAACAGAGGGGGTGGGGTGGGGGGCGGCTACATGAGGGAGGTGGGCTGTCAGAACAGTAATTATGCACATACATTGCACACATTCTAACTCAAGATTGTGTCCCGAGAAAATATGCGATGCGTCTAAGCACACACACTAACTAACACTTAAAACACTATCTCGCTATTGTTCTCTGTTAGATGTAATATGCCAGTTAATAGTAGGTCTGCGGCTAATAAATAGGACATAACAGGCTGCCAGAACAGAGGATCACCAATCGGTGACTACAGAAGAGAGGTGGGCTGTCAGAACAGAGACGTGATAACGTTGCAGCAGCTCGTCCAAACACCCATTTAGAGACACATCCTCAGTGGTATACCGATCACCTGTCATCAACCACACATTACATGGTCCGAACGCCCATTTAGAGACACATTCTACATGGTATACCAATCACACATTACAGGTCTAATCATCAGAGACGAATCTTATCAACGTGCCCCACCTCTTAGAACTATGGCCATGGAGTTACAGCTACCCCCTAGAACTATGGAGTTACATGCATGGTGTAGGCTGTGTGGCACGGCAGGAAAAGGTGACAAGATCATTACATGACCTGGGTGACTATGCAAATAGATCGCTTGAGTCCTGGCATGCTTCTCCTGATCAAATGATCCTAACAGTAGTAGACGAGTTACTCGCCCGAAATTCACCAACAGTACAGGAGCTAAAGAAGCTATCCACTGACAGAAATGGAAGTATTTAGATCATCTGCAATGATCTAGATGCTGCCAAGGTTAAAGAAGCAAGCCGGAAAATCCTGGTGCCTTCCGCTCTAATCTCTAATGGTTCCATTGTGCCGTACAGCCTACACCATGCATGTAACTCCATAGTTCTTTGGGATAACCCATGATTGAGTTTCAGATTCAGTTAGCTTGATTACCTATACAGTTCGTTTCTCTAATAGAGCATCACCTGGTGGTGGGGGCCCATTCTGATACACTTATTTTATAGCCAGTGATGATGATAATAGAGATAATGCTGCTGCTGCTGCTGCTGCTGCTGCTGCTGATGATGATGATGATGATGATGATAGGCATAATGCTGACAATGATGATGATGATGGTGATGATGATGATGATGATGATGATAGACATAATGTTGGATCACAAATACATGCCCAGCCTCATGTCTCCATATCAAACAAACTGAATCAACCAATCACGTAGTCACGACCAGTGTCACATCGGCATGAGGGGATTATCCACAGGCCTTCCAGCTGCCTTGCCAATGCTCACTTGGCAGAACGCTAAAGTGCCTATCATCTGCACCATGGCAGACGCTGACATGTTCACAGGTGACACAGAGTTGCTGGTGCGGCATCGGCTGCCTTAATGACCACATGCATTACTGACCACCTAGCTGCAGCTGATGAGACCTATGGTAGGTGTTGACCTGTCTTTAGTGATCACCTATCTTTAGAGACGGAATCGTGCTCTATGTGCGCTCAAGCTGAATACCAGCGGTGTGCGATACACACACCTTGTAATAGCCGAAGTACAGTGCTGTCACACCTACTGTGCGAGTGCTCACTCGCTCCCCAAGCAAGTTCCCAATATTAAAGCTGAGCCAGTTGCCATTATTAGGTGAGATGTTCTTACCTCCGATGTGGTACTGACCCTCAAGTGCCATCTCCAGATCCTCGGGGCCACTGGTTAGACACAGTAAGGCATACAACTTCATCTCCTGTTGATAGAGACAGCAATCATCCCGAATGCATAGCTCACCAAGAACATTGGTCCCAGCCACTATACGTTTCAAGTCATTTAGCTCACCCACTTGCTGGACAGCCCCTCCTTTCCGAACCAAGACTGCCACAGCTACATAATCTGAGACACAGAGACACCTCGGTGCAATATGAACTATAGGCGCTGGTTGTCTGTGGCCTGGACCGGCTGGCACTCTCACTCTACATGTAGGATTCGCTGTCTAGAACTCTCCTGTTTTAGTTCCTGGTCATTCTCATCATGCACCACGACAGGTATTTCTACGTCTGGCTGTAAGTTGAATTCTGTGAAACCTTCATTACATCCGATGGCATATTACCCCCTCCCCTTCGTATAGTAGGCAAGTCCACGAGCTAGACGCGCCAGGACTCGATACTCCTCGTTTATGTAGGTGGTGTCTAAAGTGGTGTTGTTCTGCACAATCTCACAACTGGTCACCATCTGCGGGAGCTCTACATCCTTCTTCTCAGTGCTCTCGAGCTCAAACTTGAGCACCATGCTTCTAATCTCGTGGATCTGTCCCGAAAATAGCGAAGTCGACGTACTTCCCCGCAGCGGAGAGAGGGTTCGCATCATGGATACTAGGTCGAATGACTGTCAAACTGTCCCTTCGAGGATCGGTGTGGTGCGAGGTCGTGGATTCAACTGCTCCATCAGGATGCCGCACGTACGGTTGCATGTTTAACGTCTAGCTATATACATGTTTAAACGGAGATGTCTGGTAAAGTTCTCCAGTAGATCGTCTTTGGAGGGCAGAAACCAGTGAAACCCTCCAAGGCGATGTTTGGTAAAGTTCTCCAGCAGATGGTCTTTGGAGGGCAGAAGAAACCTGTATCACCCTTCAAAGAATAAACCAGTACAGCTGCCAATTGACAGGGTCCAACGACTACTTCATAACATCAACATTATCCATGAATGAGCCAAGGTCCCACCTCCGTCTGATGCGGAGATACTGACTGCCATAGAGGAGACCACACCGGCCCATGGTACAAAGGAACTCCTGACTTGGATACTCTATCGGAAGCTTAACAGCACTCAGGGCATGTCACTAGATCGCCCCAGGACACCCACTAAGAGTCCTGTAGTTCTAGCTCTCCAGAAGGCTATGTTGCTCCTAAAGATCTACTAATGGTCGGGAAGTGGGATGGCGTATTCAGCCTTCATGCTGATGATGAACACTGGATGTTGGATGATCTGGAGCCACAGATTACTTCTGAGCGGGGATCAGTACAGCTGTGACTGAGGGCCGTGAGGCTGGGCATGCCACTAGTTACACTGAAGGTAGAGAGGAGGGGTTGGCCTCCGGCCACAAGGAGGCCATTGAGTACATCTTTAACGAAGGGGGGGGGCGCAAGCAGTGAGAGAGCAATCTGGAGGACTTTCTAACTTTCCCTACCGAGAACTACCAAGACTACCTCATCAAACCTGTTCTCAAGGCGAATGCTAAGAAGACATGGATGAAGTGGGTCTTCCATGAGTTTCAGAAGAAGAGAGTCATAGCATCTGATCCTCAGTGGATAGAGTTTCAGAAACATTCTCAAGCTTCTGATGAAGTTCCTCAAGCTTCTGAAGAAGTATCTCACGCTTCTGAAGAGGTACCTCAAGCTTCTGGCGAAGTTCCTCGACCCTGAATGCGAGAAGTTTCAGAAGAAGAGAGTCATGGCATCTGATCCTCAGTAGATAGAATTTCAGAAACATTCTCAAGTTCCTCAAGAAGCTCATGAAGTTCTTCAAGAAGCTCTTGAAGTTTCTGAAGAAGTTCTTCAAGTTCCTCAAGTTTCTGAAGAAGATACTCAAGTTCCTCAAGTTTCTGAAGAAGCTCCTCGACCATGTAAAACGTGTCCCACTGCCACATTTGTGTGTGCGCTCACTGAAAGCGTCCAGTACTCAGTAAACTGGCATACAGTAACCCTGGTGACGAAGGCTTATAACCACTACCATCTGGCAGTACTGTTTACATTTACTAACAAGAGCCATCAGAAGATGGCATATCCCCCCCCCCCCCGATCCAAACATTTCAGATAAACATACATCGTAGCTAAACTGTAGGAGTTGTGTTGACATCTTGAAATGATTACCAGAGATGGACGGACCGACAGACTGACACATATACATTCTATAGACACATGGATGTACAGGCATACGGATATCAGATGCACATCTTAAAGTGGTAATGAGAACCCTTACTAAGTTTCAATAGAATCACAGCTAAATTGTAGGAGTTGTGTTGACAAGAAATGATTGGTACTGCAGTTTATGCATCAGCTTAAAGGTATTTAAAGGGAGATAACGCTGTAATGAATAATTTTCTGGCCGCGAAAAAAGCACATGCACATCTTCGGATGGTAATGACTAGATTTACCATGTTTCAAAAGAATCGTAACTAAACTGTAGAAGTTGCATTGGCAAGGATGGACCGACAGACGAACATACATTTTGGACAGATGGATGGATGTACAAGTATATGGATAGCACATGCACATCTTCATGTCAAAATGGTAACACTTACCAACTTTCAAAAGAATCGCAGCTAAACTGTAGGAGGAGTTGCGTTGACAAATGATTGGCAATGCAGTTTATGCATCGGCCTTAAGATATATAAAGGGCGATAACTCTGTAATGAATAATTTTTTGGCCACGAAAAAAGCACATGCACATCTGCACATGACACTGATAACGTGAACAAAATTTAAAGTTAATCTATTGAGACGTCTAGGAGGAGGAGTTGCATTGCCAAGAAATGATTGTCAGCGATAGATGGACTGACAGACAGACATACATGCATACATGTTGGACAGATGGATGGATGTACAGGTATATGGATATCATATGATACTGATAATGTGGACAACATTTAAAGTTAATCCATTGAGACCTCTAGGAGGAGTTGCGTTGACAAGAAATGATTGTCAGAGATGGATAGACTGACAGACGGACATACATACATTTTGGACATACGGATGGACATACAGGTACAAGGATAGCTCATGCACACCTACACATGGTAATGATAACACATAGCAATTTTCAAAAGAATCGGAGCTATACTCTAGGAGGAGTTGCGTTGACAAGAAATAATTGGCAATGCAGTTTATATATAGGCTTTAAGATATTTAAAGTGGGATAACTCTGTAATGAATAATTTTTCGGTCATAAAAAGCACATGCACATCTGCACATGGTACTGATAATGTCGACACAATTTTAAGTTAATCCATTGAGACCTCTAGGAGGAGTTGCGTTGAAAAGAAATGATTGTCAGAGATAGATGGACTGACAGACGGACATACATACATTTTGGACAGAGGGATGGACGTACAGGTACATGGATAGCACATCCACACCTACACGTGGTAATTATAACACATAGCAATTTTCAAAAGAATCGGAGCTAAACTGTAGGAGGAGTTGCGTTGACAAGAAATGATTGGCAATGCAGTTTATGTATCAGCTTTAAGATATTTAAAGGGGGATAACTCTGTAATGAACAATTTTTCGGTCGGGAAAAAAGCACGTGCAGATCTTCACATGATACGGAAAATGTCGACAAAATTTAAGTCAATCCATTGAGACCTCTAGGAGGAGTTGCGTTGACAAGAAATGATTGGCAATGCAGTTTATGTATTGGCTGTAAGATACATAAAGGGGGATAACTCTGTAATGAACAATTTTTCGGACGCGAAACAAGCACATGCATATCCGCACATGATACTGATAATGTGGACGGAATTTTAAGTTAATCCATTGCGTTGACAAGACAGGGACAGACGGATGGACGGATGGACAGACCGACAGACAGACAGACAGATGGATGGACGGACAGACGGATGGACGGATATGCTGATCACCATATCCAACCCCCCACCCCCATCTTCCAGACCGGGGGGGGGGGGGGTGTGTGATAATAATACATAGCAAGATTTGAACCAGCGATTTTTAAGTGTAATTTGACATACAAACGAATAATGCATTATGCATGCATTAATTAAAAAAATGACCTAGATTTAGCTGATAACCTGTTATGCATTATCTATGATATGAAACCTAAGGAAAAATCTGTACACATATCGGCTGTAATATCCTTGTCTAGGTCTATATCTTTTGTAACAGCATTATCGTTTGTAGGTGTTTTATGACAATAGTATTAATTTAGTGTGTGTAATTTTTTATGTGATTGGGAGTAATATTTCACTGTTTCCATTTAATAATAATATATAGCGAGATTTGAACCAGCGATTTTTAAGTGTATTCGACATATAACGAATAATGCATTAGCCGTCTCAGCCATGCATGCATTATTCACGTCACAGAGCAGAGGGAATATATGCCTACAGATTGCTATCAGTAACGCCATTAAGCATACAGGTTTATAGACTGTTGTCAATAATTTCAAAATGTAGTTATCAGTGCATTGCTGTAGACTCGTGTCAATAATTTCAAAATGTAGTTATCAGTGCATTATCAGTCCGAGTGATCTGTTTGCTATTATTGCACACCAATTCATAAAAGATAAATGTCATTATTTGTGGGCTAGTTATCGGTTCCCTGTTGGCTCAATTCAAAACGGCGCCAAAATATAAAGAAAGAAACCATGGTTCAAATCTCTCAAAATTTTTTAAAAAATGTATGCCGGGTACAATGAAAGAAATAGTGTAAGGGGTACAATGACAGAAAAAAATAGGTAGGAGCAATGGGAACCACAGACACCCACAGAAAAGAGAGAGAGAGAGAGAGAGAGAGAGAGAGAGAGAGAGAGAGAGAGAGAGAGAGAGAGAGAGAGAGAGAGAGATAGAGAGAGAGAGAGAGAGTGTGTGTGTGTGGCCGGCTGGCTGGCGATAATATGGGGGTTCTCCTGGACAGTGGGGTACAGGAGTTTTTATAGTTTTTTTGGTGTCCTAGATTAGCCGCAGATCTACTGATAACTGGCATATTACATCTAACAGATAACAACAGCGAGATACTGTTTTAAGCGTTAGCTATTTTGTGTGCTTAGGTGCATCGCATATTTTCTTGGGACACAATCATGAGTTGGAATGTGTGGAATGTATGTGCATAATTACTGTTCTGACAGCCCACCTACCATCCTGTAGCTGTGGATCGCGGATCAGCAGCTCCCAGAATGTCCTGTTCTGAAACCCTTATTATATAACTACTGAGTGACAAGGTGAAGTTCCAGATGTCACGGCTGCGAAAGCAACTGGCTCCTGACATTATGCTGGATGAGGGGTGTTTGAGGGAGCTATGTCTCCACACGAATAAGCTGGTTTGGATTCACCAGGCTCTCCAAATATACCATGGCTAAATTGGAGCAGTGAAAGCAGTCCAAAATATAACCTGCCCTGGCAGCTGAGGAGGGTGGTACAGTACATGGCTGGCGACTCCAGCTGATTGACAACATCAGACAGAATCTTGTTCATGAGACTGAAAAGTACAGCAGAACATGCAGGCGATAAAAAACAGTCTACAACAGTCTAGCACGCACAACCACAGCTGTGGGTGTGATTGGAGCCAGTGCTGGTGTGGTCACCGTTGCCACCCTCGCAACAAGGGTGGCTGCTATCGTCGCTATCCTGCTGAGTGGTGTGCCCATTGGCGCTACTGTCCTGGCCACCGGCTTGGCGGTTGGACAGTGTCAGATCACCAGAAAGCTGGAGAAACATGTAACACTGGCACAGAGCAGCCTACGGGTTATCAACGAGTCTGTCAGCATAGCTCTCGAGGATGGGCAGATCAGTGATGAAGAGTACAACCATATAATGAAGCTCCAAACCCTGTACCGCACAGAGAATCCCAAAGTGCGCCAACACTACCTCAAAGGCTACAGCGGGCAGCTGGACATGGAGGAGTTAAAAAACGAGATGCTGTGGCGGGTCGCATCAGATCTCTACGGTATCAAATAGTATGTTGCGTCTGTGGCTGAAACAGTGGCTTTAAGATGACTACTATAGATGGCATTCCCAACGAACCTCACGACAATCGACCAGAGACAACCACCCCTCCTGGGTACATTCTGGACCCGCTCAAGAGCTGGATCACGTGGTCTCCTGGATGACATACCGGACCTAACACCTATTTCGATCACAGTCGACGGGTGGTCCCACATCAGCTTCTCCATCAAACCCCGACCACTGACCAACCTTGCAATCACCATCAAGGATGCGAAGAAAGCTCGTACCTGGATGGCAGGCCCGAATCTCTCGTTCTGGAACCTACAGCTGTAGGTTGCCATGTGGTGTGCTACAGCAGGATGCGGCATCGGCGCGGGTTTGCTACACTCCTATTCTGGTGCCCCCGAGGCTGTACTCATTGCCAGCTGTCTCTGATTCCATGTGTACTACACGGTGAGACGAATCCTCCATGCGCTGGGCACAAGAATGCCTGATCTGAATGATTTCGGTCTGCAGCCTGTCGGCACCGCTAGCTACAGCCACTCAGCAGCCAGTAGACTCCAGCGAGAGTTCAACGCCCACTCAGACTATCGTTTCCATGGTGGAGACAACAGTGGTCTAGGTGTGTGTTGTATGGCGACCCGAGATGAGACTACTCAGGCTTCCCCTATCAAACACCCTGAAAAATCGGTCATCGAAAGAGAGTGACGTTCTCATTCGATCCAGACTCAGAGCCCAGAGCAAGAGTGCAGACTATGCATATCACCAGAATCAGGCAGGACCATCCAGAGGCGTGGAAATGCTTTGTCCCACACACAACCCCAGGGCTCACACCAGCAAGGATCGTTCGAATCAACCAGTCCTTAGAAGCATTATGTTGATGTCTCCTGACATCCCAGACCAAGCCGCGTCACTCCATAGATGGGGTGAGCGGAAGAGAGGTGCAGGCCATGTTCAGCAGTCTCGTTGAGGACATGCTTCTTGTTGCAGATCCCAGTAGCCACTTTGCCAAGTTCCATCAAGCCTTATAGAAGGCCAGTCATGAGCTCAACTTTGCTACATCGCCACATCTGTGACTTATTCCGAGCAATATGATCGTGAATGTCGAGGATCTAAAGGTCAGGGGCTACAATAACATGATAGTCGATTGGAATTCCCCAGGTTTGCACATTGGGGTTAACACTGACATCAACGCAGTGGTGCATGTCGTCCCGACGCCCATGATACCTAGGTCCCCATGGTCTCCTATGAGGGCCAGTGCTACCATAATTCCGACTGTTGTTCTGACCGCTGGAACAGCAGGAGTTCTGGATGACAAACAGCGACCCGTGCTGATACCCACTACCCTGGCCGGCAGTACTAGCAGGACGATAGCCCTACGAGTGGTGTCAGGTCTGGCTATTGCTGTGCTCGTCACCAGTCTTCTCCACCACTAGTAGATCCTGCTCATAGAGCAATAGATCATCCTGACTCTCTTCTGGTGCGGGAGTCATGGCAAATGAAATTGCCTGAACTAGCTTGGCCTGCCAGACAGCCCCCAAATGCCCTGTCAACGTACACACCAAGGGATTGTATGGCTCGGTTGTACAGCCTTCTTCCAGCTTGTAGTAGCGCAGAGTCTTATTCAACTCGCAGTCGGGGGATGCCATGGATGCCTGCAACTGCTAGAACACATCCGACAGATACTCCCGATCCTTGTAGAATCCCTTAGTATGCAGGAGCTGCTCGACAATACTGCCGCCCATAATGAGGTATTCGACGAAACAGATCTTCCCCTTACCAAATCCTAGGTAGACCTTCACAGCTGTCAGCTCCTCTGTTACCTCAGCGCTAGAGGGCTGGGAGAGCTCATCTTGTGACTTCTTCTTGTAGCCCTTCAATTCAGTGTGGAAGATGTCATAGTACCGGAGGCATAGGTCCATGGTTTAAGCCACTATGTATAATTCTATGGATATTTCCGAGTACCAATTTAAGCAGCTGACAGAGACAGACTGGTTAGAGCTGCTTAGCGCTCTCGAGGTAGAACGTACACGTTTAAACGCATTGTATACTCAGGGCTTAATCGATGACATCAACGGTACATATTGTAAAGCAATTCCCGGAGAGCCGGGTGAATCTCCAGAAGGTGGAGAAGCTGCTTAAAAGGAAGACCCAGAAACTACTGACACAGGCTAAGCCCCTGGCCATTCATGTCGCCAGTAATATGGCAGTGAATGTGGTCATATCGGTGATGATGACGGGTGGTAATGAGGTTATTCCTGCTGCTAGAGCCGCTGTCCTCGCTACAGTGGCGAGTACGGTTGTCGACCACTGTCTAGAAATAGCACATCCCATCACAAAGATCGCCATCGGTGGCACCTCCTACAATGTTGCTGCTAAGATCATGGGCGAACGCATCCCTTTAATGGAAGCCGCAGTTCTAGGGTTAGCGACGAGTGCTTTAGCTAAGATCATTGTGGCCTATGTCTAGCTTTAAGATGCTATATATAATAGAAGCTTGGTATGTCCATGACACAACAATCGCCTATGAGGCATGGCGGGCTATGCCAAAGTCGGTAGCGCATGGACCACACGGACTGAGGATTTCCAATTCCCAGAAATGGTGGTTAGCCCATAGGGCATGGCACTGTTGAGAGCCAGTATCCGGATCATCATTGCTTATTTTCTTGGCCCACCACATGGTCTACCTATTCCCACCTATTCCACTGGGAGATATGATTAGGTTTAAGACGTATGTATACCCCAACAATGTCTCTGTCACTCACAGGCCTAGAGAGCAAAGAGCTAGGTGATCTCGCTCACTTGGGCGAGGCATGCCTCGGTTCAGAGGACACTGTTGCCCCCATCTCCCTCCTAGACTTCGATGAGGAGGGAGAACGTCGAGAGTTCCGAGGTACCATCCCAGCTAGAGATCTCATTGGAAACACAGCCATGGTAGCACAATCAGCCATCAACAAGGCCAAGACTGTATACAAGGGGATGGGCATCAAAGCCAGGGCAGTGATGTGAGGTATGCTCAGAGTCGATGAGGCTGGTGCCATCAAGGTTATGGTCGAGTCCTACGCACAGAACCTGGTTAAGGATCTCCTGAAACAACGAAGCTCATTCCATCAAGATGAGGAGAATCTCAATGTAGGTACCATCGGCCTGAACCATTTCATGGTGGATGGCCAAGCGAATGCAACAGCAAAGCTCCAACTACCCGAGGTGAAGAAGTTGGGATTCTTTGGCCTGCCATTTAAGATCACATAATAAGCATGGCTGCTCGAGCTTGCATCATATGGATAGTCGAGGTGCTAGACACTGTGGGTACTGACACAGGGCCTCTGCATTATCTTCTCAGCTGTTGTTGGGATTTCATGCTCGATGCCTCTATCGCATCCTTCATATCCGCTGGTGGTACAATGCTACCCACACTGCAAGCAAAAAAGAGCTGGTACAGGAAGTACTGCCATTTAGTCTCTCAGATGTAGACGTGGTTATGGTTGAAGAGCTGCTGACCATCCTTCACACACACATGCAACATGTTAGTGCCATACAGCAGTAGACCACATGATGCCGGTCAGGTGGTGCTGATCATTGCCCCGTCAGGACATGGGAAGAACATCTTGCTGCAGGCCCTGCTCGCCTAGCATCTTCTGTCTCGATACATCCTCCTGCTGTCTGACTCCGCCGCTGACGCAGTCGACAATAACGATGAGTGGTACAATGGTCCAATCACCAAGACGCACAACCTGCAAGCACTGTTGGAGAAGCTGCTCGTGGCTCAACTAACTGAACAACTTGTTCTAGTTATCGACGACCCCGTGATGGACCAGACGACAGTCACATACCTCAACAACATTACCAGACAGATTCGGCACACCAAGATCACTGTCTTCATCCTCTTTCAGAAGTACACTCGTGAGATATCGCCAGATATCCAGCACAATGCGAGGCTCCTATACTTTAGCTCGAAGGGTGGTCATGCCCTGCTTGAGACGATATATGACAGCCTGACCCTCAAAGAACCAAGCAAGACTTCATCGAAAGCATACAAAAGGTCACAGATCTATACTTCTTCATCTTCAGCACCAAGGAGACATGTGAGCTGTCTTGTTTCAAGCCTTCTCTGGAGAAAGCAGAAAGCTTCAGCTACAAGCTGGATCCCACCAGGAAGGTAAAGCGAAAACGTTAGCCCAGGAAGCTGAGCCGTGATAGTGTAGTAGCAGTGGGGACACATTTTCAGGGTCGAGGAACTTCGTCAGAAGCTTGAGGAACTTCGTCAGAAGTTTGAGGAACTTCGTCAGAAGCTTGAGGAACTTCGTCAAAAGCTTGAGGAACTTCGACTGAAGATTGATGAAATTCATGAGCTTCTTGAGAATGTTTCTGAAGCTTTAGCCACTGAGCATCAGATGCTACGACTCTCTTCTTCTGAAACCTCTCGTGGAAGACCCACTTCAGCCATGCCTTCTTAGCATTTGCTTTGAGAACAGGTTTGATGAGGTAGTCCTAGTAGTTCTTGGCGGGGAATATTCTAAATGCTGCCTCATCTCTCGCCAGCCGCTCGCGCCCTCTTTCGTTGAAGATGTACTCAATGGTCTCCTTGTGGCCAGCGGCTAACCCCTCTTCTCTACCTTTGGTGTGACCTGTGGCATGCCCAGCCTCATGGCCCTCAGTCATGGCTACACCTATCTCCTCTCGGAAGTAATCGGTGGCCCCAGTCTGTATACCATCCAACATTCGGTGTTCATCATCAGTGTGAAGGCTGAATATGCCAGCTCATTTCTCAACCATTAGTAGATCTTTGGGATCAATCCTAGCCTTTTGGAGAGCTAGAATTACAGGACTCTCAGCTGGTTGTAGTAGAAGTTATACATGAGGTGCTTCGAGAGGTTCAGGACGGACATTCCCACACAGACGGTTCAACAGCAGGCTCGTCTTGTACATGTGGAGAGCTGCTAGATCATCATTTAACACCTTCACCTGGGAGAAGTTGGGCTTAGATATTAGGCAGCGTAGCTTGTCCTTCTCGGTTGACAGGACCAGCTTGACATCCATGCACTTGCACAAGTTCTATGAAGAGATGCATGTCATAGTCAGTGAGGAGCTCCAGCTCCACACCTGTCTTCCTTAGAAGTGCATCCCAGCTCAACCCCGGGCGTGTGTAATAGTGTGCTGGGTCCAGACGTTACTGCTGGAGGCATGTGATGCATAAGTTCTCAAAGACATCTGCAAGGAGCAGAGCGTCAGACCACAGATAGAGGTCATGATAGTCTCACATCGTCTGGCAGCCGAATGGGGCCCAGACAGCCTGTGCGTGGTTGTAGTCACTGTCAGATATTTCCTCGCCAGAGAGTTTGCTGTAGAAAGCAGCTTGAGGTGGGAGAGAGGTCTCATTGAAACGGTGACACCCATCCATGTGCTCATAGGGGTATACACCCGTGAGGAGCAGGATCTCATGCTTGGCAGTGTTAGCTTCATACTGTTTTTTAAGTGGGAACGTTTTGGAACTAGCTACCAGCTTGTCAAGTGATGCTGGGAGGAACTGGGCCGATTCGATGAACCGCAGCTGACAGAGGTTGAAGAAGGTGTACTTCTCCATATTGTTGGGGATGCAGTAGATATGTCCCTCTGTTTGGGAGATGGACTGCATGATGAGTGAGAATCATACCCACGCATGTTGTGGAACACGACCGGGATGGGGGTGGTCTGTACTTAGCTGCATATTCTCCTCGATACAGCACTGGTGGTTCACTGACACTGTCACAGCGGACCACAATGTATGAGAACCCACAGATCTCATGGTGTTGTGTTTTCTGCGTGCTGCTTTAAGCTGGATTCGCCTCTGGCCCCTCAATTTTGGTTGTTGGGGCTTCACAGTCGGCATAGATGCTGAATGGCATCTTGAGTTGCTTGTGGTGGTTGGTGAACTGTATCACCTTCCTGTTCCATGTAGGCATTCTTATGCGCATTGGTCTGTCACCGATGCTGCAGCACTCCGGTTTGTGCTTAATGAGAAGGTCTTCGTGAGAATAACAGTGGAAACACTGCTCGCAGAAGTGCTTTCTCCCTTTATACCGACTCTGATCATCGAGCAGACGATTCATGTCCTTAATCGAGGTATAGTGTTGCTTACCGCCCTTCTATATAAGCAGCAGAGTTGTCCTTGGAATGACGGGATCAGCCTCATTTAGCTGCAGTGGGTAGACACACTTGTCATGCCCGAATACAATAATGGCCAGGCCATTCTTCCGCTCAATGCGCTTAATCTGGTGGAAAGGAGTTGGAGAGTCTACACAGCTGAAATCAATGGTGTCCCAGTGCCCTAAATACTTCGATGTCCACTGGGGATTACTCTCAGCAGGATAAGCAGCAGCCAAGAGAGACCAGCAAAGACAGTGGTCATCATTGTTCTGGACATTAACAATGCTTAATCGAACCAGTGAGATCGATGTAGGACCCACCACGTGGTGGTTAATATCTGGCGATGTTGAGGTACAATGCATCAACCTGGTCGACTGCTCAGCCAGACCCCTTGTGGGTGTAGTTCTCAAGGCCTTGCAGCACTTTGGCTTTGGCCTCCTTCACAGCCTCGCTAATATCGCTTGCCTTCAGGATGGCATGCTGCTTAGACTAGAACAGGGGATCTGTGGGGACATCTGTCCCGCCATTCTTCTCCTTGTGGAGGGTGATCTTGAGAGCAGGGCAGAACTTCACCCCCTTCGGTCGAGGACCTCTTCCACAAACTTCCTCTCGATCTTGTCCAGGTTTTTATCCAGGAAAGCTGTTGGATCTTTTTCCCCGTGTTCATGAAGTTCCCATCCCCACAGATAGTTCTGGATTTCATGTGGGACCTTCACAAATCCTGGGGATATGTCCCTCATTTCCTGGACTATAGCATCAAGAAACCTGTCGATCTCCTCATCTGTGAACTTGGGTGGGGTATCTAGCTCTGGTTCGGTGTGTGGGTGGTGGGCTTCTCGGAAAGTAGAGTTGGGGTTGGCTTCTCGGTAGTGGTTGGTAGCTTCCTGCGTGGGGGCTGGGGTTGACCTCTCGGAAGTGGTTGGTAGCTTCCTGCGTGGGCCTTGGGTTGGCTTCTCAGGAGTGAGAGCTGCCAGGTTCTCGGCATAAGTGGTATGGCTAATAAGCCCCTGCTGCAACAATCTCGACAAATTTTGAAGTACTCAATGTCCATAACAGATGTGTGTACCTATCCAGTTGCGTTTCTCTAATATGGGGATTTTGATGGTATCACACGCTGGTCATCAATTTTCATGTTAATGCCGCAGACGTGTATACCCATCCAGTTGCGTTTCTCTAATAGGGGGAATTTTGATGGTATCACATGCTGATGGGGGCCGGCCTGGGTGGGGGGGGGGCAGACAGACTGTATACAGACAGACATACTGACACAGACAGACAACTAAACAGACAGAACAGAACAGAACAGAACAGAACAGAACAGAACAGAACAGATGGATGAATGGATGGATGGATGGATGGATGGATGGATGGATGGACAGACGGACGGACGGACGGACGGACGGACTGGCTGACGGACGGACGGACGGATGGACCACTGACATTCAATCACTAGTGTGTTACACTATAACACCACCTAGATAAAACATTATGTCCTAGTTTTTAGCCGCAAACCTACTGATAACCGGCATATTACATCTAACAGATAACAACAGCTAGATAGTGTTTTAAGTGTTGGCTATTTTTATACCCCGCCAAAAAATTTGGATTTGTCGGATCGCATTGAAACTTGATAGGATGGTGGCACTAGGCCTGGGGAAGAAACCTCTAGAAATCAACGATGATCCGAAATCCAAGATGGCCGCCAGCCACCGGCGGCCATCTTGAAAATTGGTTTCTGGATGATAACTCAGTTACCGTTTGTCGGATCGCATTGAAACGGTCATGGAGTGGTTGGACCAGGACTGGTGAAGAAACCTATCAAAATTGACAACGATCGGAAATCCAACATGGCCGCCAGCCACCGGTAGCCATCTTGAAAATTGGTTTCTGGATTATAACTCCGTTACCGTTTATCGGATCGCTTTGAAACTTCATAGAATGGTTGGACTAAGTCTGCGGAAGGAAGAAACCTATCGAAATCGATGCTGATCCGAAATCCAAGATGGCCGCCAGCCACAGGCGGCCATCTTGAAAAATTGGTTTCCAGATGATAACTCTGTTATCGTTTATCGGATCGCTATGAAATTTCATAGGGTGGTTCGCTACCGCTTGGAAAGAAACCTATCGAGATTGACAATAATACGAACTCCAAGATGGCTGCCAACCACCGATGGCCAGCTTGAAAATTGGTTTCCAAATGATAACCGTTTATCGGATCCCTTTGAAACTTCATAAGGTGGTTGGACTAGGTGTGGAGAAGAACCCTATCGAATTGATGATGATCCAACCTCCAAGATGGCCGCCATCCATGGGCTGCCATCTTGAAAGTTAGTTTCTGGATTTTATTTATGGGATCACTTCCTGCGGTTGTTGGAATATGTCTGGCGAAGAAACTTATCAAAATTTACGATAATCCAAAATCTAATATGGCCGTCAGTCAGTGGCATGTGTCCTGAAAATTGGTTTCTGGGTGATACCTCATTGCCCATTTAATGGATCGCTTTGACACTTCATAAGGGTGACTGGTCTAAAGGGGCTGAGGAAGAAATAAATATTTTCTAAAAGCTCTCATTCATTGGTTTGTCATCATGGCGGGGTATTATGCGCCGTTTGCGGAGCTCTTGTTGTGTGCTTAGGTTTGGGTATAAAATACGAGCCAGGTCGAGAAAAACGGTTGTAAAAGAGGTTTGAGAATATCTCCATAACCACTAGGCCGATTGTCATCAAATTTGCTGTGCACATGTGGAAATTATTCATAAATATGACGTCCTGAAGGAATTTTTAATATACACAGTGAATTATGAGTAATTCCCTGCTGACCACGGGCACCTCCTAGCGAGCCGGCGGCCTTTGTAAGCGTGTTTTCCAACTTCATCTAATATATCTCCAAAACTATATGGTCGCTAGTAATGAAATTTACTGTGCGAATGTAAGGTCCAATTATGAGTTGGACCATGTGAAAATTATTTCATTATGCCCATGCACTCCGAAGAAATCCTCTACTGACCACGACCACCCTTCTAGCGAAATATGCGATTTTTGCCGTTTTAGAGGCCTTTACGCAATTTTGAAGAGGAATATATAAATAACTACATGGTCGCAAGTAACATGATTTACTATGCAAATGTAACATTCATCTGCGAATATAAAGATCTAAACATTATTAAATTCAGACCAGTGGTTGCCGAGTTGCAGCCTGCTGACCACGGCCACCACCTAGCGAAACTTCCTGAAAATGAAATTAGTTATAGCTATCGAATTTGACATTGGCCGACCGAAATCTGAACAATAAACACAAGACTGCTCAAGAAAAAGATGTTAGTTACTAACTTAATCACCGGCTGCCGCTCAGGTTATTAATAAATGTCCATTGTGTAAGTAAATGACCATTGTGTTATGTGTTATCATTTAATCACAGTGTTTGTGATTGACACGTGGAGGACAATAATGCAAATACATATGTATATATGACCAGATTTTACTTTAAGAACACCAGTGGGAATTTTTTTAAATTTTATTGCTGAAAGCTGTTTCTTGCTTACAGCAGTGACATTTTCAAATTAAGAAAACAAATTCTGCTGTTTTCTCGTTGCAGTATCTTTCGGAAACACTGAGAACATTATAATTTCCAATACACGAGGTATGGATATGAGGATATGGAATTCGTCAAGCCCATTATATATGGTTCGGATGATGTATAAATTTTAATCACTCACCCCATCCATGCCAATCTCGAACCCACACACAACTATTTGATGTGAATGTTAACTATAGCTGTTTTAATCCGGGATAAAAGCGATGATCTACATTCATATCCTCAGATTTAAAGCACTACCTCTTCCTGAGATTGGCTCAGGAGTGAAGACTCATCGTCCGTAATTTTGCGCAAGCATATTCCTCTTATATAGTAATACCGGTTTTTTGGCGAGTCGGACTGAGACAAATAGTGATCAAACTTCATCATATCATATACGCCTTGATTAGTCGCCTGCGTTGACCGTACAGCTAAGCCAAACACCGTCTGTGATTAACTTATTAACACCTTTAACAATAGTTCTTGAGTAATCGTGTGTCTATTGTCCAGATTTGCTGGAGTCGGTCGGCCGATGTCAAATTCGATAGCTAAAACTAATTTCATTTTTCAAGGATTGTGGGTGGCCGTCGTCAGCAGTCTGCTGCTCGTCAACCACTGGTAAGAATTTCAGAATTTTAAGATCGCTATATTCGCAGATTAATGTTGCATTTGCATGCTAAATTCTGTTACTTGCGACCATGTAGTTATTTATATATCACTCTTCAAAGTTGCATAAAGGCCTCTAAACCGACAAAAATCGCATATTTCGCTAAAAGGGTGGTCGTGATCAGCAGGCGATTTCTCCGGAGTGGGTGGGTATAATTTAATAATTTTTACATGATCCACCTCATAATTGTGCCTTACATGTGCACAGAAAATTTCATTACTGGTAACCATCTCATTTTGGAGATATATTGCATCAAGCTGGAAAGCACGCTTACAAAGACCGCTGGCTCGCTAGGATGTGACCATGGTCAGCAGGGCACTACTCATAACTCTCTGCGTATAGTACAAATTCTTTTAGGGAATCATATTTATGACGTATTGTCACATATGCACAGCAAATTTGGTGACAATCGGCACAGTGGTTATGAGGATATTCTGCCTCAAACTTCTTTTACTACCGATTTTCCCGATCTGGCTCGCATTTTATACCCAACCTGTGCTTAGGCGCATCGCATATTTCCTCGGGACACAATCCCGAGTTAGAATGTGTGGAATAATTACTGTTCTGACAGCCCACCTCCCTCCTGTAGCCGCCGATCCGCGATCCGCGGCTCCCACCACCCTCTGCTCTAAAACACTTATTTTATAACTACTTCCTCTCTCTCCATCCCTCTTTCGCTCGCTTACCCTCACTATCTCGCCCACCTTCACCTCCTCCTTCCCTCCCCATCTCTCTCTAGCTCTCTCTTTCTCTCCCACCACCCCATTTCCTCCACCTCAATTCCTGCCTCTCTCACTCACTCCATCTCCCGCTCCTCCCTCTCAACCCTCTCTCTCTCTCTCTGTCGCTCATTCTCACTATCTCGCTCACCATCCCTACCTCCTTCCCTCCCCACTCCCTCTCTCTGTCTATCGCTCTGAGTATCATAGCTAACTGTTTGCGTTTGGTGAAGTGTGTGCCCGCAAAGGACACCATTGCCGTCAATGTTTTCCATGTACATGAACATAGTACATGTCCATAGCACAATCGGTTCTCTTTTTTTACAATTTTCTCGAAGATGACACCTGGCCTCGAGTTAACAATATTAACACACTTCTCTACTTGACGAGATTTTGTTAATCTGGTAAAAGCAATAGATATTTATAATAAGAATAGTAAACTTACCATATATGTACATGATGACAATGATTTCAAACAGAGACACGATCATCAATGAAAAACTGGCCGAATACCAATCAAGTAACGTGAGCACGTATATTCCGCCCTGGTGAAATAAACAAGATGGACGATTCCAGTTATCCGTCAATCATATGACGTCATAATCAACTACGCGTCATGTAGGCTGGCGTCATAATCAATTACGTCATACATGACGTAGCTAAGTTCGTCACGAGCGCTTAATTGATGACGGGCTAAGCGTTGTTGTACAAATTGTATTTCTTTACTATTTAAATAAACAAGTTGTTGAATAATCTGTAACTGATTTTAATGGGGGATGCTGCTGCAATAGGCAGCAACAGCACCCAATGAAATTAGTTTCAAAACATTCAACAGCTTACCTGTATAGTTTTCTGGTAATTAAGGTCGTTTTCACACTAGAGAGTTAATCAGGAAAGAACGCGGCTAGAGATTCAGAGAGTACAGCGATCGATCAACCCCAACACGGACACCGTGAGGGTGGAGCTTAGCTAGAGATGGGCGAGCAATAGCTAAAACTGAATTCCTCCATTAAAACAGCTTAGCAAGCGGACCTTCGTTACTTGATAAGACTTAGGCCTTATTCTTTAACCATCAATTCGCAAAATCGCAATTTCAAAATAACTATACAGGTAAACTGTTGAATTTAAAAAAACCCAATTTGACAAGAACCTGTTGCTGAAGCTTCGAGTCCAATCGTTAGTTTAGAAGTATTCAATAGAATAATTATTAAATCGTAACAATTGTTTGGTCTTTGAACTCTTGTGCTCAAAGCGTTATCAATCGATACGGGATAATTATATTTGTTTAGAAATGTACATCTATTTCAGTAATTATATTAGGAATATGGTTCTAAATAGTCAATAAATAGTGTTGAAATATTATGTGATGAGATCGTGTACAGTTCTACATCATCAATGATGGGGTCCGCATCATAAAAGTATATATTTATGCAGGAGGGATCCGTGGCCCGCGGACGCACAGTTTCCAAAAAGGACTGGAATGGAGAAATTCAATTTTAGCTATGCCAGGCCAACCTCTAGCTAAGCTCCACCCTCGCTTTGCCAGTGTAGGGATCACTCGACGCCTGTACTCCCTGAATCTCAATTTCCAGATAGCTATACAGCTAACCTGTTGCACATTTTGAAACTAATTTGACTGGATGCCGTTGCTGCCTATGGCAGTAGCATAGCCCATTCGACTTAGTTACAAAATATGCAACAGAATGTTCATTAAATAGTAAAGACATATAATTCGTACAACTTGACGGATTATTATGCGTTTAAGACGGTCTAAATCGCGTCATTCTTGACGAAACTTATTATGACACCAGTCTACATCTATAGTTGAATATGGCGTCATATGATTGACTGAGAAATAGGATTCATCAATTACAAATTTCTGTGATGCCAGACGCGGAAATCTGGGCGAAGCTGCACATTAGCGAGCAGATGGTTTTGTACTTCCGACACCCACAACAATCTGGTACGTTCTTAGAACACAAAAATTCGAAATATAACATTTCAAACATGCAACAATTAACAATGATGCGCAGATAGATAAATGTAGATACAGATGGATGGATGGGCAGCCACCCAATTTTTTAAATCTTTAACGGCTTGAAGTCTACACGCCCTAACATAGGCCATGCGATCTAGTCATTTCATTGGCTGAATGGAGGAATCCCGCCCATATTTAGCCAGGCACCACCGACCCTTCGACCTTGTTGGGATCGATCGATCCCTGAACTCGCTGACTACCAATTTCCAGAAAACTATACAAGTAAGCTATTGATTGAACATTTTGAAACTAATTTGACTGGGCATGGCAGCCACAGTGCCTAGTCAAATTAGTTTCAAAACTATTCAACAACATGTTTATTAATTAGTGAAGACATACATTTCGTACAGCAAGGCTTAGTCCGTCATCAATTAACCTTTCGTGACGAACGTAGTTACGTTATTCATGACGTAGATGATTATGACATCATCCTACACGTCACATTATTGATTATGACTTCCTATGATTGATGATATAAACTGGAATCCTCTGTTAGCAAGAACGCGATCGTGGAGGCATGTTTAGTTCTAGCGACTAAACGTGGTGTCTTGATGTACATGTGTGATTACTGTATTCTGTGGCTGTAGTAGTAAAAACATCATACACTTCCTCGGGTCCATTCTTGATTTGACTGTACCGAGTCCCGCTTTCTTGAGGTCATCTTGTAGCACGCGTAACAAATCTATGCAATGCCGTCTTCTCCTGGCTTTGTATTTGCTGGCTCCCAGTCGGGCGAATTCCAAGGCCCCTGTGCGGGTGAGTGTTCTGGCATACGTAACACATGACCACACATTAGACCATCTTTGCTGGGCGACTTTTACGGACAACGGTGATGCGCTACACATATTGTATATTTCATCACTGGAAATTATGCCGTCTGGTCATTGGTGTCCAGTGAATGCGTGCATGTGTCAGCGGTGGCAGGCATCAAGTCTGTCCAGAGCTACTTTTGGAGCTGCCTAACTGTTACAGTTATACAACATCGAGGATACGCAGGTTGCATTACATAAACGTACTCTTTTTGTCAAGGGCATCCTTGATCTACGAATCAATAACTTCCAGAAGGACTGGAAAGCTATGTTCCCCATGACACAATGTGCAGCAATGTCAGCAGTACTGCAAAGCAGTAATCCCAGGACTTTATCCTCACTAAACGTAGTAGCATTATAAAACTCCTAAAATGTACCCAACATGCCACTTTATATATATATATTATGTTCAAAATATTCAATAGACATATTTTATCTTGTTTTGGAACCAATTTAAGCTATTTCTGGGTTGCACTGTACCTATACTAAATACTCACATGTGTGACACAAGGTAGTCCGCACAGGAAGCCAACAGTGCAAGTGACAGCCGTGACCAGCATCTTTCTGTGTCTCAGATGACGGCGGAAGTAATCTGTTAGTGCGCTGATGATTGTCTCCATCATGGCAAACTGCGGGAGCATAGAGGGCACACATGGAGGGATCCTATCTGTCACTCAATTATATGACGCCACAGTAAAATACGTCACTACTTAGCGAACGTCGCAATCGAAATAACGTAGCACTGTGGCGAAAATCGTATTAGCGGAAGATAGATGAGAAACATTAGTTCAGTCTATTGAACGTTGCTATTGCGCGAATTCATAGGTATCGCAAATAGAGTGATCCGATCTGTGACTCACGTATCTGACGTCATACTCAATTACGTCACTGGGTATCTGCCGTCACAATCGAAGTGACGTATCTCCATCACGAAACTCGAAAAGCCCGCCGCGAAAGTGTGCGAATGTCTTTGTTGAATTTACAAATTAATAAACATTCTGTTGAATATTCCGAAACTAATTCGACTGGAATCTGTTGCACAACAGCTCCCGTCAAATTATTTTCAAAATATTCAACAGCTTCCAGTTAAACTAGTTTCAAAATATTCAACAACTTACCTGGAATTCATGTTTCAAAGTTTTAAATCGATTCCAGCACTCGTAAAAGTGGGTGGGGCATAGCTAGAAATGGGTAGGGCATAGCTAGAAATGGGTAGGGAATAGCTAGAAATGGGTAGGGCATAGCTAGAAATGGATCCACGTTTCAATTTTACTTTTCTTTATTTCATTCAGGCCATTAAATTATATATATATTCCACCCAATGGACCTTTCCGGTTTAGCTATGCCCTGCCCATCTCTAGCTCAGCTCCACCCACACCTCGCTCGCGTTGGGATCGATCGATCTCTGAACACCTTGACCATGAATTTCCTAAAAACTACACAGGTAAGCTATTGAATATTTTGAAACTAATTTGACTGGACGCTGTTGCTGCCTAAGGCAGCAACAGCGCCCAGTAAAATAAGTTTCAAAATATTCAACAGCATGTTTATTAAATAGCAAAAAATTACAAAGACATACAATTCATACAACGGTCTATATGGAACCCTTTGTGGCGTAATGATTGTGATGTCATCACACACGCGCTGAGCTGATTATGACGTCATACGAGGTCAGATGATGGATGGGTACTATGGAAAGGCGAATTCCGCAATATGTCCTTATATATATTGCAATAGTCAATCAATGGATGACTTCATTTTGAGCTATGCTACAACAGTTACTAGATATGCTGCACGCTTTGCCCCTGTTGCCCGGGATCGATCGGACCCTAAACTCCCCGAATCTCAATTTCCAGCAACTATACAGTTAAGCTGCATATTTTGAAATTAATTTGATTTGGTACTATTGCTGCTTATGGTCGCAACAGCGCACAGTCAAATTAGTTTCAAATTTTTTTTACAGAATGGTTATTAAGTAGTAAAGACATACGATTCTACACAGAGCTCCTGACGGACTTATAATGATACACCATTCATGGCGCATTTTAATTGTGATGTCGGCCTACCTGTCACGTATTTTATTATAACGCTATATACATGACCGACAGATTGGTCTCCTATATTGGGTATTGTAAGACGAATAGCTTCATTTAATTTCTAATGTTTAATTAAACGAATGTGGCACATAATTATAGGCCCTACTTGGGAGAAATTTGGTTGACAAATAGTATGTAACGAGAAAGATACGCCCCTGAAGAGCGAATGTGAAATTAGAAATGCGTCAGCTGTCAGCTAATGCTATAGTGTAACGTTATAATGGGGTCTTCTTAAAGATTTCCCTTAAACCAACTAAGAACTGACCCGTCTGTTACCCAAGTATCTGATGTCATAATAGAAATGCGTTAGCTGTCAGCTAATGTTATAGTGTAACGTTATAATGTGGTCCTCTTAAAGATTTCCCTTAAACCAACTAAGAACTGACCCGTCTGTTACCCAAGTATCTGATGTCATAAAAACACGTCACATTTTAGCCGACGCCAAAATCACATAATGCAAACAACCACCTGCCTTAACAACCAGTTTGTTGCCCCACACTGTGGCTATCCAAGAAACAATAACAAGAAACCTAATTGTAGAAAAATTATAGAGTAACACGATGAGAGGCTGTTTTGTAGATTTAACACTGCAATGACTGGTTCGGTTATCGAGCAAGTCACTCCGGTGGTGAATACCCAAAATAGTCTCTGTCGCGATATGAATGGATATAATTGTCTATTGTTGAAAATAAGGTTGTTCTGTATTTCAGTTTAAAAAATGACTACCTTATGTACAGCAATAACCCATTTCTAAGAATACCAATCTGACATTTTTTTGTAATCAGTTATTATATATTTATTATAATCTAAATCCTGATGACCCCACAATATGACCACTATAATTTTAGTACTTTGTTATTGAGATGGCGGTACAATAACAGTAATAATTCTGTCATTACTAATTATGAAGTACGTGTAAATAATAACTGTAACTTTCATAATAATTCTAAGTTACTACTACTACTACTACTACTACTACTACTACTACTACTACTACTACTACTACTACTACTACTGCTGCTACTGCTACTGCTACTGCTACTGCTACTGCTACTACTACTACTACTACTACTACTACTACTACTACCGAAAGCACAAACAGTGGTTATATAACTAGATAAATACCAAAATATGTAATTATGAATTGATATATAATGTCTGATGGCCATAACATTTATAATTTCTGTAAATTCATATTCCCATATGCCATTATGTGGCCTGGGTGTAAATAAAAAATCTGAATCTGATTCTGAATCTGGTATAGGCCTACCTGACTGTCGAGTCCAAGTGTGAAGATCATAAAGAAGAAAAGAATAGCCCAGACTGGTGGAGCCGGCATCCGGGCAATCGCTTCTGGGTAAGCAACGAACGCCAAACCTGGACCTGAAACAGGAAATATTAAGCAAATAGTGACAACGTACCTTCACAGTTCAAATAGCTCATGCAACAACGGACAGATGCTTCTTTTGCACACGTAGTTTCAATAATGTGATCCACACATTTTATGATGCGAATTTATGTGACTAAAATCCTTTACCACTAATACGTCAAAAATACTTTTTTCAACAAAATCTATTCCTGATACTTGACTAAATAGATTTGCATTGGAATTCATATATACTATTGTATGTTCCATATCTACTCTCTGTCACCTTTGTTCATGTTATTCTCTCTTTTACAAGTTCAAGTTGCAAAGACAGCTCTTGTCTGCAAACAATCTCAGGCTGTTTTACTATCTTAGTCAGCAGATTACGAAGACAGACAAGAAATAATAGCGGCCCAGTGATCGAGCCCTGTGGTATACCAGCATGTAACACACGCATAGCGGAGTCAACCACATTTAAGCATACTGTTTGATTTCTCAATTAGATATAGTCTTTTATCATCTCTTTTGTCAACAGCGTATTAAGGCGCTTAAAATAATATTTATTTCAATTAACTATTTGTTTGCCAATACTTTTCAAAGAAATTTTGATTTTTGCTGCCATAAAAAGTATCTTTGTAAATTTATAACGAAAATTTACATAGAAATAGATCTATGTTATCCTTCAAAGAGACATTCATCAAAAATGTAATTGTCAAGAAAATTCTAATTTCTGCTTACCCAATTGCAGACCAAGAGAGTATTTTTGAAAATCTACCACTGGAATGACTTGCTCGGTTACCGAGCCAGTCATTCCAGTGGTAAATTTTCAAAAATGTTCTTGTCTTAGTCTGCAAATGGATATTTCTCAAGATGACTGTAGAGGTCGTTTTTTACCAACTTGACCATTCAAGGAGTAAGTTGACACAAGAGGGGTGAACAATTCAAGAATGTTTCCGGATATGCCAAGTTGACCACGACGACACACTAAGTCATTTAGATATGTGAACGAATAGGAACGTAGAATAACATAGTATATGTCCTAAGGGAAATTTAACATCATATTATGCAGTCCATTCTGGTGACACACTGTGCCACACATAAACTATGCATGGTGTCTTTTTTATTTTATCATGCCATCAAGAAAGACGGTCGTGCTTTAAAAGCTATATGTCTATGCAGTCTCCCTTCTACAAAAGCTGTTATGATTTACTTTTCGACCAATCAGAAGAAAACGTATGCTGTCTACCTCGGTATAGCCTCTCAATCATATATTATATGCAATTAATAGCTTTTTAGGCAACAACTACTTTCAGGCAATTTGCTTTCAAGATCTTCAACATGTTATCTGTTACATAATAAAGAAACTTGTATTTGCACCTAAATGCCTCTACAGACTGTCGCTTGAGGAGAGACAGTGTAGCATCCAGCCAAATTAGTTTCAAGATATTCAAAAGCATCTTTATTAAATAGTAAAAACATACAATTCGTGCAAATGTGCAGGAAAGTGCAGGGAAGTAAATGATATGGAATCTATACGCCATAAACAGGAGGATTCATTTCTAGCTATGCCCCGTCCATGTCTAGCTATGTCCTGTCCATGTCTGGCTATGCCCCGCCCATGTCTAGATAGGCCGCATCCATGTCTAGCTATGTCCCGCCCATGTGTAGCTACAGTGTATGTCCCGCCCATGTCTAGTTATGCCCCTCACATTTCTAGATAGGTCGCGTCCATGTCTAGCCATTCCCCGACAATGTCTAACTAAGCTCAACCCACACTTTGCCCATGTTGGCATTGAGCGAACCATGATTTCCCGGAATCCCAATATCAAGTACTGTAACCGTATAGAGGCAACCTGTTGAATATTTTGAAACTAGTTGACTTGGTGCTGTTGATTCCTAACGCAGCAACGCCCAGGCATATTAGTTTCAAATTGTTCAACAAAATGTTTATGAAATAGTAGATACACACTTCGTACAGTATACAGACTATTCAATGTTCCTGACGGCGCTAGATACGCCATTCATTACGCATTTTCATTGTGATGTCAGCCGACACGTGACGTAATTGATTATTAACATCGGTTCGGATCTAACCATCGATACATTAATGTTAGTATAGGTTGTGCATACGTACCACTGGTAGCAACATCCTGCACGAGTTGATCAGTACTGTAGGCCATGAAACCAAGGACAGAGAAGATAACAAATCCGGCGAAAATACTCGTACTGCAGTTAATGACGGCGACGATGATAGCATCTCTGAGGAAGAGAAAGGTAGCGATAATATTATGTCACAGTTATGTGAATAGGCACAGTCAAAGAAGTTTCAAAATATTCACCAAAATATTTATTAACAAATAAGAAAAATGCAAATCAATCAAAGACATACAATCTGTACACTTTAGAGAGAGAATTCGAGATTTTCGTACCGCAACTATGTCAGGTTGATTGTGACGTCAGCTAACAAGTTACGTCTTTGATTATGACGTCATATATTTAAGTGCAGCTCGGTTCTCTCTATTGGAATACTCGAATGGAAGAGTCTACTTATAAAATGGCTATGCTTGTTTAAGGGCCCATTGACAGACAGTACAGCGCAGAAATAATTTTAAACGTTTCCAAAAACAAGATAAAACGTAATGTTGAATATTTTGAACTTAACTCGATTGGAAGACTGTGATTGATTGTAATAAATGTCTTCCAATCCAATTATGCTCAAAATATTCAACAGAATATTTCTTACTAACTAACATGTTTCCTTTTCTGTTTTGGAAAAATTAAAACTTATATTTGAGCTGTACTGCGTGTCGTTTCTTACCGATAGCAATTATTTTTGAAATTGTTGTAACTGGAGAACGTTAGTAATCCACCGAATGCTGGTCCTAACGAATAGAAAATCTGACTAGCAGCATCAGCCCATACCTGGAAATAAGAATTACGAAATATTTGGATAAAGTAATAAACATTTTCATTTAATAAAATAAAGGTAAAGCATTTTAAGGGCAAAGCATCAAATACAATGTAAATGAAATATCGATTAAATTTATAAATAAATTACTTAACTTAATTTATTAGTAGATTAAATTACAAATGATGTAAATATAGTACCTGAATATCTGCAATCAGAAGACTCATTATCTTAAAATTATGCTACATTTTGCATGTTCCAATTAAAGGCATCCTATTCAAAAGCAATTCTAAAATTGCAAATGCAACAAATCAATAGATATTGAAAGCCATCTAATTGTCCGGATAACAATTTGATACACATCTTTGCTGTCCTAATCAGTAACAACTTACAGTCAAGTTACTTTACAAACCCGCAGCTGAAAGCTATGCTGCTTATTTTAGAGTATTTAGACTGAAAGCAGTCGCATCAAGAAATCATTTCATTCATATTTATGGCTCGTAGCGCTAGCATTGGCTACAAATTATGTTGACAATAACATGACTGAATGGGGTTGCTGTCATTGACACACATATAGCCTAGTCGTTTAGGGGTGTGAACCGTGACAAAATTCCCACCTAATGTTTTGTGGTGTCATTCGAAGCAGACATTAATCCTGAATCCGAATAATCCCCATTGATCCCTTTTGGGCGGAATATTTTACACGGGGTTTAATTTGAGGACTATTTTTACATCATGTGTGAAATCTGATAAGATGCAATGGTAGCAGAAAACAGCCTCGTTTGCTATTTTCCAACAAAACACCACATTCAACAATCTGAAATAACACAAATCTGAAAAAATAAAATATATCCCTTGTCACTAAACAGCTGAGATGCGCAGGTGTCAGCGAATAAAGAAACAAGTTTATCACTGAGGATAGTATAGAGATGCTCATTAACACACATTTTGAGGTCGGGATGTGCCCTGCAATGACATGGGATTATAAGTCCAAACCATCATTGTCTTCATCAATAGTTACCAGATGGTCGATGTTGCCGCAAACTTGACGTTGGCCTGCACATGCGATCACACATTTCAATCAGTTTTTGTTGCATAAGCGTTTCTTGGCGCAACACGGATTCTTTGTTGTTACTTTGTATTTGCAACGAATGAACCTGAGTACTTTCGATGGAGCAGCTTCAAGATCTGTCATTATCGGGCATAAAGACCCATTTTCCTCTTTCCATCCCCAATCATTGTGGTCCAGTTCATCGTTACTAAGAGTTAGCTATTTGACAACCTGGAGGTGAACGCAGCGGTTATGAAAGTATGCTGCACGCTCAGTTGGTGGCACTAGTTGTGGCACTATCTTACTTCCCGTCAACAACCATCTGCATATATCGGGCATATCTCAGAGAAGTAAGCATGTCCTTCTCAGTGCCACCATACATGCACCTGAATAGGCTAGGAATGCCTCCTGATCAGCATGCGCCTTTGCTGTGACGTTCACCAACATATCAGCAGAGATCTTGCCTATTTGCTATCGACCTTGTTCACGGTCCTTGGTTGAAAGACCATCCTCATATCCATCAAACACAATACAACTCATTCTGTACTTGTGTTAAAAATATGAACTGTACTGTTCAAGCACCTGAACATATGTTGTATTTTTTGGCCATCTTATATAATGTAGAAGCCAGCCCCCATCTATCACAGACATGCTATGCTTTGGTAATGGGGACTTAGTTTCGTCGATGTTTGTCAGATCAATCTGTATTTCTCTTGCCAGTTCTGATATATCCACCTTCCTCATGGAAAAATCTTTGAATAACGAGGTAGGGACTGCAGTAATTTCGTGTCTAAAGTAAGGAAGAATATCCTAATCTTCTCTTTGCGCTAGTGCAGTGCATCGCATGAACAAAAACGATGGATCAATTTGCACAGTTTGTTTATCAATCCTGATTCCGGTTTAAGGTCATCTACTGTGCGTACCATCTGAGACGTCTTCATGACTGCTTCATTTACAAATTCTATCACATTTTCCCTATCGCCAATTTCTTCCATTCAGGTCTCTCTGATGAAAGTTGATTCTCTCACTTTTTCACGTACAATTCGTGCAGCAGCTATTACGATTCGATTGGCCTCTTGTTCAGAGTTCTCATGCCTTTCGGTGCCCCACTTTTCACTGATGATGTAATTTTCCATATTACGAAAGCAAACAACGTCCTTCCTACCCAATGCTTCAGCGAAAAATACATGATCACCATAATGCTAGTTGAGCTTTCGTTTCACTGTATTCAGACAAAATACTGCCGCACCGCCAATATCTCATTTCGTCGTCAGCAGGTCGCCCAACGGCCTGTGAAGTTGGCAATTGCGCATGAACTTCCTGGAGCAAAAATGATGATAAAATGCGTTTTCTGAAACTAATTCTATACAACCCTCGGTGCGAGTGCGGATCTCAAGGGACCAGGGATCGGACCTACTGTCACATTGTTCCTCTATATTTTTCCGTAGCTCTAATGTCTGCACAGACCTGATAACATCTCTCTCTGGATGCTTTCTATCTATTATCGCCTCTTCCCCACATAAGAGGCAATCAATGTTCCAGTCTAATGGATATGGAGTACAGGATCGTAATCTTTTAGGGGATGGCGCCACTTCCTGCAACCTGACTTTGTTTTTCCTAGGGTCAGTGTATCTCTTTCTACAACCAGCATGCACAAGCACTTTGCCCATGGGTATAGTGTCACTCTTGTTAACCTTATACCGATGCAGATATTTATCATTTCGAATATCATTGACACGGATTAGTGTTTCAAGACCCTTTCTCCTCACAGGATTTGGAGGGTCGCATTTCTCAAATGGCTGCAAGCAGATCATACAGTTTTCCTCGTGTATATCACGAGGATGAGCGCTGCCATAGTTACTTCCATTATCAATAGAATCAATTCCACTCATCGTATCAATGATAGTGTGTCGAGTGTATCTGACCACAAAATTCGCTTTATTGCTTAATTAATGAAACTGTATATGCCCAAATCCCATGACTCGCTATTTTAAATCAATAAGAATAAATGGCAATATGGCACACTTCGAACTGTCTAATTAGTGGGATGGGGTATTCCGGCATATAAAAACACATGTATTTTTTATTGTTTCAAGAAGAAGAATGGAGTCAAGTCATTATACATACTCTATATAATTATGACTTCGCAGAAATAACATTTGATTTACTTGATAACTAGTTTTTTTAATTTACCCAGGAACAAATATTATTAAAATTATAATCAACCAGATATTCAAATTCAAATTCAAATTAAATCTATCATGAGGCACCTTAATAATGTATGTATTATTAAGTGTAATACGACACATGAGATGTTAGATATGATTTTAAAGAAGATCGTGAACATAGATTTAAGATATCGATAAAAGCTGTTTGAGAAGAAAATAAAAACATGCTCAAATTCAAACCCTCGCCAAAATTTCCGCCCAAAAGGGATCGATGGGGATTTTTAGTATGTGATTCTGGGTGACCATACAAATCGAATGACACAAGAAAGACCTAGGTGGGAATTTTGTCTAGGTTGACACACCAAATCTGGCTCCTATGACTAGACTAGCTGTCAATCCAGTTTGACTGGCTCCTACGACTAGACTAATACATTCCACGCACGTTATTGTCAAAGTATACATTTATTCTCCGGGAAATTGATACAATAGACCTTTTCAGGTTTAGCTATGCCCTGCCCATCTCAAGCTAAGCTCCACCCATACCTTGCTCGTGTTGGGATCGATCTCCTAACTCCCTGAATAACAACTTCCATAAAACAATCCAGGTAAGCTGTGGAATATTTTGAAATTAATTTGACTGGGTGCCGCTGCTGTCCATGCTAGCAATAGTGCCCAGTTAAATTACTTTCAAAATA
This sequence comes from Chaetoderma sp. LZ-2023a, assembly GCA_034401795.1. NCBI lineage: Eukaryota > Metazoa > Mollusca > Caudofoveata > Chaetodermatida > Chaetodermatidae > Chaetoderma > Chaetoderma sp. LZ-2023a. The sequence goes on along the minus strand of CM067366.1, from coordinate 57,619,030 downwards.
TTCTTCAGTATGTTTATTAAATAGTAAGCTCATACAATTAATAAAATCTCGCGGACTATTAAGCATTTAAGACAGACCAAATCGAGTCATTCATGGCTTGCTACTTATGACGTTATCCTACACGTCACGTAGTGGATTATGACGTTCATATCACGTCATATAATGGATGGATAAACTGGGAAGGTCCAGTGATACACTTGGGCTGAACAGTATTGAAATATGTGTTGTCGCGCGTAGTGTCGAGAATACGTCCTAGGCGAATACACATCAAGGCCTGGCTGACAATTGACTAGATGGCTATGCAGACAGGGACTGCTTTGTTTGCGAAATTCCACTCTGTACAGACACTATAGGTCTACTCAACTAATATGGCATCCAGAAAAATTTAAGATCTCGGCATAAACGTGTCTCTGTTTAATTGAACACGAGAATTTTAAACTTTTCCTATTATGATCTCGGTATCTAGATTTAAAGCTTCCATGAGTGAAAACTTCTGATAATGGACTTTTCCACGTTTATCCATCGATCATATGACGTCACATACTGTCATAGCCAACCAAGTGACGTGTATGCTGACGTCATAATCATGACGTAATGACTGAATCGATATAGTCCGTCTTTAACGCTTAATAGTTCGACACGTTGTATGAATTGTATGTTTTTGCTATTTAATAAACACACTGTTGAATATTTTGAAACTAATTTGACTGGCCGCTGTTGCTGCCAACTTACCAGTATAGTTTTATAGAAATTTATAGTTAGCGACCTAAGGGATCGATCAATCCCTACACGAGCGTGATGTGGGTGGAGCTTAGCTAGAGATGGGAGGGGCCTAGCTAAAATTGGAAAGGTTCATTGTGCTACTAAGATAACTTTTGTAAGTATTGCTATCTGACGTAGCAACAGCTACCAGCCAATTTACTTTTACAATATTCATAAAAATTGTTGCACCGTACAACGTATAAATATGTACGAGCGAAATTGAGAGAAAGATAAAGAGAATGTGAAAGATAAAATGTTGGATAAACGATAAATAGATAGATCGAGAAAGGGATGAATGGATGAAGGTGATGTGAGAGATTAGTATGAAAGTGAAGCGATTGTAGGAAGGAGGTAAAGAAGGTTAGAGACAGTGAATACAAGAGATTGCGTGAGCCGAAAGCAGATTTGAGTGGGTGGGGGGGGGGGTTGTAGGAGAGGAACACATGTGGGGTGGTATTGTAATCTAGATACCTTTACATCCTTCAGCCTCTCCCAGTCTGGCTTGACATAAAAGATAATTCCCTCCATATATCCAGGGAGCGTTACACCGCGTATAAGTAAGATTATCAACACTATATACGGGAATGTAGCCGTGAAGTATACAACCTAATAATAATAATAATAATAATAATAATAATAATAATAATAAATATAGCTACAAGTAGCAATGCCAGGGTTTCCAAGCATTGTGCTAGAGTTAGATAGTGCCTATCTTGTTTCAACACCACAAAGCGATCAAAATGCTACTTTCACCTATTAACCCTTTCATTTGTCAAGATGTGTAAAGAAAATTCAAATATTTGCTCAGTGAATGACCATTTGCTGGCCAAGAGAACTGGGTTTTTTTTGTAAATTTACCACTGGAATTTAGGAAAATATTTTTAAAGAGTTAGTCTTTTAACCGGCTTGGCGATTATAGCGTTAATCGTCTAGGAAATCAACATTTTTGCTTTGTCAGTGTTCATTTGCAGGCCAAGAGAAGACTATTTTTGAAAATGTACCACCGAAATGACTGGCTCGGTAACTGAGCCAGTCACTCCAGTGGTAAATTTTCAAAAATAGACTTCTCCTGACCTGCAAATAGACAGGCCTCAAAACTGCTGCAGAGGCGCTGTTACCATTATAGCGACAAGTTGACATAAGCGGGGTTAATTCACATTGCATAATTCCTGAGATTACCATCATTTGCTCCAATTATGGACATTATAATAACAATAACTTAGTTTAAGAATATGACAAAAATCGAATATGGGCACTACCATTTTAAACCCATCATCTGTAATCATTGTTTCAAACATTAGTTTGTATTAGTCTATAGTAGCTCGTGACCTGTCAAGTTTTACTGTCGACCTCCATCAAATGACGGAAACTGCCATGAGATGTCAAATACTTATGAAATTTGCAAAGTTAGTGGTAGGGTTGGGGTGGAATTGTTTAGAAAACATAGCATTTACCTCAGCTTGCATGGGTAAACGGAAGTAATCCATCACAAAAATTAAATTTTTAACCTTTCTCACTAAGAGGTTAGTTTTCCCTTGAGCTTTTCACCCCAAAATCACCGCACGTCTCTATGAGTCCAAGGGACTTGTAACATCTTGTTAAGATATGGTGCTAATCCGATAAAAATTCTAGGTGTAGTCACAGTTCAATCATCCATACTTGAATTTCCCACAGGGTTGCTATGATAACCCTGGACACGGAAAAGCTGGTTTCTCGAAAACTATTGTATGGATCAAATTTGTTTTTGATTTCAACTTTTCCGAGCATGGGTTGTTCATATCTGCCAAACACGAAAACTGGTAATTTTGACCAAAATCGGGTGCCTGGACACTATGATGTGCTTTAAGGTTTAAATATGCATGATAGATATGCATAATTCTGCTAAAAATGAAATCTGGTAAATTCTGATGCCCAAGAGCTGCCCTTTACCATGGGTATGCTATCCAGGGATGATGTTAGCATTAAAGAATGTCACAACGTATCGTCTAATGTGCCCATTGAATTTCTCTGATGGAAGTGAAGTAATTGCTAAAAAACCGAAAACTGGTAACTTTAAGGCCTAAGGTATGCCACTCCCCTGGGGGTATGTGCGTGCGTGCCAAAAATTCAAGAAATGGTAAGTTTGAGGCCCAAAGTGCACCGTTCCACTTGGGCATGTGCCTGCCAGATCAAGCAACCCATATAGGACTCCAATGGTGACACACTGACCGTATGGTAGTGACCTGTCCAAAACTCTAGGTATAGTTGCACTTCAAATATCAATGCTGAATATCCCCTTGCATTTCTTAAGGGATATTTCTGCCGATCGAAAAGTGTGTGCTCGAAATCAACGGATCCAAAATGCAAGCCTTTATGGACATTAGAAGTTGGCCAGGGGTTAAGTTGATTGGACCAAAACCGGAGGCGAAGATGTAAAGCAAAAGTTGATATTGGGAATAATAATATATATGGCATCATCACCATAGCCGCCAAACCATTCATCGTATAGATTCAAACATGACAACTTTGAGTATGGGAGGTGGACGAACACATAGGAAGACATTTTTTTAATCAAATGCCATAAAATAAAGACATTGAAAACGAACACCAAAATACTTTCAATTCATTGTTCCCATGAATAAACCGGCATGGCTCTTCGTACCTAATCATATTCCCATGATTTGAGGAGAAAAAGATTGTTTTGTGGTTTATGGCGACATCAACATGGCCAACACACCCCATAGCCAATCGTCTTCTCATTGCACAAACTTGATTCTGGGCATTGTCTAGAGGTTTTAAGTTGAGTTTGACATCACTCGACTTGTCGAAGATGATTTCAGAAAGGTCACCCAAAATTACTGAATTTCCAAGATGGACGCCATACCAACGAGCCAATCAGATTAACGCATTTTCGAAATTGAGATCTAAAGTGACCCTAGTAGCCTCTAAATTATAATGAAGATCGGCTTGTCCGTTTATTACTTATCTACCTTAAATGCTTGGAGAGAAATAATAATAATAATAAAAATAATAATAATAATAATAATAATAATAATAATAATAATAATAATAATAATAATTAGCTGACATTTACTGAAGTAACTGTAAATCGGAAATGTTTGGCCATTGATGTATATTATAAGGCCTATTCTTATATTACCATTGGATATGCCGGGTACTGATCCTGATCCAATAAAAAATAAGGGCTTTTCAAAGAACCATACTTGAAATTCCGATAGGTTTAGTATGGGGACATAGGTTTACTACGGGGACATCCTGGGCATAGAAAAACTGATTTCATGAAAATTATTAGGTTGAGCCTCTTCAAAATTAAGGTTGAACAAAGTCTATATAAAACGTAGAAGTTCGCCAAGTTTCAAGTCAATCAGACCAAAATAATTGTGGTAAGGATATTTTGAAAAACCCCAGACGTTTACCGCAAAGAATCGTTTTCAACATTTATCGTACTGAATTCACGAAAAATCGAATCTTTACCAAAATTTGAGACCTAGCGGCCGTTTTCTAAGTATTTTCAAGCTCCTGGACTCCAATGGTAACATCCTGACCAAGTACTGTAGTGATCCGATCAAAACTCTAGTTGTTATCACATTTCAGAGATCAATAATAAAAATCCCATAACATTTCCTATGGATTATTTTGCTCACGGAAAAGTGGGTAGCTCGAAAACTCTTGAACAGATCCAAACTAAAAGCACAAGCACGCGATTCCAGACTTGGTAGCGCAAGTTGACTACGGTTGGGGTTGGTCTGCTGAAAGCTGTAGGAGGAAATGTGGTGGACATTTTTAACCAAGAATAAATAAAGACGAAAGACCCTGAGTAGTTTTAGTAATATGCGATTGCTCGCAGATTAATAATCCCACCAATTGTAATATGGTTTCAGCACTTCCTGCTTGGAACCCTAATAATTAATCATTCAGAGAAATCGGATTCATATCCACCTTTTCCCGACAGACGGACTAATAATAATACAAATAGAAGGATAAGCTGCGACCGACCTAAAAGTTATCGTGAAGCAATTCAACGATGGAATCAATGTGAGATATCCTGTTGTCATATTTGAAAATTGAAGTGCTTCTTCTAAGACGACATTATTTAATGTGAAGATCTGATGTGTCATTAAGTATCCTACGTCATAGTTGCTTGTTAGAGGACGTCACACGATCGTATCAGAGTTGTGACAGTAAGCATCTAAATTATATGTCTTTGGTGTATATACATCTTCATAAATATTATGTTGACTATTTTAAAACTAATTCGACTGTGAGATATTGTTGCTGTTGTTGTTGTTGTTGTTGTTATTGTTATTGTTATTGTTGTTGTTGTTGTTATTGTTATTGTTGTTGTTGTTGTTGTTGTTGTTGTTGTTGTTGTTGTTGTTGCTGTTGTAAGCAGTTGATATTATATTGGTTTCTAGACCTTCAACAAGTTAGCTGCATACTGACCTTGAAATTGGGATTAAGAGATTAGGTAGAAATCGGATGGTATAACTTGAAATGGGCGGCACATATCTAGAAATGTATTACTCAATTATAATGGGGGATTGAAAAATTAAATACGCCCCGCCCACCTCTAGCACACTTCGCCCGACTTGTGATTGATCGGTCCCTGAACAGCCTGAAATTTTGAAACTAATTTGACCGCTGCCTATGACATTCAACAACGTATTTATTAAATAGTAAAGACATACAATTCATACACCAACGCTTAGTCAGTCATCGTGACGACCTTATTTACGTCATTCATGACGTAATTGTCTATGACGTCATCCTATACGTCACGTAGTTAATTATGACGCCATATGATTGATGGATAATCTAGAATCCGTCATTTATTGGCTCACTTGACGAACCTTCCTGCTATACAAGACGTCGTAAGTCGAACAGGACGTCGTAAGTTATACAAAAACGTTTAACGTGTGTGAAAACAAACTTTGGTATCTATATAGTAGTTCAATACAAACAGAGTTATCCGATCTGTCAATAAGGTATCTGACGTCATACTCAAATACTGCACATGTTGGCTGACATCACAATCATAATGAGATAGGGCCGTCACGCAAATCGACTAGTCCATCACAAAATTCTACGAATTTAGTTATTTTTTGATGAATTTACAATTCAACACATGTTCTGCTGAATATTTCGAAACTAATTTGACTGGGATCTTTGGTTCAAAATATGAAACGGATTACCGGTTTAATTACCTTTGAGAATGCTATTCTGGAAATTCAGGGTTCAAATTATATAATTGAGACGAACACGCAGAAAAAGTGGTCGGAGCTTGGCTTGGTGCTTAGCTAGAAATGGATCACTATTGAAGAGTCAATTTACTAGGGAGGTGATTACATAACATACCTTGCCGGATGACTTCACACCCTTTATTAGACATAGAAAGATGACGATCCACGCCAGGAATAAGGTCAATGCCAATTGCCAGCGAATACCACCAAGGTCATCAATACCGCCAGAATACTGAAGCTCAAGTACATAGCGTCTGTAAGAAAAATCTAATATTACTATACATCAACAACAATGACGACCGACTGACTGACCGACAAACCAACCAACTGACAATCGACTGACTACCGACCAACCGATAGTTCAACTGACTGACAGACCCACTCATCCACACACCGACTGAACAACCCACCGATCGGATGACTGGCCGAATGATTACTGGATGATCTGTCTGTCCGTCCGTCCGTCCGAACGTTCGTCCGTTCATCTGTCCGTCCATCTGCCCGTCCATCAGTCCATCCGCCCATCTGGCCACTCTCCTCGCCGCCCGCCCGCCATTCCGCCACAAGTTCTTTTGTTGTGTTAAGATTTGAGCCAAATTAGATACGTTCTGTAGTCTTTAGCCGCGGCTAGCAGCTCAATAAACTGCCATGCACCAGTCACTCGGGTGGTCTGTCGGTCGGTCGGTCGGTCGGTCGGTCGGTCGGTCGGTCATTCGGTCAGTGGGTCAGTTGGTCAGTCGCTGCTTGGTCGGTCTATCGGTTGGTCTGGCGGTCGGTCACTAGGTCGGTCAATTTGTCCGTCTATCCGTCCGTCCGTCCGTCCGCCCGTTCATCCGTCCGTCCGTTCGTCAATCCGTCGGGTGGCCAGTAGGCCGGCCAGCCATCCAGCTACCCAGTCAGCCACTTAGTTCATTTGTTAGTCTGTCGGTCACACAAGCTTATTCTGGCCTGTCCGTTTAAGAGTTTATCGTATCTCGTAATAAATATGTGTGTATGTATGCATTGTAGGCAAAGATATGCAATGAAACAAACGTAGGCCAGTGCCACCTTAGTGTGACCTACTTTTAACGCCTTGCTCACCCGCGGCTACCGAGATTCTATAGATTTTGTTGACATACAGCTCCGGGCACGCACACATGCACGCACACAAATGCAATACTATCTTCCACTTATGGAGTGAGGTTCTTAAACGATACGATATACTTACGACCAGTATTCGGAACTCGGAGAAAGCATTTGCCGTCTACACGCTTTCCAGTCAGTGTTAGTCAGGAATAATAACCTGATAATCTTGTCATATGTCTCGTTAGTAAGCAACGTGTCATTTGGAATATTTGGTAGTCCGTTTATGGCAAGATCAGCGATTGTGTAGTTGGCCAACGCCTCTGGAGAAGTGTTTAACAATTCTGTCATGTTAAATTCCTGCAGCATTTTGTTGTTCAGAGCATCCGCCGTTATGTTAAGACATGACGTGTTGTATCGATCTATGGATTGAACGATTACACAAGCAGAGAATGGTAAAAAATATAATGAGTAAATTTGGTCAAGAATATTAAAGTACTTGCTTGTCAAAGGCCCATTTGTAGGTAAGAGAGTACGATTTTTGAAAATTTACCACTGGAATGACCGGCTTGCTTATCGAACCAGTCATTCATGTGAGAAATTTTCGAAAAGAGTCTTAACTTGGCATGCAAATGAACATTCTTAAAGACCACTGCCGAGCCCGATTAGCGACCGGCTTTGATATGAATGGGTTAAAGTACGTCAAATGATGTTTTTGTATAACTTAATTAAATAAAATATATTATTTGCCTATTTTTTAATTCCTAAATAGTAAATGTCGACATGGAAAGAGGAATTTTGTTTTAATTTTCAATGGGAATCACTGAGTGACGTCGTCGCGGTAATGATCATTGCGTTATGACGTCATCGCGCGAATGATATGTCGTTGTTGATGATGGTTGATACTTCATTTAGCCACCATTGCCTTAATGGGATGCAAGAGACGCACTAGTGTTTGATAACCTTTCTTGTGTAAACTTAGCCGTTTATTGTTCACGACGACCAAAACGGCATATGCAGTGGTCTTGAAGAATGTCCATTTACAGGTCAGTAGAATAGAATTTTTCTAAATTTACAACTGGGATGACTGGCCCGGTAACCGATCCTGTCTTTCTAGTCGTAAATCTGAAAAATGGTCTTTTCTTAGTCAACAAATGGACACTTGTTAGGCAAACAAACCCAGAAACCTGAATTTTCTTAACCATTAACGCTTTGGCCATCAAACCAGTTATAAACGGCATTTGTAGTGGTCTTGATGAAAGTCTATATGCATTGCAGGACAACAGATAGCTTTTCAGTCGTAAATTAAAAACCCCGGTTGTCTTTATCCTGCAAAGATGATACTATTAAAAAAAATATCTTGCGCATTGAATGGTTTACAGGTATGAGTAGACAGTAGACCCGGTCAAATTAGTTTCAAAATATTCAGCACCTTAAATAAATAGTCAGGGAGTTCAGGGATCGATCGATTCCAACACTAGCGAGGTGTGGGTGGAGCTTAACTATAGATGGACGTGGCATAGCTAAAACTGAAAAGGTCCATTGAGTATGTTTGTTACATACCGTGCAGTATAGGCCGGTCTAGTTGTCTCTTTAAAAGAGCCAACATTGATATGTTATGATCAGAGTGCTGAACGTATACGCGTAGTCGCGTATTATGGATGGATCCGATTTGTCACTTACGTTTATGACGTCATAATCAATTACATCACATGTAGGCTGACGTCACAATCAAAATGCGAAATAAATGTCGTATTTAGCTCGGTCATGAACATTTAAAACTCCGCCAAGTGTACGGATTGAATGCCTTCAATGGATTCACTATTTAATAAACATTCTGTTGACTATTCTAAAACTAATTTGTCTGGGCACGCAGTCAAATCAGTTTCAAAATATTCAACAGCTTACCTGTATAATTACCTTGAAAATGGTATGATGAGAACTCTGCATTCAAAATATATAAATCGATCTCAAGACGCGCATAGCGTGGGAGGAGTTTACCTAGAAACTGGCGGGCATATCTATACATGGATCTTTATATTGACATTTTGACATGTATAAATTTGTACATATTATATATATAAAAATTTTGTATATATGTTAATGAGGGCCTCTGCTAGATACGGCCGTGTACTTGAAGTGCTACACTCAATAAATAACGATTGTTATTATAGACATGACTCACTTTTTATTTCTGTTAGTCGCTCTTGTGCTGTGGGAAGATCATCAACTCTTTGCATTAACGTGCATCTATCAGTTGCCCATGCCGGATCACACGTTTGCCATGGTACCTCAGGCGCAAATGACGCGAAAATGTAGAAGATCGAGTACATGATAATCACGTTGTAGTAGATACAGACCAAGGTGGAGATTATCACCATGGCCCAGCCGATTCCTGTAAGAAAAATAATGTTGCGGTTAACTATTTAAAGAAATGCTAATCTCATATCAATGCTGTATTGCAGCAATAGATTATGGTTTATAAAATCCATATCATTCATATTTTGTCAGATTCCATTATCTCAATCACAATTATCCGCTTTGTAATATCGCGAAAAAATTGAACAGTGATCGCCGCCATTTTGACTATTCAGGCGATAATGTGTGATGTCATGTGCGCGCCAACGCTTTACATTCTTTATTATATAATACTCATGTTATTGGATATTTTGAAACTATTTTGAATGGAAGTTGTTCCGACAGCATCAACTTGCGGCTAAATTAGTTTCAAAATATCCAGAAGCTTACCTGCATGATTGCTTTTTATACCACATTGCCAACTATGACTGAGTGCTAGTAGGTAGACGCGCTAGGTTATTTCTGATTGGCTGAAAGGTACATCATGCCAACCATTATAGGCTGTAGAAATGTAACAACATTTAGCTTCTAAAGCCGAATAACTTTCGTTGTAACAGTAACATCTCCCAGCCAATTTTGTTTCAAAATATTCAACATATTATTCCATAATTTTTCTCGTTTCTGCTCTGCGAGTCGGACAGAGTTAAAGCTGAGTTTCTTGGTTTTGGAAAGATGTATTTTAATAATCCATCGATAGATTCCAGGGGCCGTATTCACCAAAGGGCGTAACTTACGCAGGGCATAACTACCTTGGAGACTATGACGTCATAATATTAAATGATGTACGAACATATATGACGTCATAATGACTCCAAGGTATTTATGCCAGGCGTAAGTTACGCCCTTTCGTGAATACGGCCCCAGTTGCCGCTAAAACATCTGACGTCATAATCAAAGACATCATATCTTAGGTGACGTCACAATCCAAGCGACGTAACTCTGTCACGAAAATCTCAGCTGACGTCACAATCTTAGGTGACGTCACAATCCAAGCGACGTAACTCTGTCACGAAAATCGAAAAGTCTGCTACGAAAGTATCTGAAATGTATGTTTTGAATTAAATTACGATTTTTTAAGCATTCTGTTCTTCCCAGACAAATTAGTTTTAAAATAATCAATAGCTCGCCGGTATAGTCACTTTGAGACTTATATTTTGGGAATGTTTCAAATTGATTGCAACAGACATACAAAGTGGATCGGGCTTAGCTAGAAATGGGCGGAGCATAGCTAGAATTTGAACTATTGTCTAATACCTTACAATAAATCCACACCCGTTCTATATAATATACGCGATGTTCGAACATTGTTTGCTAATAGACCTATCCACTTTATCCATCCATCATGTGACGTCATAATCACCTACGTGGCGTGTAGAATGGCATCATAATGAATGACGTCATTATGACGTCATGAATGACGTAGATAAGTACGTCACGAACGCATATTTGAAGACGGACTTTGCGTTGCTGTACGAATTGTATGCCTTTACTATTTAATAAATATACAGCACCCGGTAAAATTAGTTACAAAATAGTCAACAGCGTACCTGTATAGTTTTCAGGAAATTGATAGCTAGGGCATTCCAGCATCGATAAATCTCAACACGGCAACTTGTGGGTGGGGCTTAGCTAGCTGTGGGCGAGGCATAGGTAAAAGCGTATTATTTTCACTAACCTTTGAAAAACCTGTTGAGTCTTCCGTACAGTGAGATTGGACCTTGTGAGGAGAACTGACCGACCGCTAACTCCATGAAGAAGAGAGGCAGACCAGCTATTACCAACATAATGATGTATGGAATGAGAAACGCACCTGTAATACAATAAGTAATACATTTTTCTCTGATATCTTCACATCGCGCCGAACGTTGTGGAATCCTTTTGTACGGCCACTCACATTCCTCTCTTCAAATTTGATTCAAATCGGACAACAAGCTTCCGAGATATCCACGTATAGAGAATTAGATCCGATCTGGGTATAGGGTATTTTACCCGGATCACGACTGACTTCGGGGAATGATCTTACACGGCAAGTTTCTTGGTTATGCTTTGAGCAAAGTCGGATCATTGTTTTTTAGATACAGCACAGTCCTGGACACACATACAGACAGACAGACGCACAGACAGACACATAGACAGACCCAATCAGAATACCTTCTCCCATTCACGGGCGATTGCAATAACTATCATCTTCTGGTATCTCCTCAATGCTGCTCTAAACAGACCCCACCCCCTCCGCCCTCCCCCAACAAATGAACCTTTCCAATTTATCAATCCATCATCTGACGTCACAATGAACTAAGTGACGTATCGGATGGCGTCATAGTTAATTATGGTATCAAAACTCTGGCTGTAGTAGCACTTCAAAGATCAATTTTGAAAATCCCCATACATTTCCTATGGGACTGTTTGCCCACTCAAGGGCAGATAACTAAAAAACTAGTGGGCGGAGCCAAAATAAAAGTAATAGCCATTGATTGTGGCATGGGCCCTTGAGGTTGACAAAGTGCCAACCATGAAAACTGCTTTTGTTTGGAGTTGATCGGATGAAAACTCTAGGAGGAGATGCGGTCTAAACTTTTGAAGGAAGAAGCATAATAATAATAATAATAATAATAATAATAATAATAATAATAATAATAATAATAATAATAATAATAATAAGTATAATAAAAAAGATCCTGAGTAAAAACAATAATCTGCGATTGCATCGCAGATTAAAAAGAAAGATCCGGAGTTAAAATAATAATCTGCGATTTTATATTAATAATAAGAAAGATCCTGAGTAATTATAAAAATCTGCGATGGAATCGAGTTGAAAAGTTTGCTTAGGCAGCTAATTAGTTTAATTTGCCTGTAGTTTTGAGGGTCGTTCATTGGTCCTTTGCCTTTGAAGATCGGTTTTATCAGCCCTTCTGTCCATATATCTGGGATATGGTCGGTGTCTAAAATATAGTTTAAAGGGCTTTATAAACTGGCAACATTACGTTTTCTGTTGGTGTATGTGCTCATTCAATATGAGATCAGTTCCTGGTGCTTTAGGTCATCATTTGGTTCTTGTTCATGGTTCGTTATATCCTCGATTGCATGCATATCTCTAGTGTGAAACGTAGCGCTTTCGCTGGTTGTGGGTTCGAGTCCCTTCCGTAGTGAGAACACGGCCTTAGTTAGTCTATTACGAGATAGTATATTTGTCAACTTGTCGTTTTGTCCTTATCTTTTGGGAAGATGCTCTCACATTATCATTCGACGATTAGGGTCTGTGAGACTAACTGTCTGATGAGATTGATGTATACGCATCTTCTCAGAATAAAAGAGTTTTAAAAAGAAGAACAGTATAGAAGCAACTGTCATTAGCTGTAATTATGGCTTGTGGAATATGTTATGACTTATTCAATCCATATATATCTTAAACCAAAACAAATGTCTCTATGAAATAGATAACATTACAACTTCGCATAAACAGATCAATAATGCACCATTATCGATCTAACAGAAGCATGACTTTACGCTGTGGATGAAATAGGGGATGCAGACAAGTAACAGTGGTCAAAGATGTATGGGTTATTGCAGATGCTTGATGCTTTCACTAACGTGGCCGCAGATTACGTCGTCGTCGTCGTCATCGTCGTCATCGTCGTCATCGTCGTCATCGTCGTCGTCGTCGTCGTTGCCACCGCCGCAGTCGCGTGGTCGCCGTCGTCGTCGATGTTGTTGTCATCATCATCATCATCATCATCATCATCATCATCATCATCATCATCGCAGCAACAGCGGCATCAACAGCAACATAAACATCATTGCAGTAAATCCGACAACAATCTCTTACCACCGCCATTTCTGTATGCCAGGAACGGGAATCGCCACACATTTCCCAGACCAACAGCGAAACCGATACAGGACAGGATGAAGTCCAGTTTGCCCACCCATTGTCCACGGGCCTGAGCATCCCTTTCATTGGCTTGTGCTCCTGACTCGCCAACTACCACATCGCCATTCTGAAACATGAACACAAATTATGGCTAACTAATGGGAAGGGCCGCATTACCAATTAGACTACTTAGGCTACTGTACAGCCTAGGGGCTCGCGCTTAAGTGGGAGGCTTTGCGCCTTAAACCAAAAGATATTAGGTTTTTCTATAGTCTACGTATGGCAACAAAGAGGCAAACTCGGTACCATCTACACTACAGTAATACAGCCGTCTTCATCAAAGTCCATTTGCAGTCCAAGAGAAGATTATTTTTGAAAACTTACCGCTGTAATGACTGGCTCGGTAACCGAGCCGGTTATTCCAGTCGGAAATTTTCGAAACAATATTCTTCTCTTGGTCCGCAAAAGAACAACATTGCCTATGCAAAGATGTGAATCTTAGGCCGTGTTCTCACTAGAGACGTGATCGTGAATAACGCCATATTTCAGTATGGAGTTATTCTGGATCAAGTCTCTCGTGAGAACACGGCCTTATTGTCCCTTTAATACCACCATGATGGTCATTAGATTTCTACAGTGGTGTTGAGGAATGCCCGACTGATTCCAGCTTAAATGATAACTAACCCCAACTCATGATAGATATGCAGGTGGTCTAATAGGCTACTTATAAACTATGTATGGAATTTTACGCTTTTTATCGCGCTGCTAAATGATTTTCAGTCACGAGTACCTAACCGTTGTTACATTTCTACAGCTTATGACGGCTGTCATGGTTTAATTTTAAACCAATCAGAAAAAATAGCGTATCTGCCTCGGTATATGCGCTCAGGCATAGAGGTGCCATCTATCTTTTTAATAAAATCCTTGACCCTGGTTATGTCCCCGATACTTGGACTGAAGGTTTGATCATACCAATATACAAAAGGAAGGGAGGGGAATAATTGATCCACAAAACTCTAGGCCCATAACCTTGGTCAGTTGCTTAGGAAAGCTGTTTACTTCTATACTAAGTGCACGAGTCGGTAAATTCATAGGCGACGAAAAGATCCTAAAAGAAAACCAAGCCGGGTTCAGATATAGGTATTCCACATCTGATCACTCCTTAATTGAAATAGTAGCAAAACAAAGGAAATGACTGTTCTGCGCATGTATTGATCTGGAGAGGGCATTCAACACTATTTAGAGACGAGCATTATGCAGGAAATTGGTCGAGCAAAATTTTAACAGTAATATTATAACAGTAATTAAAAGCATGTATAACAGTATAAAATCTAGAATACGCATGAATGGGCTTACATCTGATCACCTAATATGTAAATGGAGGTGGAGGCGGGGAGGGGGTACGACAAGGGGGGAATATTTCATCTGAACATTTCAGCTTATATTTAAATGACCCAATTGAATACTTGGACGGTAAGGACTCCATGGAAATAAGTGTAAGTGACAACGTAGAAACATACCTAAACATCCTTGCTTTACTCTATGCAGACGATACTGTAATAATGGCTAACCAAAAGGAAGATCTCCAGAAAACTTTGACTATGGGACTTAAAAATAAATCTTAATAAAACTAAGATAGTTGTTTTCGGGCATGCCCAAAAATTAAACTTTCGATTTTAAACTAAATAATATACAAATTGAAATTATTGATAGTTATAAATATCTAGGACATATGTTTTCAAAAAAGCAGAGAATACAGTGAGACAATTAAGCACCTTACACAACAATGCCAACTTGAATTATTCGATGCAATGATAGCCCCAAAAGCATTGTATGGGAGCGAAGTATGAGATTAAAAAAAATATCAGTCATTAGAGCAAGTTCACCTAGCATTTATGAGATATGTGCTAAAAGTTAAAGTACACCACGATCTTTAATAGTTTATGGTGAACTGGGAAGGTATCCTTTACAAATAAACGTACTATGCAGTATGTTAAATTTCTGGGCAGGACTGCTAACGGGTAAACATGATAAATTATCATATCAAATATCAAAATATATGCATAAACAGTACAGTGAGGAGAGGGTTCAATACAAATGGGTTACGTACATGTATGTCGAATCAATCCTAAATAACGCATGGTTGGCCGACAGTTACTTGTGGATCTCACAACAAATCATGGAAAAAGAAGTACAATACATAATATAAAGCAAAGACTCATCGATCAGTTTAAATATGGCAAGAGTCATTAAGTAATTTATCTAGGGGCGAAACATATAGACAGCTTTGACAGCTTCTGAACCTAGTCCACAGCGGCCACGTATTCACAGTCCAGCACTGTCAGCATCGTCCTCCACGCATCATCCACTTGAATCGAGTACTCCGAGAGATGACAATGAACATTACATAACTGGCCACATCACAACAGTAATATTAGCATGTACCAAATTCCACAAATTGTGCTGGCTTTAGTGATAAGTGCAGAATCCAGGCAGCAATAATATCGGTAATGACAGCTGCTCTCCATCCAGTTCTACAGCAAATAATTAACGCTACTGTACAACCCGCTATTCAACATGCTATTAGATCCAGCAAGCAAGAGTTGAATTTACAGATAAGAAAACATGGTAACGATATTAAACACCTAACGTCAGAATTGACTGACCTGCAGAGCCGTAATCAAGAACCAGAGGCCAAAATTCATCAAAACGTGTTCAGAATTCAAAAGCTTGAAGAGGAACTAGAGAATCAGCAGCAATATAGTCGGCGAGATTGCTTGAGGTTTCATAACGT
>CM067366.1:57512946-57600446 GCA_034401795.1 Chaetoderma sp. LZ-2023a | reverse complement strand
GGACCTATATGTCTACAGTTATCACTATTCAAGTGCAGTGGATGCTGTCCAAGGCGACCGGCTTCATAGCACCGAAAGTAGTTATAGATTACAGTCGGCTCTTTGATGCTCGGCTTTAAGCTTACAAAATCCTCGCGGTGTGCTAGTATGGTGGTTTTGTGTTTGCGACGTGTGCTAATTTGAATACACTCCCTGAATATCCACTACCCTTGCACAGCGGGGCAGATGGTCGCAGTGGACGGAATTATCTGTATTTGAATTTAAAATAAGCAGACAGCCGGGGAAAACAACACCATATAGTCCAAAATAGCCAGATCTCGATATACGGACTGCTGTATAATTAACATACATAATGTCTGTATATATGTTATCATTTTTATACATAATAATATTGTTTCATTTCGTGTTAACACCAACCGACATTTGTATATCTCCACCCTATTCATTAAGTAGCAAAGCATACCTACCGTTAAAAGAACTACGCATTGAACCATTAAGTATACCTAAAACCGAATCACGCCATAAAATTAATAACCTGCAGCATGTCGTATCATATCGAGGTAATGTCCAGCATGCTTTAGAAAATAAAACCAACAAGGAATATCACTATTGAACAACACAGAACCTCGATAGGATCAATTCATGCGGCCCGTGGAACCAAAAATAATAGCACGGCACATGACAATGAAAATACTGTTGATACTTCTGATAACAACATGATACACAATATATTCTCTGTTTCTTTGCTCAATGCACAATTGCTTTTAATTTCAGCTCAATTAATTGTATTTATAGAAACTGTTCTGATAACTCTTAGTGGCGACGTCTACCCTAATCCAGGGCCCACTAGCTCATCCAACCACGAGGGTATATCAGTTTTTCACCCAAACACGCGAAGCGTACGTAATAAACTTGACCAAATAAGTGATCACGATATTGTATGTTTAAGTGAAACGAAACTGGACGCGTCAATTATCGATGAAGAGCTTCAGCTACTTAATTATCACCCTCCTATAAGAAAAGATCGCAACCAATATGGGGGAGGCCTTGCTATTTACGTATCAGAACTTCTAAACTATACTCGTCGTATTGACTTAGAACTACCAACTATAGAAAACATGGTTATTGATGTAAAATTTGGTAAGTTCAAAACCCTGGTTTGTGTCCTCTATCGACTACCATCTAGCCCACGTCTGATATGGGAAGTCATGGAAATTTTATTTGAAAATTTGATCGACACAGGGCTTCCAACAATAATATTGGGCGAATTTATTGAAGATCAACTCGACCCTAATCTAACAAGGTTAAAACAAATTATAACAAGTAACAATCTAATTTCACTAATTAATGAACCGACTCGCATAACAGCTGGAACGGCAAAATTACTCGATTTGATTTTAAGCACCAGTGATATTAAAAGTGAAGAATCAGGCATAGTCAATTTCGATGAATACTCTGGCCATTTAGGTAGATATACAATTATTTCCACCCCGGTACTAAAGACGAAGATGTATGAAGGAAAAATATATGCCTATAAATAAAGAAAAATTTAACGAAATCGTATAAAATACCCAATGGGATGCAATACTTGCTTCTTGAGATTGCTAACGAATGCATACCAAACAAATTAATACGAATCCGTCCAAATGATAAACCATAGTACAGCTCGGACATACGACGCGAATCAAGAAAACGTGACCGACTAAGATCTAAAGCATTAAGATCAAACAACGCTAATGATATGACAGTATACAAAAGACAAAGAAATAAGGTCACAAACTTAATAAGAAGAGCAAAACATCAGTTTTACGAGGGAATCGACAATAGACTAAGTGGCCTATATTTACATAACCCGAGGTCATATTGGAAAATGATAAAACACTTAATTAAGGGCAAGAGAGCTATCTGATATTCCGTCACTTCTACTTTCGAACAATATTGATTATGCATATACCGATTCAGACAAAGTCGATCGCCTTAATAATATTTTTTCCAGCATTTGCAATATAAATGACACAAATCACAACCTCCCGATATGTGTATTCAAAACAAACGAGGAACTCACTGATATAATTATCCTTCCACAAGAGGTCACTGACATCATCCAAATTCTGGATATCAATAAAGCATCAGGTCATGATAAGATCAGCCATCGTATGTTAAAGACAGTGCAACAGACACTAGCTATACCTCTTACCATCCTCTTTAACAAATCGCTTCGGACATGTACCTTCCCCATTCAATGGAAAACTGCTTGCATAAACCCACTCTTCAAGAAGGGAAATAGACAAAAGTCAGGGAATTACAGACCGATCTCACTTCTAAGTGATTTGGGAAAAATCATGGAAAGGGTACTATTTAAACATATTTACAGTCACCTGAACTCAAACCACCCACTTTACCAATTTCAATCAGGCTTCCGACCAAATCCCTCAACTACACACCAGCTAATTGAAATGTGTCACATCATGCCGAGGGCTCTAAATGAAAGGAAATTTGTTTGCACAGTTTTCTTTGATGTTGCCAAGGCATTCGACAAAGTCGAAAGGTTCTGCACTTAGGACATTTCTTTTTTTAATATATATATATATAAATGATATTGCAGAAAACATAGACACTTTGCTACAGCTATTCGCTGACGACACCTCACTGACGTCACATAGAAATACCTCATTGGTAGTCGAGACATCATTAAATAGAGTGGTTTGAGTTCAGGTGACTGTAAATATGTTTAAATAGTACCCTTATAACAGAAAACCGGTCTAAACAATGGGTTATCAATTTCAATCCCAGTAAAACAGTGAGTATGAGTATGCACAATCAACCAAATCAAAACAGAATAAATCTCCTCATAACAAATACCAGAATTAACACGGTCACAACCCACACATATTTAGGTATAACTTTCTCGAATGATTTTATCAAAGGGAAATAAAATACTAGCATCTATGAGGAAAATCAAATACCTTCTCTCACGCAAGACTCTCACGCACATTTACACATGTTACTTACGCCCACTTTTGGAATATGGCTCAGAAATATGGGACGGAGATACAGAGTACGACTCTGGACTACTGGAAAATCTCCAAAAGGAAGCTTTTCGCGTAATACCCGGCCTTCCCAGATGTACTCCACTCCCATTATTATATACGGCGAAATAGGGCTGGAGACACAAGCACATCGACGAAAAAACAAAAAAATTAGTACTCCTATATAAAATTATAAACGAAGATCATTGTCCAAATTACATTAAGGAGCGTGTTTCCCGCCAAGTGAGAGAATTAACAAATTACAGCTTGCGTAGTAGAAACAATTATCAAGAAGAACAAACATGCCTTGAGATTTTCAGACTCTTTTTCCCCCAGCACAATACGCTTATGGAACCAGTTAAACACAAACGTACAGAATTCAGCAACACTATCGCAGTTTAAAAAAAGCATAAATCCAAATCCAACAACCATTATACCATTATATTATTCATATGGAGAACGACGCCAGCATATTCTACACACAAACTTAAGAAATAAATGTAGCCAATTAAATGCACATTTATTCGGGTTTAACCTACTCGAAAAATCAAAACTGCCCACACTGTAATGAATTAGAAGACAATACCCATTACTTTTTCAGATGTACCCGCTACAACCAACCAAGACAAAAAATGATATCCGACCTAAATAATAATCACATGTCGAACATCTCAGAGAATACATTATTAAATGGAGATCCAGATTTGAACACCGCCCAAAACACCATCGTCTTTAGAAATGTCCAAGATTATATGCATGGTGCGCCATTGTGGCGTTCGGTAGACGTGGCTGGACGGCCGACGCTGGCCAATATCTAGGGCATTGGCTGGCATCGGACGTTATCTTGCGCCAGTTTTGGGCCTTGGGCCGCATTGTTACACTGGGCCCCTGGAGGGCTGCCACCGGCTGGCACCAAGTGCTAAATAACAAAACTGAGCCTGTAAAGACACAGACCCCTAGGACGTGGTTCGACTTGGTGACGCAGAGTGGCGAGGTGGGGTGGTGGTTTATGCACGTATATGCACTGGTGAGAACAGCTAAATTGACAGCTATATTAAATATGCCCACAAGCGGCAACCTTTATACTAGTGCGTGCGCGTATGGATTATTCATCACTTAATTTCCCGCGCCATCACGCCGCGCCGCAATTGGTGGATCTCGGAACTAGTCGGGAGTCCGGGGCTGGCGCGGTTCTTCGGCGGCGGGGGACCACTCCGGCGCATCGTATCCCCCAGTTGAACGCATTAGCGCAGCACTGCTGCCGTGAGCGCGGTTGGTGGTGCGCCAGAATGAGTTTCTTCGCCGCGGTAGCGCTGCGTCTGTATGGGATACCCTTTAGGGAATTTTACGTCGGAGCGGTGGCGTTACCCTCTACTGGCAGTGGATCTCTGTACTGAACAACAACAATGACGACGATGGCGACGACGACGACGACGACGACGACGACAACTGCTACTGCTACTACTACTACTACTATAGAACTAGTTGGGTTCGAACCTCGTTTAAGTCGAAAATTGAAAAATGTAAAAATTACATTCCAATGATGACTGTGCTATGTCCTAGTGCCACTGCGTCGTCAATGACAGTGTTCCTAGAACTAATGCTTGACAATAATAACATAAATACCAGTGCCTAGAGATATGGCAAGTCTGGAATGCACACTATCAGTTCCAGTCAATCCGTGTTGTTGTGAGTCTGGTAGTTGAAAGCTGATTCGGTGAAAGAGGATTTATGTCTTCTGGATGGTGGGCTAGTGGGTAGACTACACGGCTCCCAAACGCTGTGCGAATAGGTGCCATAGAACTGGCTGGGTTCGAACATCGCTCTGGCCGAAAATTGAAAAATGTAAAAATTACATTCCAATGATGCCTGTGCTATAACCTAGTGCCAGTGCATCGTCAATGACAGGGTTCCTAGAACTAATGCTTGACAATAAAAAAACTACTACTACTACTACTACTACTACTACTACTACTACTACTACTGCTGCTGCTGCTGCTGCTGCTGCTGCTGCTACTACTACTACTACTAACTACTAACTACTACTACTACTACTACTACTACTACTACTACTACTACTACTACTACTACTACTACTACTACAACTACTACTACTACTACTACTACTACTACTACTACTAATACTACTACCAGTAGTACTATTATTGCTGAAACAAAAAACCCGGATATAAACTTGTACACTTGTACACCGCTAGTATATATCTATATGAATATGTTCCCCATATACATTGCATAAAGTCTGGGAGTAATAGATTGAATTGAAAAATTGAATTATAGTTTGGCAATGTGGTATAAAAGCGACTATACAGGTAAGGGGAGACAATTGACGCGAGTAATGGTCCGGGCGGGGTTCAAATCCGGCTAGACCGTCAGTATCAGGTGATTAGGTGGCGGACAATCAATCGGTGGAAACATAGGCAATTTCCTTCACTCCACCAGGAGTGGGTAACAGTTTAAAAACTGGGGAAGTTAACAATAATAGGCTGAAATAAAACCAGCCTAGATACCGCATGCATGGGACCTTGAATCAAGGACTCGATAGGCGCCAATCAAACCAATAACTTCTAGTTGTTGAATATTTTAAAACTAATTTGACTGGAAGTTGTTGCTGTTTTGGGCAGCAACAGCTTCCAGTCAAATTAGTTTCAAAATATTCAAAACGATGATTATCACATAATAAAGAATGTAATGGATTTGCACTTATATGACATCACACACTGTCTGAGGAGACAAAATGGTGACTGTCACTGTTCAACATTTACTTGATAATACAAAGCAGATAATTATGATATAGATAAGGGAATGTGACAGGATGTGAATGAGATGGAATCTATAAACCATAATCTATCGGTGCAATCCAACATTTGGGATGAGATTAGCATCCATTCAAGTAGCTCGTCAAGCAGAAGTGTGCCAAAATTGTGGTATATTGGTCGATGATGTTAGACATCAGCCTGTAAGGATTAAAACTGACTTCTCGTCTTCGTTTCATGGTCTCAACCCTAACATCACGGTATCGATAGTGTAGCGCCTGGAACATTTCGTCATGTAGTTTTCTGGTAATTAAGCGTTAACGCCATACATTGGCCTCAGCCATTGCAGGCCTATTACGTGATAGGTGTAAGCAAGCGAAGTAAATTCCGATAACAGTTCCAGCGCTATCCGGTATATCCTATATCGTAGCCACGGTGTTGATAACGATGGTGGGAAGTCCTGTGCGGAAGGTATGTCTCCTCCCACCAGACGCGGTGTGCGAGAAACCTCCCAAAGGTGTTTTGCAAATTAGACTGAATAAGAAGATATTTCCTGCATGTACGCGCGCTAATTTCATTCATGAATGCGGACGCTTTACAAAAAACCCGATTGTACATATGTTTGTTCCGAGCCTGGATGAGGATGCCCGAGCCTGATCATATGTGTAGACATTGCGCATATATCATTCCAAATATCCGTACTGATGATGCACGGACGTAATACATTTCATATCATTAACCTTTCATGCATCGAGTTTGTATGCATTCTCTCAATAGGTTAACCCTGTAGCACTCATATCAGCCAAAACGGTTTCTATAGTGGTCTTGAGAAATGTAAATTTGCAGACCATGAGAAGACTATTTTTGAAAATTTACCACTGGAATGACTGGCTCGATAACCGAGCCAGTCATTCATGTGGTAAAATTCCAAAAATAATCTTCTCTTGTTCTGCAAATGGACGTTTTCTATGAGAAAATTTAAATTTTCTTGTAAAAATTGTAATGTTAATGTGTTACCAATATCTGGTAATAAGTGAGTGAGCTAGCTATACAATAACCGATTAAATGAAAAATAGCGATTCACTGCACACAATGCTGTAGGATTTGTTAGTTCCCCCATATACAGGATGTCTGGGAGGAGTGTGGAAGCTATCTTCCTCCAAGACATCCTGTATATGGATGAACTATACGATACACCAGTGATATGTTTAGCATCAACGATCAAAATACAAATAGACTGTTATGCTCATTACCCAACAGAAATTGACAAAGCAACAGATTTTCTGCTACCTTCAATCCTCAGTATTTCTATTCAAGCACTCGGCTGTAACATTACTCATATTATTAACTAAACCAAATTATTCACAATGTAACAAATATTCTGTTGAATATTTTGAAATTAATTTGTCTGGAAGCTGTTGCAGCCTAAGGCAGCAACGGCTTCCGGTCAAATTATTTTCAAAATATTCAACTGCCTTCCTCTACGGTTGCCTTGGAATTGAATTTTATAAGGATCGTTCAGTGAATGGATTAAAGAAGTGATCAGGTTTGAGCTGATCAGCTTCGGGTTAGTGAAATTTACTGTAGGATAGTAAAATCAATGATGCGCTATCCCGTCTGGGTTAGTAGAAAAAATTCTTAAAATCTACCCATGCTTCCACAAAGTAATCCGATCTCCCACTCAAGCATCTGAGATCAACACCAAAGACGTCAACGTCATAAGCAATACGGCGTGGCTCAGTTATTAGAACCGAGACGTACATCACGAAAGTTTATGAACTGTGTGCCTTTGTTAAATCTACAAGTTAATAAAGATTCAGTTGATTATTTTTTTTAACAAATTTGACTGGGAGATGTTGCTGCCAGAAGCAGCCAATCTCCCCGGTCAAATTAGTTGCAAAATAGTCAACGGCTTCCCTGTACAGTTACCTTGAAATCTAGATTCTGTGAATTCACGTTTTAAAGTTTCGAATCGATTCCAACACGTTTGCAAAATTGGCGGGGCATATCTAGAAATGGGCGGGTCATATCTAAAATGGCCACCTCTTTACTGAAATGGCTTTTAGGCTCACAAATTGCCGAGTCGTTATGGCAATCGCCATTTCGATCATCAATCCCAAATATGTGCCGTCCAGCCAGGTCAATAATGGCTTCTACAGGCGCGTGGGAAAATGCCAATTCACAGATCAACAGAATCGTACTTCACGAGATCTACGACTGGAGCCTGGAGTGACTGGCCCGGTAGTCGAGCAAGTAATGTCAGTGGTGGTGATTTTGTAATAGATATCTCATGGTCTGCTGAGAAAGATTTTTTATATTTCTGTTATCCTGACAGATTTTGGACCATTGGTGTGCTAAAGACGTATACCACTTATATATGCGTGCTCGTTATAGACATGTTTGGTAATATGCCAACTTTCTTCCATGTTTAGACGGGATCGTAAATGGTTTGCATAAACATAAATTAATACATGACCTACATCTGACCTTACTGTCTCGTTTGTATATATCCCAATGCAGAGTGTACATGCATTTCACGCATTTCAGTCAAAAGATATATGTTTTAGAAGCTTATGAATATTTCCCTAAATAATTCCCGTCCTATTATAGGATTGGCACGATGTACCGATAAACCTAGGAATAGCATTACAACGCTTCGAAAATGTTGGCATCGATAGGCATTCATTTTAGTCGTTCGCTTCAGTAGTTTTTATTGTGAAGCTGAAAAGAGCTCAAGCGATTGTCAACTAGATATTGCGTAGAAACACGTAGAGACGCATAATGCATGCTTGACAAAAGGCATAATCATCGTTGTTGTTTACCACAACATATGTTAGACACATTGTAGACATTCTAGATATTTATTTCAAGGCATAATTATGTGCTTGTTGTTAAATAGCTGTCAAGCAGGTGCTTGATTTGAGAAATCACGTATTGAATTTCTTGAGCAGATATTCAATCAAGCATTATTATTGTTGTTGTTGTTGTTGTTGTTGTTGTTGTTGTTGTTGCTGGTGTCGCTGTCGCCGTCTTTGGTACGTGGTAGTACGATCACGTCTAAACATGCAAGAAAGTTGGCATATTACCAAACATGTCTATAACGAGCACGCATATATAAGTGGTTTACTGTATCATACGATTAGGGCCAAATTTACCTATTTATAATTATCTTACCGAACTAGATCAGAATTGGATGCATGACGACGCAACCAATGCGCATTATAACGCTACCATTCAAATACTACTGTATTGCCCACAATCATCCGATGTTATCATTCCTAGTTTACGGCCAAAACGTATAGCCGGATATTGAAGCAATACTTTCCTACTCCAATCTAATAAGCGCAAATGTTACGCAGCGTTAACATTATGTAGACCTATATTCGCCAAGCAGACGCTAATCGCAGTTGTTAAACGGCCATTTAAATTGTACATCTTGCTTAATTTGCTCATGAATTGAGGATTCCAGTTTATCCATCAATCATATGACGTCATAATTAACTACGTGACGTGTAGGCTGACATCATACACAATGACGTCATGAATGGCGTAGCTAAGTTCGTCACGAACGCTTAATTGACGACCGACTAAGCCTTGTTGTATGAATTGTATATCTTTACTATTTAATAAACATAATGTTGAATATTTTGAAACTAATTTGACTGGGCGATAGGCAGCAGCATCACCCAGTCAAATTAGTTTCAAAATATCCAACAACTTACTTGTATAATTTTCTGGAAATTCATAGTCAGGCACTTCATGGATCGATCGATCCCAACACTGGCAAATCGTGGGTGGAACTAGAGATGGGCGGGCGGGTGGGGGTGTGGGTGTAGCTAAAACTGGATTCCTCAATTCCTTCATAGCGAGAAAATTTGGTAAAACAAATTACGGTGAGAAACGTTTGATAATATTGCAAGAAATTATTCGATAGAATACATTCATGCAACCTGACAATCAAACATTCTGTCGTTATTTATGTAAAGCCTGAGTGAATAAAACGTGAACTTGAACTTGCTGTAGTGGATTAATCCCGTTTAGCTATGCCCCGCCCATCTCTAGCTAAGCTCCATCCACTCTTTGCCCGTGTTGGGATCAGTCGATCGCCGCACTCTCTGAATCTGAATTTCCAGAAAACTATGCAGGTTAGCTGTTGAATATTTTGAAGCTAATTTGACTAGTGTTGTTGCTGCCATAGACAGCGCCCAGTCAAATCAGTTTCAAAATATTCAACAGCATGTTTATTAAATAGTAAAGACATACAATTCGTACAACGTGTCGAACTATTAGCGTTTACGACAGACTAAATCGAGTCATTTATGCTGTAATTGATTAAGACGTCATCCTACACGCCACGCAGTTGATTATAACGTCATCGGATGGATGGATAAACTGGAAAGGTCCATTAAACACCCCCGTCGTGACGTCATAGCTATACGTCAAGTTGAAGTTCACTTTTTTATTCACGCAGGTCTTACAAAGGCATATGGGGCATACATAAATGAAATGAAATTTGTCATAAGCACGTGATGTAAATGCGAGGGGATGTCAGAGTATTTCAGTGAAAAAGCACAATATGCCGCCGGCCTAATGAGCCCTTTAATGACCAAACCTGGCCAGGAAAATCAAAATATTACCCTATTGAATGTTCATTTATAGACCGAGGGAATTTTTGTTGTTGAAAGTTTTCCACTTGAATGGCTGGCTCGGTTACCGCGTAATAGCGGTGAATTTTTCAAGAAATAGTATTATCTAGACCTGCAAAAGGGCGTTCCTCAAGACCACTGCAGACACGGATTATGGAGATCAAGAGTTAATGGAGCGGCCCATGTCTACCTATGACCCGCCCAATTTCTATCTTACCTGTATTGGAATCAATTTGAAACTTAGAAACCTGAATTACCAGAATTTAAATTTCAAGGAAATTATATAGGTAAACTGTTGAACGCAGCGTGCAGCCTGAAGCCCCTAGTGAAGTTAGTTTCAAAATATGCAACAGCGTACCTGTATAGTATATTGAAATTTAGAGTCTGATAATTCGGGTTTCAAAGTTTCAACTCGATTCCAACATGCTTAGAATGTGAGCGGAGTGCAGCGTGAAGTGGGAGGGGCGTATCTTCCCCTCCCTCTTGTTGGGAGGTGTAGCTACTGGGAGTGCGCGGATCCTATGTTTAACCCGTTAAGTCCAAATTTGTTCAAGAGTCTAAAATTATTTGCTTATTGAATGCCAATTTGCAAGCCAAGAGATGACTATTTTTGAAAATTTACCACTGGAATGACTATCTCGATTATCGAGCCGGTCATTCATGTGGTAACTTGTCAAACAACTAGTCTTCTCTTGCCCTGCAAATGGACATTCATCGATACCATTAGCCCAGGCCGGTTTTGGCCGGCTTTTATAATGAAAGACTTAATGTAATGAACCGCTTCTATATCGGACACCTGTTTTTGGTCGCAAAGATTGTGGTTCTTTAAGATCTGGTGGGTGTTCGTAATACTACCGGTTTTAACGAATCACCGATTGTTTGGTCACAAAAGTTATCTAGGACAGCAGCCTTGAGAGCTGCGTTAAACGGTCATCTCTCATCAATGACTGCATTTTGAAGACCAACACGGTGTACCTTATACATACCGCGATAACGCAGCTTACTGGGCCGATGATGGACCGATAACGGGCCGTTCGGTATCGGCACGGTGTCGGCCCGGCATCGGCCCAGTAAGCTGCGTTATCGCTGTAGCTTTACATTTTAATATTTTTCGAAATATAATAACGTTCGAAAGGCGTGAAGGCTGTATATTAAAATATCTGACAAGCGGGACAATGGAATATATCTTTTTACTTTTATCTGTTTATATTTAGAAAATTGATGGTTTACCTCGTCGTTCTGAATTTCATATTTCTATGAAAGATGGTTATTAACGTATGAAAGGAAATATTGACACACTTTAAATATGAAAAAGATGTTTAAGACCGTAAGGAAAGACCATAAAGTTCAAAGTGTCCTCATGTGACCCGTTCACAACCTTTCACATATGATTCGCTATGTGAATATGTATAAAAGAGAAATACATATTTATTGAAAAACATATATTTTTTGGTAAGAATCCCAAGTTACATAGAAGGATGATAAACATATTTCTTTTGTATTTCCCACTGAAAATGTTTTAATAATGTGATTTAGTCCGCGCTGTCTGGCTCATCCTTTTAACTATATGTTCCTTTTAGGTAGTATTTGAAGGACACACCATTGATAGGCATACGCCTATAGAATATTCAACGCAGGTTGATGGGAATAATTCAGATTTAGATACGTGTATCTGTGGCATTGTATGAACGCCTGTTTCGGCTCCTTCTAAAATATTAGGCCTAATTACCATTACGCTAGTAATGAAATTTAATGTGCTTTATCGCAAGTAGTATCTTTATTACATATGTTGTCAGGAATGGTAACCGTATTTGTACAATGCAGGGTTTCTGCAGACTACTTTTCCCATGGGGTTTAACTCTGCTTAGCCGTCAACAACTTTCAGTCAAATTATTTTCAAAATACTCAGCAGGTCCAGAGTTATTGCTCATTGAAATTATTATTTGGTGGCGTGTAGCAGTCCAAGGGTTAAACATGGTTTTGGTATTTTGGATTTAACCCGTGGGAAAGTATTGTGACCCTTTCTATAAGACTTCGCTAGATCGGTTTTATTAGCAATGAATAGGAAAATTTAATTCTTTCAACCGGAAAATGAGAGTACCTTATTTTTAATATTTTCCGGCAGATAGAATGCTGAATCTTGAAAGAATTGTTGACTGTGAAACATCACTGCCTGCTTTCGGTCTAATTAGTTTAAAACAAACGCGCGTGCTCTTAGCGGTCAAAAAAACAAAACCAACAACACGTCAACAAATCAAGTTGCGACGAAAGCGGTTTTGTGAAAAAAATGTGTCTTCCCGACCGACAGATCGACTTGTACTAATAGAAAGTAGCAACTAAAAATTAAAAAGGATAGATGGACCCGATCTGTTGCTCGAATATAACTATTTGACGTCATAATGAACCCCCCACCCCCACTTACTTGTAGCTGACGTCACAATCAAATAAGATAGTACTAAAGCGAACGAGGCAGATGTCCCGCAGTAACTCTCTTAAATGAATTTTACAAATTTCTGAAACTAATTTGACCGGGAACTGTTGCTTTATCAGGGCATCTGACTTTTTCGTAACTGTTTCTTGGTGTTTATGTCTGCAGCCCTGTTCCTCTGGAAGTACGTTACAAATATTCAACAGCCTTCCTGTATATTGTGTCTTGAAATTTGAGACGCTATAGAATTTCAAGGGTTAAAAAGAGTTTAAATGTTTAAAATACAACGAAGTCCAGTAACCGTTACTGAGCATAACCAGACTGCCCGAAAGTGACCATCTTTACGGACGAATAAATTAACTGACAAATCCCTGAAAAAGTGTATTTTAAACATTAAAATCTTTCTTCTGCTAACTATTTTGAAATTAATTTGACTGAAAGGTGTTGCTTCCTACGGTTCAAGTCAAATTAATTTCAAACTAGAATGCGCAATCGATGGCACGCCTTCGCAAAACCCCACAATTCGCCAACTTAGACTTTCTGCCCCCAACTCCACCCTGCCCCTACTCCGCACTGGAGAGATGGGGTGGTTGGTGGGACGGGGGGAGCGGTAGGCTAATGTAAATGTTGTCTTGGCGTCTACAATCATATGGGTGACGCGCATAATAAATTTGATTTAATTCCAACAAACCTTTATCGGACGAGATAACCAGATGGACGGACGACGGGCGGAATTACGGACGGACTGGGCGCTTGCAATATCTCTCCATTGTTTTGAAACGTGCGGGATAAATATTCAACAGTTTTCCTGTATGGTTGCCTTGAAAATGTGATATGGTGAATTCATCGGTGAAAGGGTTAAGAATGTAATTATTCACTGGTGGCTCCCTTGGAGGGCACTATACAAATTTGGACAGGGATTCGAACCCACATCCGGCGAAAGCGTCAAGCATCATTGCCCACAAACGCTCCCACACCGCCGCAAGACAAAAGTCTTACTTTGCCGGTGGAATTCTGTGGTAGCTGATTTTGAGAATTACACTGTGTATTAGAAACCCACATTGTGAAAGCCTTACCGGCAAAGTAAGACTTGTTTTCCGGCATTGGTGTGGTGGAAGCGTTTGTGGGCTATGATGCTTGGTGCTTTCGCCGGTTGTGGGTTCGATTCCCTGTCAATACCAAAATACCTTAATGCCACGACGACTTTTATTATTAAAGTAGACCATCGCTAACATTACCACGCCACTATCGTCTAACCACCGACATAAAAACCAATAAAATTGGCACAGGCATGCATAAAATTTTCTGACCTTGAAATCACCACCGTTATTTGAACGTATCTGACTGGCTGGTGTGCAAATAATATACGCTTTAACTGGGACTGGTCTAACGTCAGGAGGTGCTTAACAAAATGGCGCTAGGCCAGAGAAAATAGAAAGATGCCTTACAAAGGGTATAGTATACATCTCCTGGTAAGCTGGACAAACATGTATATAGGTCTAATATCAACACGTCCGTAACCATTTAAATGGCTAAATTTGGTCCCCCCAAAAATCAAAATATTACTTGTTGCATGTCCATTTACAGGCCAAGAGAAGACTATTTTTTGAAAATGTATCACTGTATCGCCCGGTTACGAAACTAGTCATTCAAGCGGTAAATGTTAAAATATAGCCTTTTCTTGACCTGCAAACTGACATTCTTGAAGACAATTGCAGAGACCGGTTTTGGCCGGCTTCCTCAAGAGAGGGTTAAATTTAAGTGGGTTGGTAAACTTAGGTGTTCATTAAATCTCAAGGTTAGCCATGTCCAAAACGATAATTTACTTTCCAGGCCACACGATAACGTTTCGCTAAGGGGGTGGGGGCGGGGTGGTGGTTGTGAGAACATGTCCTAGGGGAAGGAACGTGGTGGGGTGTGAAGGGGGCGATAGCCCCATCACTCAGGGCCTTTTCCCATAATGATCCCCAAAGCGCCCCATACGTTTTGGCCCCACCCTTACTTCAGCACGCACACGTCCAAGGCGTTACCTAAGGAGCACCAATTTTGTCACCTCAGAAGTCATTTTCTATAGTAATTGATGTTGCCATTAACCAACCATTTGTCTTTAGCGCGCAGTGCTTTTTTGATAAAACGTCTCAGTTATATACATGTTCACGGCATGTTCAGAATTATTACTTTCTAGATGCACCTTACCAGACAGTCAACGAACTACGGAATCGATGTTCATACCATGGACAATGGATTCCCATAATCGCAACAGTGAAGCAATTGAACATTCTGAAAATAATTTGATTCTGGGCTGTTGCTATAAGAGCAACAGTATCTAGTCTAAACAGTTTCAAAATATTCAACATAATGTTTATTAAATTGTGGTCACGAATGACATGCAATTCAGATTGTCCGATGCTTGCCTCTTTCGTGTCGGACCTACGTCGGTTTCATTGTTACGTCAGCTAACGAGTCAAGTATTTTCATTATGACGTTATATGTGTGAGTGTCAGATCCCTCCATTGGCAGTACAGGCTATTTGTCCTTAGTGTCACTATTCCCCCAGCTAGACATACAATCCTAGATAACCCAGCTTACTGGGCCGGTACTAGACCAATACCGGGCCACTACCGGAACGTTAGCATGCGTTTTCGGGTGTGTCCAGCGCGTCAACCGATCTACTGGCGTATTGGGAATGTATAGATCTCATTTCCTGTCATCACGTAGCAATGTCAGACCTATCAGAACAGCACATATTGCTGTCAGGCATACATATAAAGAGTTATTTGTTCAAATAAACGCCGACTAGGTGCAGACATGTTGCCACTCACCAACCAGTTGTTTATTAGTGTACATATAAATGCTGTTCGTCCATCTTGTCGCGCCAACCAGTTGTTTATGAGCACACATATAACGACTTTCAATCTACACTTTGGGAACCGCTCAGCTTCAACCAGCGGAAGTTACGTATATTTGCAGAAACATGATATATGATTAGATACGTCTTTTGGTGAAAAATCCCGAAACTATGGGACGTGCTTCACTGAGCAAGAGTATAGCTTTGCCTGTAGCATGCATAGTTCTGCTTCACAGGCAATGGACCTTTCCATTTTTAGCTATGCCCCGCCCATCACTAGCTAAGCTCCACCCACACCTCGCCGTGTTTGAATTGATCCATCCCCGAATGCCATAGCTATCAATTTCCTGAAAACTATACAGGGAAGCTGTTGAATATTTTGTAACTAATTTGACTTGATGCTGTTGCTGCCTATGGCAGCAACAGCGCCTAGTCAAATTAGTTTCAAAATATTCAACAGAATATTTATTAAATAGTAAAAGCAAACAATTTGTATAACAAGGCATAGACCGTCTTCAAATATGCGTTCGTGACGTACTTATCGACATCATTCATGACGTCATCCATTATGATGTCATTCTACACACCGCGTAGATGATTATGACGTCATATGATGGGTACATACACTGGAAATGTGAAATTGCCTAGAGAAAACGAAGTGCATAAAGGTTTTAAAAGCTGGATAGAAAATATATGTCCATAGATGATGTTGTTACTGACTATTTAAAATAATAAGGATGGCGTTTGTTTGATGTCTGCATCCAATCGTTTCCTTTGATTCGTTAATAAATAAACAACTGCTTACAACTCATAACTGACCACCGTATATATATAACGACTGATTGGGAGACTAATCGCCAACCGGTCGTTAACATTAAATATCTAAATCTGGATATGGATAATACTTGACGACATCTATTATAGACCATTGTCGAGGCACATGGCGTATAGTGACGTTTCTCTATGTACACTATTTACAAAAGGTTACTGATAGGTTACACAGTGGTGACAGCCAATTTGAATGGCTGAGTGACTCCGCCGTAGTCACTTTATCTGGGAGCTGGTTGTAGTAGGCCACCACTCGGAAAGAAACTGCGCTGGCACGCGCCCCGCGTCCGCCCCACCCCCTCTTTGCTAAAGGGTAAATCGCGTGCTGTTTTGACGGCTACGAGTTTTGTGTTGCATCCAGGCATCTATATGTGGTTTTGAACTCCAATGCCATTCGCACAATATTATTCACAACCTTGTTGCGCATGGTCAGACTTGCCTTCTGATGGCCGTCCTTCATTGACTTCCACATCAGATCTTTGATAATGGAATTCAGTGAATTGCGCTGGTGACAGCAATGCGTTGTATTTGAGACAAAGCGTGCTTCCCTAAACTGTACTGCTTCTATCTGCTGCTTGCTGTACTTCTTATGTGAGCACCTGATGCATATTAAACTCCGGACATAACTATGCTCGTATACGACTTCTCCTTCAGTTGTTATTGACGCATGTTTAATCTGAACAACAGTTAACGCTTAGTCTCCAACTAATCATTATCAAGCATACTTTATAATTATCTAATTGGCAAATGCAGCAAAATCGGATGTTCCGATTAAGTGTTAAAACTGTTCAATTAACCATATGCCTTCAGTAACACGAACACTCTGAAAACGCATCTTACTGGGCCGGTACTGAGCCAGTAACCTGCGTTTTCAAAGCATAGCAAGTACTGGATATCCCAGATTAAATATCAAAGTGAGTTCTATTAGATAATTATCATGAACGTGCCGCAATTTTTGTCGCAACTATCTTGAGTTGTTTTGCTATGTGCAAAATCTATCAACACATTTTTGGCAAGCTATCAAATATTGAACAAAATCTATGTTGTGTTTATGGAAGATTGAGTATTTCTAGATGTCTGTGCGTTTTCTGCAATATGTAGGTAGTAGTTCTCTGGGTTGTGTATATCTGTGGGATTTTAGCTAGATTTTTGGCAAATAGGTCTAAGCCACTTTAAATAGTCAAAAGATATAAAATTTCATGTTTACCATTTCTTTCATTGAACTTCACGGCCACTATCTTGAATTTCAAAATGGCCGACACTCGGAAACTAATTTGGTCAATATCTCGCTTATTAAGCCAGTTATGGACACACTCCCAGTGGCTATGCCTAGACTTTTGGGCCCAAGGACCTAGATAATACGATTATAAATTCGATAGAATGCAGGCTTGGATGTCAGGATGGCAGCCAGTTCGACCTATTTATGCCACTTACTATCCACGTCGTAAATATGATTCCAGTGGCTGCACATAGATTTTTGGGTCCAAGGATTTAGGCCATTATAAAATTAACTGAATGCGGCCATATTGGATTCCAATATGGCCTCCACTCTGAATCTATTTCTCTCAGTATTTCGCCTATTAAGTCAGCTATGGACACACTTCCAGTGGCCATGCCTTTGTCTTGGGGCCAATGGCATGGATAATGCCATGCTAAATTTAATAGAATAACCTATTTTCCTGCCTAATTTTTGGTATATTTATAGTGGTTAAAGCATATTTTCCAAAGATCTAACAGAATATTTCACAAATACATTCAACCGTATGAACAAAAGTATTCAAGTGAAATCTCAAGATAATATCATGACTGGGAGTCACGGATCTTGAATGTCGCACCCAAATATTGGTGACTCATTATTGAAACCATCCGTCTGTATCGCCGTCATGGTTGCAGTTCTGTACACACCACAATGGCTAATTTACAAGAACACGTCCTTGAGCACAAAGTGATTAAATCTCTGTTAGCAGAATATAATATGTTGCAGGTAAAACGGCTGACATCACAGGTGTTAAACGAGTGTCAACATTTGACTACCCTAACGTTAAAAGATCGAACCTTAAAGGCTCCATAATGAGGTCATATCGCCCGATATTTACCTGCAAATGTGCACGCCGAATATGCTCCGAATATGCCCCGTCCAGGCAAGTGAAGCTGGTGGCAATTTCACAACACAGTGATCAACTTTCAACCTGAGGAGCAAATGCCGTCGTAACTCGCACGCATTAGAGATACTAGTGACGGTAGGATAGAAGAGGCTACATAACAGTTTTCACCCTTCAATGGACCTTTCCAGTTTTAGCTATGACCCGCCCACCTCTAGATAATCTCCATCCACACCTCGCTCGTGCTGCGATCGATCGATCTCTGAATTCCCTGACTATAAATTTCGAGAAAACTATTAACGTAAGCTGTTGAATATTTTGAAACTAATTCAACTGGGTGCTGTTGCTTCCTCTGGCAGCAGCAGCGGCCAGTCTAATCAGTTGCAAAATATTCGACAGAATGGTTATTAAATGGTAAAGACAATTCCTGTAGCGTGTCCGCCTATTACGCGTTTAAGACTAAATCGAGTCGTTCGTGCTGTAATGTATTCTGGCGGCATCCTACAGGTCACGTAGTTGATTATGACGCCATATGATGGATGGATAAACTGGAAGGTTCCATTCCATCTATTATGATGCAGGATTTTGATATCGGGACGTGTATTTCCAGTCTAAGCATTCGTCCGCAACCTTATGGTTGTCAGTTATTGGATGCATCGATCCATCAGGTCGAAGGAGCATTCGATTTGGATTTTATGGTCCATGCGACCCTATCATTTCCTCAAGAGCTACTGTATCTCTTAATGACCTTGTTATTACAAGTCTGGCAAATAGAGATGTTGTCGTCTTGAGGGTTTGAACTGCATTCCCTGAATTCACAGTTAGCTCGGTGCCAGCAAGTAGAGTTCCATGACAATTGATTTAGCTTTGTCATCTACGCCCACACAATTTGTGGTCAGCTTTTAGTGATTCTAATACAACTGATTTGAAGACTTTTAATCCAATCTTCTGTATTGACGATCGCCAACTGAACTTTAAGTGGTATAAATAACTTCATCTGATATCAATTTGAACGACCCTCCATTCCTTTACCTGTGCACATATTACACTCAGCTAGAATTGGCCTGAGACGGTGATTATTGTCTTCTGGGTAGCTTACCTTATGCGTGAATAACCTATGATGCGCACCTGTTGTTGGTGGTGATTTTTATTTTAAGCGCTGCATCTCTTTTGAGGATTTATTACAAATCTGGTGGAAGTGAGGCAGAACCTGAGTAGTATTACAGGCGTATAGGCTATGCATCTTAGCAGTTTTGTTCAAGTCCTCTATCACCTGGCCACCACTTATTCGTGTGAATGGAACTGTGTTACGGGCATTCACTGTCAATGCTCCATGGATGAATTCATTCCCTATATCTGGTTCTGTGATCTTGAGCTTCTACATTTGTGCTAGGTACTCCGGAATATGTCTCGCATATTGCAGGCGATCGAGAAGAATCATCAGCCTCAATATGGCTGCTGTGCTGGTATAACCAGGAGACTACGAACTAGAAGTATGTTACGTCATGTTCTGCAGCGGCATCGGCATGAGACACGGGTTGAGAAGATGTCTACACCTGGTTGAAGACATAGCCATGAAATCGTGAATGAACGCTGCACCACCCTATGGGATATTAGCAACGTTTCAGTGGTCAATGTCATTGGCACTAAGGCCGTGTTCTCCCTAGAGTGTTAATGAGGAAAAACTCCATACGGCAGTGCGGCGTTGTTTTTGATTAAGTCTCTAGTAAGAACACGGCCTATGTAATTAGAGGTGATAGACCTCTCCTCAATAGAATAGTCAACATATTTACGCTTATCCCCGTACCAATGATATCCTGATGAAAATAGTCTACGTCTGGCTGGAAGCCATCTTGAAATCCAAGATGGCCGGCATTCTATCGAAGTTATAATCGCATTATCTAAGTCTTTGGCCTAAAACACCTAGGATCAACCACTGAAATTGTGTCGATAACTCGCGTAATATGTCAGATAACTACAAAAATAGTTTAAAAAAATCCAAGATGGCGGT
Organism: Chaetoderma sp. LZ-2023a; assembly: GCA_034401795.1. Lineage (NCBI taxonomy): Eukaryota > Metazoa > Mollusca > Caudofoveata > Chaetodermatida > Chaetodermatidae > Chaetoderma > Chaetoderma sp. LZ-2023a. The sequence continues at coordinate 57,579,780 of CM067366.1, read as the reverse complement.
CGTGAAGGTTAATGAAAAACATTGCAAAAGTGAAATTTTTAATCCTTGGCCTATTTAAAGTGGATTAAACCTATTTGCCCAAAATCTAGGGAAAAAATCCCCAAACTGCATTTTTTCAACTCAACCATATGGAGTATAGGCCTATTTGTTTTATATTTATGTTAAGTTGTGTTTGTCAGACCGATGACTTCTTGTCAGACTATTTGCCTAGGTATTACGACGCGGTCCCTGAAACCACAAATACGAAGAATTGTAACCTATGTACGCGTAAGCAGCTGTATACGGCGCAACTAAAGGTACATAGTCAGGCAAATACACTATCTCAGATTGGTCTCTAAGCTATATAGCTCGTTTCACTATCTAAATACAAGACCATCTGAACATTTAACAACCAATGAAACGATGTACTGTCACCGTTCCAGCGATCGTCAAATACCGCATTTCGGCTTTGTCAATCCATGATTTAGCTATTTTGTTCGTCTTCTCGAAAAACGGAAACGGAAGCGGGAAATCCAACGTGACGTTAATATCGGCGCTTGTATTTCCGCATTTTCTTTCGGTTTCGGTTTAGCTTTTGTTAACGACTTCTACGCCTGCTGCAAAATTATGTAATCGACTGTTTTAACAATCGCAACTAGAAAATCCTCAAAAACATTTCAATAATTTTCTATTCCTAGAAGTAACAATTGATTCGTGCATTGGTCCATATACTTATCTCGCAGGTAAGCCGATGTCACGAAAACTGATAACTCTTGAAAAATTGAAATTCTGCACACGCGATTCCCTACCTTAAACAAACGTTTAGCGATTTCTTTTGTTCCTGGGATTTAACAAAATAATGAAGGGACAACTAAAAAGAGGCTGTCAGAATAGAATTAACTTTGTTAGCGTTGTAGCATTGAGGGCAGCTGTCGTGATATGCATAGTGATAAGAACTCAGTTAGAGTGTAAATCAAGAGTCAATCCTCCAGCAGCAAAGTGTCTGAAGACAGTTATCCAGGGATTAATTGATCTATGCGTAAGTATGCCCGATAGAGGTTTCAGATTGATAGCTCAAACAAATAAAGACTATAGATTGAGCGGTTCACAGTTTTGAACTTTAATTAACACTGGGTCCCACCCTCACAGCCCACCCGGAGGAAGGGGGGGGGGGTTGCGCAGCCAAATGTAAATGTCCCTTTGCTCTCCACAATCATATGGTTAACTCACATACCAAATTTGGTTGAATTTCGTCCGACAGTGTCAGAGGAGTTGCATTACAACCAAGTTCATAACCTTTTGATCCCCATTATCATTACTGGGGATGGGGCCAAATGCAAATGGGTTCACCCACTCCACATTGATATGGGTAACTCACATACTAAATCTGGTTGAATTCCGTTCAATGCTTTCGAAATAGTTGCATTACAATCAATTGTGTGACGTTTTAATCCACACCCACCCACCAATGGGACGGGACCAAATACAAATGTGCTCGTTTTCCGCATTGCTATGGGTAACTCACATACCAAATTTGGTTGAATTATGTCCAATGGTTTCGGAGGCGATGCATTACAATCAATTTCTGCAGGTAAACATTTGACCGTCTGACCCCGCCCCCTGGGGACGGACCCAAATGTAAATGGCCTCTTGTATTTCGCAATCATATTGGTAACTCACATGCCAAATTTGGTTGATTTCCTTCTAACGGTTTCAGAGGAGTTACGTTGCAAGTGGTTTGACCCTTTGACCCCTGACCCACCCCCTGGGGGTGGAGCTAAATCTAAATATCGTCTTGAAAAGCGGAATCATATTGGTAACCCACATACCGGTACCAAATTTGTTTGAATTCTGCCCAATGGTTTCAGAGGAGGTTTATTACAATCAATTTTGTGACCATTTGAACCCCCCCCCCCCCATTCGCCACCCATTCCTGGGTGGAGCCAAATGTAAACGGGCTCTTGTACTCCAGATTCAGATGGGCAACACACATACCAAATTTGGTTGGATTCTGTCGCACGGTTTCGGTTGAGATGCATTACAATGAATTTCCGCAGGTTAAAACTTGACCTTTTGACCTAGCCCTTGGGATTATCGTAAATTTCGATATGTTTCTTCGCCAGACATATTCCCACGACCCAATGAAGTGATCTGATAAATGGCAATGGAGATATCATCCAGAAACCCATTTTTAAGATGGCAGCCCGTGGCTGGCGGCCATCTTGGAGTTCGGATCATCGTCAATTTCGATAGGTTTCTTCTCCAGACATATTCCAACGACCCAATGAAGTGATCTGATAAATGGCAATGCAGATATCATCCAGAAACCCATTTTTAAGATGGCAGCCCGTGGATGGCGGCCATCTTAAATTTCGGATCATTGTCAATTTCAATAGGTTTCTTCCCCAGAGGTAGTCGAACCACCCTATGAAGTTTCATTGCGATCCGATAAACGATAACAGTTACTATATGGAAACCAAATTTCAAGATGGCCACCGGTGGCTGGCGGCCATCCTGGATTGCGGATCATCATCGATTTCGACAGGTTTCTTCCTCCAGACTTAGTCCAACCACTCTATGAAGTTTCAAAGTGATCTGATACACCTAACGAAGTTTTCATCCGGAAACCAATTTTCAAGATGACCACCGGTGGCTGGCGACCATCTTGGATTTCTGATCATTGTTGCTTTCGATAGGTTTTTTTCTCCAGACCTAGTCCAACCACTCTATGACGTTTCAAAGCGATCTGATAAACGGGAACAGAGTTATCATCCGGAAACCAATTGTCAAGATGGTGACTGGCGACCATCTTGAATTTCTGATTATTGCCACTTTTGATAGGTTTCTTCTCCACACCTAGTCCAACCACCCTATGAAGTTTCATAGCGACCTGATAAACGATAACGGAGTTATCATCTAGAAACCAATTTTCAAGATGAATACCGGTGGCTGGCGGCCATCTTGGATTTCGAATCATTGTCGATTTCTACAGTTTTCTTCCTCAGACGTAGTCCAACCACTCTATAAAGTTTCATAGCGATCTGATAAACGATAACGGAGTTATCATCTAGAAACCAATTTTCAAGATGGCCACCGGTTGCTGGCGGCCATCTTGGATTTCGGATCATCGTCGATTTCGATAGGCTTCTTCCCTAGACCTAGCCCAACCACCCTATGAAGTTTCAATGTGATCCGACAAGCGAACAGCGTTATCATCTGGAAACCAGTGGCTGGCGGCCATCTTGGATTTCGGATCATCGTCCTCGATTTCGATAGGTTTGTACCCAAGACCTAGTCCAACCACTCTATGAAGTATCAATGCCATCCAACAAACGGTAACGAATTATCATCCGGAAATCACTCTGCTGCCCGACCGCCCGCCCGCCTGGACGGCACCATTACATAATACCCCATCAAATTGTTTTGTGGGGTGTAATTATTTGGCGGGGTATAAAACCGGTACCAGAGTTATCATCTAGAAATGTAGTTATAATCCGTAAACCAATTTTCAAGACCGCTATCGGTGGCTGGCGGCCATATTGAATTTTGGATCATTGTTGATTTCGATAGGTTTCTTCCTCAGACCCAATCCAGTCATCCTATGAGCTTTCAATGTGATTCGATAAACGGTCTCGAATGTATCAACCAGAAACCCATTTTCAAGATGCCCATTGATGGCTTGTAGCCATATTGGATTTTGGATTGACGTCGATTTAGATAACTTTCCTCATCAGACCTAATCCAATCATCAGCACTCACCCACCCACACACACATACATCATCTCTCTGAGACACATCGCGAAATTGTATTCCCCTCTAGATGCTGTATTCTGACTACATCACTGTGCCCGTCTATGGAGTCGCCAACCCCTCTGCCATGTCTGAGATCCATTTCTAAATGGCATGGACACAACCCTGGGAAAGGAAAAAATCAGCTATTTTAAGCTACTGGTTTTGGAAAGATTATGGAAATTTGAAACATTAGGAGGTGTGCGTCTTACACACCAAATGTAAACAATAACTGAAATATCAAATACAATGATGACCTCTAAAGATTTGCTTTAAATGTACACTGATTGTACATAACATAAATGGGCTGGAAATTCCTAAACGAAGTTCGGAAAAAGTAAGAAAAAGTAAGAAAAAGTATGAAATTATTCTTGAAGGTGTTATGAAATATGAAAGAATAGAATTCAACTGGACAGTATATGTGCACCCCCACCAATTCTATAACTGGATTTGGTGTAGGCCTAGATATTGAGCACTGATTATTCCATAACATTTTATTGTATACCCACTTATTATATCCTGCTGTATGACATATGATAGGGTGTTGCTTCTGTCCTGATATTCAATTGATGGAAATAATGTAAATTATATGTACTTAGTCTCCGCTTGCTGATTTGATGTCTAACATGTCTAATGTATATTATTTATTATTTCAGGTAATCACTGATTTACCGACACTTAATCATATATTCACAACTCCAGTTGCACAAATTTCCTTGACATCAGTCAACATCGATGACGATGATGATCAACATACTGTGACCTGTGGGTGCACAACAGTGATAATGAGCTTTCCAATACCAGTACATTTAACTTCCTGTTGTAAAGCCATCCAAGTTGATCTAAGTGTGATTTCAATCTATTATTATTTGGTCTAAAATACCTGTCGCCTCTTTAGTAACATCAACAGCGCTGATATGACAATTAAGACTGATGATAATAACTCTCATGATAGATACTGGATACGCATAGTGATACATATTATTCACCTAATGACAGCTTTAAAGAGAATTTGGAAGAGGACAGTGAAGTGGTCAGTGTGCCAAACTATATGGGTAGAAACTTTCCAGACAGACAGTTTCTTGTTTAATCACGTCTATTGCAATCATTTTCATTTTGTCCGATTAACAAGTGGTTCGGTTTGCTCCATTTCCACACATGTGATAGACGCGATCCTGATTGTGAAAGGAGTACATGTATGCCATGGCGTAATTTGTTATCAACAGATTCCTACATTTGTAAAGACGACCACCATCAACTGCTTTTCATGTGCATAGTTTCATGAACATCCAATTTATATCAAATATACATTTCTTTAACTATCAGAAATGCTACTGCCATGGTGTACTTAGATCTGCATTGCTATAACTTGGCTCAAAGAGGTAACATGCTCACCTGGACCTGCAAAATTTGGTAACTTCGTGTACTCTGACATATTGCATGGATAAACAGATGGCACCAACCGCATGACTAAGAAGATTTAAGTTTTTAACGAATTCGCCACAGCTACAGAGAGTTATGTCACAGAAACTGGTTTTTTTAAGATGGCTTCATATTAGCCATTTGGACAAATTTGTATAGATAACTCACATATGAGATCCATTTACATGCAGATTTCCATAGTTTTACAATCAATGTTGCAGAAACTGATACACAACCTTACTGCCTAGTAGGCTAATACAAGTAGCTATTTTACATGTATTGTAAATCCAAGCTAATTACTCACGTCACCAACTGCCAGTGTGAGTATTGCTGGTGGAGCTGCCTGTTCGTTTGTCTGTTTCCAAGGCATATCTCCAGAATCCTTTGATATAGAATAACCAAATTTGGCGCATGAATTCATATTATAAGTGGCTAGAAAGAATTTTAGTTTGAGGTCAAACAGTCAAACATAAAGGTCATGGGCGTCAGTTAGTGCATACCGGAATGCACATTTTCCTCGATCATATCGATAACTCTGCAATGCAAGAAGATGGAATCGCCCGCCATATCTGTAACACACATTCATATACTGCCGTTGGATAGAAGCAAAATTTAGGAAACTAGGACAAATTACTGTGCCCGGGCATGTACATACACGTGTTGCCGCGTGTATAAATGTGTAGCCGCCTGTATAAAATTGCGGCTGCAACATTTTTTGGAAAATTTAATAATTAAATGACTGCCCCTTTAAATAATCTCCTTAAATACGATAGGTAAAACTATCTATATAATATTATACAACATCGATAAGTTTACCTATTACCCGCGTAATGCTCTGATTTTTTGAAAATTAAATGACTGGGAACGCATTTTGACCATATTTTTGAAAACTTAATAACTAAATGACTGCCACTTTAAAGAATCTCCTTAAATACGATAGCTACATGATTATTATCTGTATAATATGATCAGCAGCATGGTTTCCAAAAAGGGTAATAAAACTATGAAAAATTACGGTGTCCGGGTACATTCACATGTTGCCGCCTGCATAGCCGACATTTTTGAAAATTTAATAATTAAATGACTGCCATCTTTTTGAAAATGACTGGCACTTTAAAAGTTTTAAAATGTATTTTTAACCACGAGGGGAGAGAGAGAGGGGGGGGGGGGACGCCGACGCCCACCTAATTAATACGCTAAACGTGATAAGGGTGCTCGGGACGTCATCATTCGTCAACGATGACGATGGTGGACATCGTTCGACAAAAAACCCAACAAACACAGCCTACACCAAGTGGAGTAAGATTGAAGACTAGGCGTGTTTAAATGCTCTGATCGTTTTCTAGCTTTATGCAAAAAGTACTAAGTCTTTATGTCTAAGAGTAATACCATCTTGTAGCTAACGTTACGAGCAATCGTTTGGTATATCTAATCTTATGAATGTATGATGAAAGGTGTCGAAAAGCGAAGAAGAAAGAAAACTAAAAAAAGTGATAGTAGCAATTTAAGTGTAGGCCAAAGTCCAAAGTGTAGCCATAAGCCTGTCCATAACAGTGCTGCCAGCTCTAACAGCTGGCCAATGAAAGGCCAGTGCGGCGGCCAGCTGGAAGCGAGCCAACAGTCTGTACAGCCAGTGTGCCAGCCAGTAAACAGTACGGACCTAGATCTATAGAGAGAGCGACCAGTTAGCGAAGAAAATATTTCACTCAAATGCTCTTCTCTACACACCTGTAGCTGATAGTCATGCACACAGGCATATCGTGGGTATTAAAACAAGGGGTGAAATACGGGACTCTATTAACCACCACACAGACCCCCGTACCAGTATCTCTTACCAGACTCACCGCCACCCACAAACAACGTGAACGACCACAGGGAACGACACCAGTTTATTAACACCAGTACTTGGGGATATCAGTATTCTAACCATTTTCAATAAACTGAATGATATAGATATCAATGATCAAGTGCGAAACGACCAGAAACAACTAAAAGATGAAATACACTCTTCAAAAGCTGTCTTAACAGCGGGGACAGAGAGGTTGGGCCACCAGATGTGTACTCTGCAGGAATTCCGTAACGAGACTGTTGATACTATTAATTGGCTTAGGAAAGAAAGCGACAATCTTAAAGAAGCTAACGTGGATCTTCAATGCAGGTCCATGAAGGACAATTTAATTTTCTCAGGGCTGCCAGAACGTGATGATGAAAACACTGAATTAGTGGTTAAGACATTCATTAAGGAAACTATGCAGACTAATGACGAGATTACCTTTCAAAATGTCCACAGAATTGGCCCGAGATATAGGCAAGGACAGACTAAGCCCCGTGCTATTGTTGCGAGATTCCTGCATTTCCATGGCAAGGAATTAGTGCGAAACCGCAGCGTACAAAACATTACGTGGTACGAACTACGGTGGAAATGACCAATATCCAATAGAAATACGTGAGAGACGTCGACAACTCATGCCAACATTCGGAGAGGCTAGCTCACAGCGACGTAACCCTAAACTGGTAGTCGATAAACTGTTTGTAGGTGGGCAAAGAATATTTGCAGAGAACTTCACAGCACACTACCCAACGCAGAACAACCAACAAAACGTTCACCAAAGCGCGCGGCAACAACAGCATCCGCGAGAGAACGCTTCTATACCACATATGCGACTAGCCCCCGTGCCAGATCGCCGACCGACAACTGGACCGGTGACTCAGTCAACCGCTGTTAATAACATGAACCAATTGTTCCACTAGCCAACGTCCGTACATACTACGAAACTGTGCTCATATAAACCCTATAACTACGTGATTGAAAATAGCTTACATAAATGTGTATCTCCCACATATGTGTCCAACAACAACAACAACAACAACAACAGCAGCAGCAGCAACAACAACAACAGCAACAACAACGGCAGCAGCAACAACAACAACAGCAACATTGGCAGCGACAGAAACAGCGAGAGCAACAGCAGGGATAGCAACAACAACGGCGGCAACAGCGGCAGCGGCAACAACAACAACATTGGCAGCGGCGGTAGCGACAGCAACAATAACAATAACATTGGCAGCGGCGGCGGCGACAGCAACAACAACATTGGCAGCGGTGGCGGCGACAGCAGCAACAGCAACAACAACAACAACAACAACAACAACAACAACAACAACAACAACAACAATGATAATGATGATGATAATATCAATACTAAAAATCTGAATGAAAACGTATATATGCGCATAAATTCCTACAGTAGCAACAACATTATCTTTGACGACGACGATGATAACGATGACGACCTAGAAAAGAGGTGTACTAACGGTAGCAATAATGATGAAAATTACAATGTAAAATATGAAGACGATGATGATAATGGCAATGCTAAAACTAATGATGTGACTGAAACGGAATCTATAAAGTTTATGAATGTATATAAGACACGTTACGACTATATTAACTACGATGCTGTCGATGATAAACATGTGAAATATAAGTGTATAAATGTAAATAAGCACGATGACAAGGACATCATGAACTTAAAGCCTACAGAAAATAACGACGACGAGGACGACGACAACAACAACAACAACAACAACGACGACAATGACACCAACACCACCAACACCACCAACAACGACAACGACGACAATGACACAACCACCACCACCACCACCACCACCACCACCACCACAAATTAGGAATCGAACACAAATTCCAGAAATGAGTTGTAAAGACCCTAAAGCATACTGGGCATTGATTAACCAAAAAACCCAATAATACATGCCCAGTAGAGCTAGCATCTATGCATGAAAACTTTAAAGACATAAACGAAAATGTGAATGATAACCTAAACGACGATACAATTGACCCTACAAATGTAAGCAACGAGAACACAAACCTAAATGCCCCAATTAGTCATGAAGAAATAAACAAAGCTATTAAAGGCCAGGAAACAAATAAAGCACCGGGCGTGGATAATATTTTTAATGCATATCTGAAAGCAACCAAGGACATAATGATTAATATTTATGCATATTTTTTCAATAAAATTTTAGACAGTGGAGATATTCCGGATACATGGACTGAAGGGATCATAGTTTTAATATACAAGAAAAATGGGGACCCAAAAGAAACAAAAAACTACAGACCCATTACCCTAGTAAGCTGTTTAGGCAAACTTTGTACATGCATAATATCTAAACGCATAGCACGATATATGGATACTAGTGAGCTTCTTTCAGAAAACCAGGCCGGATTCGGCCAAAACTACTCGACTATGGATCACATATTTACATTATCATCCTTAATTGAAATAGTCAAAAAGAAAAAGAAAAAACTGTTCTGTGCATTCATCGATTTCGAGAAGGCATTTGATAAAGTTTGGCGAGCAGGCTTATGGAAAAAATTACTGCAACATAATATAGATGGTAAGGTATTTCGGGTAATATACAACATGTATCAAAGTATAAAGTCAAAGGTTAGGGTAAATGGAGATCTATCCGAAATGTCTATGTGCAAATGTGGTGTTAGACAAGGGGGGATTCTGTCACCCATCCTCTTTTCTATATATTTGAACGACGTAGAAGAATACTTTACAAACAATAACTGCAAACCTATTGTATTGCAGAGTCAACAAAATGACATTATAATATTATTCCAACTACTATTGTTACTATATGCGGATGACACACTCCTTATTGGCGATAACAAAGATGAATTCCAAATGCTTCTAGACAGCTTTGCTACGCATGCTGATAGATGGCAACTAAAGGTAAATATCGACAAAACCAAAGCTGTCGTGTTTGGGAGTACCAAGCGATATGGTAATAAGTTGCGATTTAATATTAGTGGAAATGAAATTGAAATCTGCGATGAATACAAGTAGCTTGGAATCATAATGTCTAGCAAGGGCAAATTCACAAAGCACGCATTCATACACGTGAACAAGCACGCAAAGCACGATTCCCTCTATTTAAAAATGCGCATAGGCTTGATCTACCAATCGACTGTCAGTTAAAGTCGTTCCACCAGCTAATAGATCCAAGTCTGCTCTACGGCTGCGAATCTATCGGGATAGATAAATGTGAACAGCTCGAAAAAGTAAAAACTAATTTTATTAAGCAGATACTTAGAGTAAAACGCAGTACACAAAAATATATGCTGCTTGGAGAAACTGGTGAAATGCCCCTTTTGATACAAGCTAAGCACCGTGTGATAAATTTCTGGCTAAAAATCACCTGCGGAAAACAAACAAAACTATCAGCGAAGATTTATAAGTATATGTATGCTGACTATCTACAGAACGGGACAGAGTACAGGTGGTTAACCCAAATTAAAGACATCCTGGATGAAACAGCTACGTTGGACACAGCAAAACACGCACAATATAAACAACACATTGAAAAATATAAATCAGAGAATAAAAGATCAATATATACAAGGATGGGCAGGTGAAATGTCAACCTCATGGAAAGGTAAAACGTATCATGCTTTTAAAATCAAATACGAAAATGAACGTTACCTACTTAGCTTACCAGACCATAACAGAATCACACTTACACGCTTTCGAATGACAAACCACTGTTTACCAATTGAAACAGGACGCTGGGAAGGAATAGCACGAGATGAACGAAAATGTAATCTATGTGAGCTTAATGACATAGGAGATGAATATCATTACTTATTTATCTGTGATCATTTTAATAACCAAAGAAAACTACTACTATCTAAATATTTTTATGCACACCCAAACTACTACAAATTCAATGAACTACTTTCAAGTAATAGACAGGATTATTAAAAAAACTATGCAAATTTATTAAATTGATAACACAGGAATTTAAAGATCAAAGAAAAGAAAAACATAAACAAAAACAATATTAAGAATATCAACAACAACAATATCAACAACAATGACAACGACGATAAGGACAACGACAATAACAACGACAATGACGACAACAAAGACGATGACAAATATCACGACAATGACAGCGACAATTGTATGATATAATGATCTATATAACTCTTCCTCCACGTTCACATAATTATTTTTATACATATTCCCCATATATCATTGTACAGATGATCTGGGTGTAATAAAATCGTATTGTATCGTATCGTATCGTACCAATAGTGTTACACCAGGTGCGCACTTTCGGCCATTGTTCTAGTATTGATCAACTCGCCCCAACCTGACAGATACTCACCAATCATTCTGACAACAGAACAATTCCACACAGACGCACACATGACCTTCACGACCTCATTACGCATTACACCTGTCAAAACCAATTAAAAACCCATTAATCAAATTAATTATGCATTAATTAGCATTGTCACGCATGAGTGATTTAGAACAATAACAGACGACGTCTCCCTTTACTACTATCGGCTACGCAATACATGTCCAGTAAGTAGCCCAAGATGTCTTCTAATGAAACTTGTGACTAGACCATTTCATCGATGATTTCTACTCATATCAATGTGTTATTACCACGGTGTACGGTCTCCCTATAACTTTAGCAATTTTGTCTCTTCCTTTGTATAAATCGATTAGTTCGACAGACTTTAAAGCTCACGTTTCCGCCATGTTCCGCTTTTTGTTTTCTTTGATATTCGCGTTGAAGTCATGTGATACATGATGACGTATTATTAATTTCGCACTGCATTGTGAGTCCGGAAAACCCAGCGACCTCTCGTTCTCAGTCAAATTTTACTGTCGGGAGTGAAATTAGAATGAGAAAATAATACGATCCATTACGGATAAGCAACAGACTCAGAACTGCCATAGATGGTTTCAAAACATATAAATATACGAAATATGCCATGATATAGTTAAAGATTTAAATATTATTTTTATGTCCGCTGTGCCTGACTATGCACCTTTAATGGAGCGATCCATTTCTAGCATTGCCACGCCCCTTTCAAGTTCCTCCCACGTCGTACATCGCCAAGATAACGGAGTTTACTTGGCCAATGCCGGTCCGATAGTGGGGCGATATATTCAGTCTCGGCTCGGCATAGGCCCAGTAAACTACAGAGGTGCTGGGAATTTTAACGCTCTGAATCCTGAATTATAACAATCGCAATCTTAGGGTAATTATGCAAATAAGCTGTTGAATATTTAGAAACCAATTTGATTGGGTTGATGTCGCTGCTTACAGTCAAATCAGTATCAGAATATTTAACAGAATGTTTGTTAAATTGTAAATTCACCAAACGTACAATTTGTACACATTCGTGACTGTTCGAATGTTCTAACGGAGTTACGTAACTTACTCGTCATGTAATATAGGAATCTAGTTTTAGCTATGCCCCGCCCATCTCTAGCTAAGCTCCGCCCTCACCTTGCTCGTATTTAGATTGATTGATCCACGAGTTCACTGACTATCAATTTCCAGAAAACTATACATGTAAACTGTTAAATATTTTGAAACTAATTTGGAATGGTGATGTTGCTGCCAACAGCGTCCCGTCAAATTAGTTTTAATATATTCAACAGCATGGTTATTAAACAGTAACGACATACAATTCGTACAACAACGCTTAATTAACTCATGGCGTCATTGACTATGACGTCATTCTACTGGTCACGTAGTTGATTATGACGTTATATGATTGATGAATAAACTGGATTCTTTCATTGTGTGTCGTCGGATGCATTAGTAGCACTGTAGCAGATCAGATCCCTTCATCCGACTGGACGCTGTTGCTGTCATAGGCATTGCTATCAACCTGTCCAAGTAGGTTCAGAATATGTAACATAATATTTTCAAAATATTTATGTCTATCCATTTTCAAGTTGTATCACATGTGATCGTGCCAGAGGGTTAATAACACAGCGATTTTATGACCAGTTTCTGGCTTCCTTATTTAAGAATTTTATATTTGCGTCCTGTAAACACATCACGCGCGGTGGGCGGCTTTATGATGTTTGGTGTGTAATTTCTAGCCTACAGCTACACGTGCATCCATGCGCTTGGACTTGTGAGGGTTGAATTGTAAATGTGTTGCGGTTTGTCACAAATGAACTTGTGAAGTTGTTGAGTAATGCATTGCGTCCTCATAAATGTTTAACTATCAACATAGTTACTGTATATTACATAGCTGTTTCACACTTGTCTCCATGATATGAGAAATATTTTGTTAGCATGACTCAAAGTTATAACCGTGAAAAACTAATTTTATTCATTTTGAGAAGATCCCGCGCATGAATAAATATGCCGCTTCCTGATCAAGCGCGTGCATGATCGAAAACCTGTTAAAATTAATATACTGAACCAAAAATGTTTAGCAACACTGAGAATATTACTGTATAAATGTTATTTAACAAAAACAATAAATTGATTCAAATATATTATTTAATTGATAGGTCATTTTCCAATTTGAACAACAGTCTCTTGCTACTGTAATGCTAGCATCGCGCCTTTAACACAGCATCATTCAACGGAAGGGTCCAATTTAAATAATGACACTGAGCTGTCAATACCGGTTGTGACATCCGCGCGCATTAACCACCGCCGTACATCGCTTTCTCATACTGCGAATTAAGCACCTGATGTCACGAAGAGGAATCGCATCCCATTCCTGGAGCAGTGCAGCTTCCAGCTCCCGCACGTTGTGACGATGTGGATGGTTCTCACGCACCATACGGCCAAGAATGTCCCACACATGTTCGATAGGAGACAGGTCCGCTGGCCAGTCCAACACCGGAACATTGTTAGCCTCAAGGAAATCACTGGTGACCCTAGCTGAATGAGGACGGGCGTTGTCTTGCTGGAACAAGTCTGCATGATGCTGCATAAAAGGGATGACAACAGGGACAACTTCCTCACAGTAACGTTGAGCCTTTAAATTTCCGCGAATCACAATAAGATCTGTTTTGCCATTTTCATGGATTCCAGCCCACACCATGACACTGCCGCCACCGAATCTGTCGTGCTGAATGATGTTGGCTGCATCATACCGTTCTCCTAAACGTCGACAAAAGCCTATCCGCCACATCCACATAAAACCTCGACTCATCACTGAACAAAACGTGGCTCCATTGTTGCGTACGCCATCGCTGATGAGTTCTTGCCCATGCACACCGATTCTCGATGTGACGCTCTGTAAGCGGAACAGCAACACGTGGACGACGGGCATGCAGTCCAGCATCATGGAGTCTGTTTCGCAGTTTGTGCATGCACTGTAGTGCCGGTAGCGGTGTGTAAATTACGGGACAGCCGCGGCGCAGTCTCAAACCTGTGACGTCGTGATGACGTCACTAATTAACGGTCTTCTCGTGGTGTTGTTGCTCTCGGCCAGCCAGATCGTGGTCGGTCATTAACATGTCCAGTTTCCTGTCCACGTTGGCGGAGACGGGAAATGGTTGAGGCGTGAACAATACAATGTCGAGCACCAGCGCGGACGCTCTGCCCAGCAGCGAGTCTTCCCATTGCTTCATGGCGCTGATTTTCGGGTAGCCCTGGGCGGCGGCCCATGTTCAGTAGGGTAAACTTTTATGCGTTTTCTGTTAACGTTCGTTATCTGCGTTTGCAATATGGTGAATTTTTGCCTTCGCTACCCGCCAATGTGGGCCAGTGCATGAAAAATGCATTTTCACATGCAGTAAGCGTGCGGCCGAGAAATGCAAGAAATGGTTTGCATTTCTTCATGATCAGCGAGACATTATATTGACAAAATATGCCTGTAAATTTGGTTGTAAATGGACGCATAGTTTTAATACAAAAAACCAAACTTCACCGTTGCTAAACTTTTTGGCTTAGTATATATTCTTAGCTACCATTGAACGACGACGTGGCTTGTTAAATATAATCATTAGCCTTTTTAATGTCTAAATGTGTGGTCAAGAAGCAACATCTGTGCACATCGAGTGTCCGTTTACGGACTGGCGGGGACGATTATTGAGAACTCTACCACTGGAATGTCTGATTCGGACATGGAGCCAGTCATTTAGGTGATGGATTTTTGGCGATCGTCTTCTGACCAACAAATGGTCACTCCTCGATATCACTGCAGAGAACGGTTACGACCTGCCTCGTTATAAAAGGGTTAATTAGTGTCAATGTCAATGCGGATGAATGATACTGTTAATATAAATGACAATAATGCAATTGATGAATTATGACCTATATGATGCTAATTATCATAATGTCTAGCCGCCACAACGTGTAAATCCTGTAAAATCATTGTTCCCCACATGCCACTTTGTTACCTGGGTGTAAAATAAACTGAAACTGAAACTGAATCTTATTATATCACTATTGCCGCAAATTTGATTATATCTTGAGTAGAGGGATCCATATCTAGCTATGATCCCCTGTCCTATTTCTAGCTATGTTCATATGCCCATTTTTTAGCTATATCCCGCTCATTTCGGTCTATGTTCCGCCCATTTCTAGCTATGATCACATGCACCATTTCTAACTATGTCCCGGCCATTTCTAGCTACGTCTCGCCCATTCTAGCTATGTCCCGCACATTTCTAGCTATGTCCCGCCCATTCTAGCTATGTCCCGCACATTTCTAGCTATGCTCACATGCCCCACTTTTTAGCTATGCTCACATGCCCCATTTTTTGGCTATGTCCAGACAATTTCTACCTATGTTCCGCCCATTTCTAGCTATGCTCCCCTGCCACATATCTAGCTCTGGCCCGTCCATTACTAGCTAAGTTCAGCCTACTGACATTCTTGTTGGGATTGATTCAATGTAACTATGTAGATCTGCGGTTGGTTATTTTGAAACTAATTTGACAGGGGGAGAGGTGTTGCTGCCTCAGCTCACAGTCAAACTATTTTCAAAATATTCAACAGCACGTTTAGTAAATTGAAAATTCAGCAAATGCGTATAATTCGTACCGGTACATTTTCGTGACCGACTTTTCAATTTTCATAACGGAAAGGCTACGTTATTTTGATTGTGACGTCAGATGACAAGTAACGTAACTGTTTATGACGGTAGATAATTGAGTGACAGATGGGATCCCTCCATAACATAGCTAAATGAGCTAAGCAATTTTAAATTGAATGCCAACGACAGCCTCCAGCCAGATTGGTGTCAAAATATTCAAACAAATGTCCCGTTCGCTTACATTGAAATTGAGATGTTTCACAAGAGTCGAAAGCGTGTACATTCTGACCGATCAAGACCATTTATCACGTTAATGGTCGGAATTGACCTTTCCAGTTTATCCATCCATCATCTGACGTCATTTGACGTCATAATAAACTAAGTGACGTGTAGGAAGACGTCATAATTAATTATGGCATGAATGACTCGATTTAGTCGGTCTTTAGCGTTTAATAGTCCGACATGTAGTACGAATTGTATGGCTTTACCATTTAATAAACATCCTGTCGAATATTTTGAGACTAATTTGACTGGGCGCGGTTGCTGCCACAAGCAGCAACATCGCTCAGTCAAATTAGTTTCAAAATATTCAACAGCTTATCTATATAATTTTCTGGAAATTGATAGTCGCGGTTCAGTGATCGATCGACGGGTGGAGCTTTGCTAGAGATTGGTGGAGAATAGCTCAAACTGGAAAGATCCATTGTTAAAAATAAAGTTTCCCAATGAGACTGTCCATATGCAGACTACTAATCTATAAACATAGCTACTGGAATGAACAAAATGATTTTCAAAAAGATTTATGTTAACATATTTCGGTTTTATTAAGGGTATTTTATCTAGCTACTAATTTCTCAAGAAATCTAACGTTGATTTGATCTGGGTTTAAAAAGGATTGTCTGAATTAGTGCAGGGGATTTCTAATGGCAATTTTTATCAGGAGTGGAGGGGACAATTGGAAGCCAGCAATAAAACATAGCTCTACAAACACATTTCAACTGATCTAAACATATAAATGCTATTTAAATAAAGTAAAAACGAAAAAGCACCGTGATTCATTATGTAGACTAAGAACGGGGTCTCATAGACTAAATATTGAATTAGGCAGATGGCACAAACCAATACCAATACCACGCGCTGAGCGAACATGCCATTTTTGTGATGATGTAGAGGATGAATATCATTTTTTAATTTTATGTCCTGTCTATAATGATTTACACAGGAAATACATAAAACCATACTACTGGAAACGACCGAACGTTCACAAAGCATCAGAATTATTGATGCGTACCAGTGAAAGTAATTTAAAGAAGTTAGCGGTTTTTGCTTACAATGCTTTTCTATTACGTGACGAACGCACGTAATTGCGTTTTCTCCACTATAATCCATCGCATTTTCTTCTATGACAATTTGGGAGGATAATTCTTACTTTTAACAGAATGCATTTTCTCATCACAGGCACGATTTCAGCTCTCAATATACAAACCTTTACTAAACCAGTGGCTATTTGGCCTCCATTGTAAAAGTTATACATTAGAGTTTTCAATTTTCAACAATTCGGTACGATTGTGTGTGCATACGGGTGTATGGGGATGTGGATGTGCGTCTGTATGTATGGGAAGTGGATATGTATGTACACGTGCGTGCGTGAGTGTGCCTTTGTTGTGTGTGTGTGTGTGTGTGTGTGCGTGCGTGCGTGCGTGCGTGCGTGCGTGCGTGCGTGCGTGCGTGCGTGCGTGCGTGCGTGCGTATGTGGATGACCACGAGAACGCGTGAGCGTATATGGACATGAGCATTGGTAAGTGGATAAGAGGAACCAAGAAAGTTATTTATTAAAATAAATGCTAAACTAATGCCCTCATGCCATTACATGGGGGAGCCAGTCAAACCATCCCCGTCACGTTGGAGAATGCGGTACTATTCTGATGGTTTATCACCGGAAGGACTGGCTCGATAAACAATCCAGTGGTTCCAGTGATGGAGTGTCAGAGTGGTCCTCTTTCGATGTGAAAGGACCAAATCAAAGTTTCAAAACTCAATTTTAATTTCTAGGCATGACTTTGTGAAGGTGTGCGAGCGAAAGTGATTGTGTGAGCGCGTGCATCCTGGTCTCACTCCTCGCTTTTCTTTCGACCCGCTATTTCGAAAGCGAGGAGTGTTGACCGTGAGTGGTTTATATACTTAGACCGGATCCCGCTCTTCGTTTCCCTTTCGACTTAACATATTTGGAAACGAAGGGTGGTGATATTGGAAATGGCATTATACTGTCTGAGTGTGGGTGTGTGTGTGTGAGAGAGAGAGAGAGAGAGAGAGAGAGAGAGAGAAAGAGTGTGTGTGTATGTGCGCGCGTGTGTGTATGTGCGTGCGTGCGTGCGCGCGCGCGTGTGTGGTGGCGTTGTTTTCGTTTATCAGTATCTTAGTTGCAAATCGGGCTATCGTGTGACCAGCCTCGGTCTGTTGATTGACTACGGTCGATTTCCGCGGACAGCACACCTGAGAATTTGATAATGTAGCCCCAAATACCTAGGTGTCCCTTTGTCTGCTAAGGAAATCGACCCATGGTTCATTGATGGATCCGCGGCTGGCGCGGTGGTCCAGATGTATATGAACCAAATTAGCCTGCGAACATTACTGATTTAATAACATATAAAATATGAGAATGAATAGGTTCTTGCAATTGTAATGCACTTAGTTGACTTGTCCGCCATATCACATTATGTGTAACCATTTGCACTCAAGGGTCAAATGGCCTATTGTGTGAATAAATCTATCTATCTATCTATCTATCTATCTAATGAATCATACGCCAAGCCTTTGAGGAACGCCCCTATGACAGTGCCTATCTATTTTCCAACGGAAAACCCCCGTATTCCAGTCCATACCTGCTTTTGACAAACCGGATCAACCGTTCCTAATGTATACACACAGTATAAAGAATTAATAAATCGTACCGGGACTTCGATATTCGTCTTATTCAATTCACATGAATATGATTTAATTGGTTTGGGAGGTGTTAGGGAGGGGGAACTACATACTGACACATCTATGTATGGCTATTTGATTGCATGTTTATTGCGCAGATGGCACAATACAGGTATTGTGTCTATTTAATATATGAATGCAGAGATATTGATTTCACGCATTTAATATCAGATAGACAAATAATTTACACATATGTCATGTACGTTTTAAACATTTAATACTTATATTAGGCAAAAACAGTTTCTGCAGTGGTATTGAGAACTGTCTATTTGCAAACCAAGAGATTATTTTTTTGAAAATTTACAACTGGAATGACTCGGTCTGCAAATGGTAATTTTCTATATATGAGAAAATTTAAATTTTCTTAAACAAATCCGATCGTTTTATAGATTACCGGGTATTCTTTATAGGAGAGGTATGAGTGTCTTATCTGCGGGCGGGCATGCGTACGTACGTATTCGTACGCACCCGTGTACGTAATACTGTGTGTATGGGTGTAATTTTATTGATTTCAAACATGGGGTCTACGAACCCTGCGATTAACGACACACTGGCACTGGATATAGCTCAGTCTACCATCTGGAATGTAATGTTAACTTGCTCTGTTTTCTACACTAGGGTTCGAACCCAAGCAGTTCTGCGAGACCATCCGTGGGAGACAAGTACAGTGCTACTAGGCTATCGTCCAGAGGACAAACTCTCTTTCATCGGACCAATTTTCAACTACACATTTCACAACCACATGCTACGTACGTACGTACGCCTCCGTGTGACGTCATGCACGAGATGCAGATTAGATGGTGTATCACCACGGATATATGCACGATAAAGACCTCGCCCCCTCCTACGCGCGTGCGTCTCCTTCCTAATACAATGGAAAACTGTGATAGTATGTGCACAGGACATATAATCCCATTTTTATATCCTCTGATCACAATTCAGAAGACATGACCCATCTTACATTAATCGGATAATGAACTTCCTCGACAGGTGAACCAGAGAAGGCGTGAAAGAGACGCTAATTTAAACAATTACCGGGTTATATAGGCTCATACCGCGTAGTTTTCCAAATCCGTTAGGATTTATCAACTCGCCACAGTCATTGAATTATTAGCATTTCATCATGAAATTTACATTTTATTTATATACAAATCCCTAATACCTTTTAAGTATGCGAATACACAGTGGAGTAATGGACCTTTACAGTGTTAGCTATGCGCGGCCCATCTCTATCTAAGCTCTACACACAACTCGCTAGTGTGAGGATCGATCGATATCTGAACTCCATGCCTATCAATTTCCAGAAAACTATACAGGTAAGCCGTTGAATATTTTGAAAGTAATTTGACTGGGTGCTGTTGTTACCTATGGCAGCAACAGCGCCCAGTTAAATTAGTTTCAAAATATTCAACACCATGTTTATGAAAGAGTAGAGCCATAAAATTCATACAACGTGTCGGACTATTAAGAGTTAAAGTGTATCCATCCATCATATGACGTCCATATGACGTCATAATCAACTACGTGACGTGTAGGGTGACGCAATAATCATTGCTTAGCTAGAGATGGGCGGAGCATAGCTAAAACTGGAAGGATCCATTAGCATCAATTGATACACACCGTAACAAATTAATTGAATTAAGAGTCGACGTGCCTCTAGTGACCTGTTTCCCTGTTTCTGATGGCCCACAGGTGTGGGTTGGTGGAGGGGGGTGGGCGATATATACAGCTTACAGCTTTCATTGCACATGACATCACAAGGGTCTCCCACCAGTAAATAGGTCGATGTTCGGATAGCTAATTACATACAGGCGGTCAACATTTTGGTCTAATGCTTTTTTTCATGTCCTAAGATGGGGATTAAGACACACACAATTTACCCGAGTTTGTTTGACTTTGTAGAATGATGTTATATAACACGTCTGTATTTACCCGTTTAAAGTGGTACTAGTCCGTGTTAAAATTAGGGTTAACTATAGGTTAAAGGATATACGTCTAAACGGTAGGGATGAGTGAATGGAGAACATATATTCGTTGTGCCTACAGTGCGGCTAAAATTATTACTGTTATCAATAGCAACCAACATCTTTCAGCATATTTATGCTAAATTAACATTTTTTACATCGGCCACAAAGCAGGCTGGTTGTTGATATCTTTGAACTAATTGGACGTAATGTGTTACTGCCGTATTATACTAAGAATATTAAACAGTTTACTTGCATATGCTTCCGGACAAACTAATTTTAGTTTATTCACCAACACGTTTCTTGCGCCTTGCTGAATTTTTTGATAAAACACTTTATAGTTCAAAGAGGTAAAACGAGTAACTAACCTATTGAGTACTGAATGGACCTTTCCACATTATCAAATCAATCATATGACGTCATAATCAACAACGTGAGGTGTAGAATGACATCGTAATGAATGACGTCATTATAACGTTATTAATGACGTAGATAGGTACGTCACGAACGCATATTTGAAAACTGACTATGCGTAGTTGTACGAATTGTATGTCTTTACTGTTTAATAAATATTCTTTTGAATATTTTGAAACTAATTTGACGGGGCTCTGTTGCTGTCATAGACAGCAACAGCACCTAGTCAAATTAGCTACAAAATATTAAACAGCTTACCTGTATAGTTTTCAGGAAATTTATAGTTAGCGCATTCGGGGACCGATCAATCCCAACACGGCGAAGTATGGATGGAGGTTAGCTAGAAATTGGCGGGGCATAGAGGAAACTTGATTTGATTTAAACATATTTTATTGTAACAATTGCACAATGGGATCGGGCACAAGTTCTTACAACTTAGATTTGCCCTCTCCCTACAGAATTATTATAAGCAGCCAATGATTGAGAACACTAAAACGAGGTGAGAGAGAAACAATAAATTAAGAGGTGTGTGAGAGAGAGAGAGAGAGAGAGAGAGAGAGAGAGAGAGAGCGAGAGAGAGAGAGAGAGAGAGAGAGAGAGAGAGAGAGAGAGAGAGATATGTAGGGGAGAAAAACGACGTAAACAGATTAAAAAAGAATAGGAAAGAAAAGCACAGCTCCTTCAAACACTTTCATTGTCGGATGGCAGTTAGCCATTAATATAATAGATTAAACAATACGAATAATTGAATTAAAGACCATATTCATGGTTATTCCATACCGTCGTCATTTACCCTCATTTACCCACCCCAACCCTTCCTCTCAACTCTCACCACGCTTTAACCAGGTCTTCTCTTCTCGTTTCTTACACGAAACAAAACGAAACAGAAACGAGAAATGAGACCCAGGCACCTCCAACCCCGCCCACCCCACACATTCAAAATGGCTCCACTCCTGTGTATTTAGGTAAATTTGAACTTTTAACCGCCTCATAACTTGGAAAGAAAAGTTTGAGGAGATTAACGGTTTAGCGAGCCTTTATTGCATCCCCATCATCCCCTCTCCTGTCGTGATCGTCGTCGTCGTCATCGTCATCATCGTCTGCTGTTTGCAGGAAACTGGATAGGCTCATTCCCATAATGTCAATTTCAAGGTCTCTCCAAAGGTAAGCTCCTGACTATTTCGAGGCGAATTTGGGAATTATTACTTCTTTTACAAACGCGAGGCATATCAATTTCCTAAGCTATGAATATGAATATGGTCTGTAGCAAACCAATGTTAATATCCTAATTCATTGCATTTTTATCCGTACGTGGACGCAGCTGCGTAGACATTGCATGGGCTTCACGCATGCGTGTGCCAGTAGTCATGTCCAAACACAATTTCCACCAGAATGGGTATTGTCACGTCATAGGCCGTCGACACGCTTAAAGCTCCTCGATGCACCACGCCAGACCAGTTGCGATGAAGATGAGCCGCGAATAGCGAGACTACCACTTACAGACACAGAGCTGGGAGTACGATTCAAGAAAGTGAACTCTGCAGAGTTTGAAACGATCGGCCGGCCACATGGAGATGTAGTATCCCCTGTGCTTTTCACACGCTAC
Source organism: Chaetoderma sp. LZ-2023a (assembly GCA_034401795.1). Taxonomy (NCBI): domain Eukaryota; kingdom Metazoa; phylum Mollusca; class Caudofoveata; order Chaetodermatida; family Chaetodermatidae; genus Chaetoderma; species Chaetoderma sp. LZ-2023a. Next base: position 57,556,772 of record CM067366.1, on the reverse strand, counting down.
CTTGTTGCATCCTTGAAATCTGTCCGAGGGAGGGGGGTATTCAACGAGCTACCCCACCCATAGCATACATACGGTGTATGCCGTTAGATATGGAATATGCCGACGACGTGGACTTCATCAACAAGGAAAACAAGTCCATTGACGAACTACTCCCGACACCAGCAAGCAAATGAGAACGTCTTTAGCCCTCTTAAATCAACAGCCCCGCAAAGTGCTCAAAATGTTACTATTTTCGATTAACCTTATAACGTATCAAGATTTTTCAAGTGAATGACCATCTGATGGCCAAAGGAATGCGGTTTTAGTAAACTTACCACTGGAATTTAGAAAAATAGTTTTTAAGAACGTGTTTTTAGCCGGCTTGGCGATGAAAGGGTTAAGTATATCAACATTTTCGCTTAGTTAGGGTCTATTTGCAGGCCAAGAAAAGACTATTTTTGAAATTTCACAACTGCAATGACTGGCTCGGTAACCGAGCCAGTCATTTCAGTGGTAAATTTTCAAAAAGAGTCTACTCTTGGGCTGCAAATAGACCTTCCTCAACAACCACTGCAGAGGCTCTGTTTGATGATTAAACGATTAAGATGGCATAAGAGGGGTTAATGCATGTCTCAAAAACAGTTAACCCACATACACATACTATGTAGGCTTCGTAATGGTTGTATTAATTTAAATCGCAACCCGGGTGAAAATTTTCTGTCAGACTCAGCTAGCTGCCTGGCTAAGGCTACTAATGCATAGTTAGCCATACCAATGTCGAGCTAAGGCCTACCTTAGGCCTAGCTAAGGCCTAGCTAAGACTAACCAAAGCCTACTTTAGGCCTAGCTAAGGCATAATTAAAGCCTATCAAGGCCTAGCTAGGCGTACATAAGGCCTAACTAAGGCTTACTTTAGGCCTAACTAAGGCCTAGCAAGCCCTATCTAAGGCCTACCAATACATGGCTAAGGCCTACTCTAGGCATCCTTAGGTCCTACTAAGGCCTAAGTAATGCCTTTATAAGGCCTACCAATACCTAGCTAATGCCTACTTTTGGCCTGGCTAAGACCTACCAATGCATAGCTAAGGCCTACTACTGTCTAGTTAAGGCCTACCAAGGTATAGCGTAGGTCTATTTTAGGTATGCCATCGGCCTGCCTAGGCATAGCAAGGTCTACCTTAGACCTAGATATGTCATACCACAGACCAGCACAAGGCTAAGCTAAGGCCTACCAAGACATAGCCAAGGCGTACCACAGTCCTAATTAGGGCCTACCAAGGTCTAGCATAGCCCTAACTACGGCCTATCCAATGCCTACCAACTGCTACAAAGGCCTGCCACCTGCCTACATAAGTCCTATCAAGGTCTAGCTGCAGCTCACCATAGGTATGGCTACGGTCTACCAATGCATGACTAAGGTCTAGTTATGGCCTACCTGCGGCGTCCCAAGGTATAGATAATGCAATGGCTACCAAGGCCCTTATATGGCATACCTTAGCCTGGCTAAGGCATAGTAGGGTATATCTAAGCCTTACCAAGTCTATCTAAGGCATACCTTAGACCCAGGTATGGCCTACCAAGACCTACATTAGGCCTAGCTAAGACATAAGTAAAGCCTACCAAGGCGTACAATAGTAATATAAAGGCATAGCACGCGTCTAGCTACGGCCGAGCCAAGGGCTAACATAGGCCTACCAAGGGCTGGTAAGGCCTAGCACCTGCCCACACAAGGCGTAAGTAAGGGCCTAGCTACGGATCACCATAGGTATGGGTAAGGTCTACCAATGCCTACCAAGGCATGGCTAAGGTCTAGTTATGGCCTACCTACGGGCTGCCAAGGCATAGATAATGCCTATCAAGGCCTATCTAAGGTATAACTTAGCCTGGCTAATGCCTAGTAAGGCAGAGCTAAGCCCTAGCACGGCTAGCTATGGCCTACCAAAGCCTATATTAGGCCTAGCTAAGACATAATTAAAGTCTAACAAGGCATAGCCAATGCGTACCATAGTCCAGACTAAGGCCTATCAAAGCATAGCATAGGCCTAACTACGGATGCACCAAGGCCTAACATAGGCCTACCAGGGGCTATCAAGGTCTAGCACGTGCCTACATACCAAGGCCTAGCTGCGGCTCACCATAGGTATGGCTACGGTCTACCGAAGGCTACCAAGTCATGGCTAAGGTTTAGTTATTGCCTACCCAAGGCCTGCCAAAGCATAGGTAAGGCCTACTAAGGTATAGCTATGGCTGCCTTAGGCCTAGCTAATGTCTACCATAGGTATAATCATACCATAGATCTGCATAGTGCCTAGCAAGACCAGGCCATGGCATATCTTAGGCCTATATAAGGCCTACCAATGTCTAGCTAAGATCTACCTCAGGCCTGCCTAAGGCCTGGCTATGTCCTAGCAAAGCCTAGTTAAGGCCTAGATAAGGCTTATCCCGGCCCTACCTAATCCTACCTAACGCCTCTGGCCAATCCTAGTTAGCTCCTAGTTAGGGTCTATCCAAGTATAGGTGAGGACTAGTCAAGTCCAGCTAATGCCTACACAAGGCCTGGCTACGTCCTAGCCAAGCCTAGTCAAAGCCTAGCCAAGACATGGAAAGCTTAGCAAAGGGTGAACTCAGCCTACCAATGGCCTAGCTAAGGCATAGGTAAGCCTACCTAAGGCCTAGCTAAAGCTAGCCCAGGCATAGCCAAGTCGAACTACGACCTATGTAAGGCCGCAGTAATGTTAACTTGCTACGACATAAGCATTGTCTAGGCAAGCCTAGCTGAGGCATAGTTAAATGCCTAGCGAAACATAGCCGAGTCATGGGTAAGACCTAGACAAGCATACCCAGGGCATTGGAAATGCCTAGGTAATGCTAGTTGAGGGATGGTTTATACGTAGGTAAGGCCTAGCAAAAATCTAGCCAAGGCCTAGCTCAGCCCTAGCCAATGGCTATGTAATACCTAGCCAATGTCCAGCCAAGCCTAGCCAAGGCCTATTCAATGTCTGGTTAACCAAGCTTAGCTAAGAGCTAATCAAGGCATAGCTAAAGTTTGGCCAAATCTAGCTAAGCCATAGCCAAGGCCTACGAAATGCCTAGCCAAGCTTAGCTAGTGGCTACCACGGCATATTTAAGCTCTACCCAAGCTTAGCTAACGCTTAGTCAAGTCCAGTAAAGACCTAACCAAGGGCTACATATGGCCTAGCCAAGGCCTAGCTAATACCTAGCCAATGCCTGGACAATGTCTAGCCAAGCCTAGTCAAGGCCTAGCAAGGCATGGCTAAGGCTGACCAAAAGCCTAGCTAAGTCGACGAGCTCATGCCTAGCCAAGCCTATAAAACGCCTAGTCTAAACCTAGATAAAGCCTAGCTAAGGCCTAGGCAAGCCCAGATATGGCTGAGATCTGCCTACCCAAGGCCTAGCTAAGGTACATGCAACCCTACCTAAGGCCAATATAAGGCTTAGCACTGGTTTAGCTAAGCCTACATAAGGGCTAGCTCGGACCTACCCACGTTCTGTCTAAGCCTATCTGAGCTCTAAAAAGCCTAGGTACGGTCTAGCTACATCTACCTAACGATTGGTAAGGCTGACCGCGACCTAGGTAATGCGCATATATGACCTAGTCGACTCTAGCTCAAGCCGAGCGAATTCTTAAACAAGCCTAGCTGAGGCGTAGGTAAGGCCTAGCCAAACGCATATAGTGCGTTGGTAAAGGTAGCGGAGGCATGGTTAATGCCAATCTATGTCTATCCGAGGCCTATGTAAGGCCTAGCCAAGTCTGCGTAAGGCTTTGGTAAGGTTAATTGAGGCCTGGCTCGGGCATAGGAAAGGTCTAGCTAAGTCGAACTGAAGCCGAGGTCAGACCCAGCCAAGCCTACATAATTGAGTTGAGGCCTGGTTACGGAAATGGTAATGCCCAGCTAAGCCTAACTGCGACCTAGGTAATTCTAGTCAAGCCTAGCTAAGACCTATATGAGACATAGTCAAGACTAATCGAGGCATATGTAAAGCCTAGCCAAGCCTACTTAAGGCGTGTTAAAACTGGCTGAGGCCTATGAAAGGTACAGGTAAGGCCTAGCCGAGCCCAGCTAAGGCCGAGCTAAGGCATAACTAAGCCTAGCGAACGCCTAGGTGAGGCCTGGCCATGGGCTGGATAAAGTCTAGCCAAGTACAGATAAGGCCGTCATACGGTCAGTGCAGGCCTAGTTAAGCCTACATAAGGCCTAGCTAAGCCAAGATAAGGCCTAGCCAAGGTCTGGTACACGCCTATCCAGGTTTAGATAAGAACGAAAAGGTCTGCCTAAGGCAGAGCCAAACCTACCTATGGCCTAAGTAAGACTGAGATAGCCTTCCATATGCCTTAGCGAGGCTAGGAGAGGCCTTAACTACGCATTAACCACGCATCTACTAGCCTTACACAGGCCATACCAAGGCCATAGTTAGGCTTCCCTTGGCATTACCTATGCCGTAGCTAGGCTTGGCTATGCCTTAACTACACATTAACTAGGCCTGAGCTAGCCTTACGAAGGCCTGAGGTAGGCTTGGATAGGCCTTAACTAGGTCTTAGCTAGGCTTGTTTAGACATTACCTTATGCCTTGACTACGGTTGACTTGACCTTACCTAGGCCTCAGCAATCTTTAGCTGGACTTCACCTATCCCTTAGCTAGGCCTCAAGTGGCCTTACTTAGGCCCTGCCTCACCTAAATCGGTCGTATCCAGGCCTTAGCTACGTTCGGGTAAGCATTACCTAGGTCGTCCATATACCTCAGCGAGCCTTACCTAGGCATTAGCTAGACTTAGTTTGGCCTTACACTGGCATTACCCAGGTCTGTTCTGGCATTAACTAGACCTCAGCTAGACTTGCCTGGGCCTTACCGAGTCATAGCTAGGCCTTACCTAGCCTTGGGCTAGGCATGCCTATGTCTTGCCTAGGCATTATCTAAGCTCGGCTATCCTTTAACTATCCCTTCCATAAACGTTACATAACCTTCTCTAGGCTTGGCTAGGCCATATCTACGCATTAATCAAGCCGCAACTAGCCTTACCTAAGCCTTAGCAATGCTCTAAGTAGGTTTGCATGGGCCTTACATAAGCTTAGCAAGGCTTGATAGGAATTACCTCCGCATTAACAAAGCCTCAACTAGCCTTACCCAGTCCTTATCAAGGCATTAGGTTGCTTGTCTAGAACTTACATAGGTTTCAGTTAGGCTGGGTTGGCCTTAACCAGGCCTTGCGTAGGTCTTGGCTTGGCTGGACTGGACATTTGCAAGGCATTACATTGGACTTGGCTATGCCTTAGCTAGGACATCGCTATGTATTGGCTAGACTTGTTCAGGCACAAGCGAGGCCTGAGCTGGCCTTAGCTTGACTTAGCTTAGCTTTGCGTAAGGCTTAGACAAGCCTTGGTTAGTGATTGACTAAGCGTTGTCTAGGCTTGGCTAGGCCCTAGATAGGACGTGGGTAGCCCTTAGCTAAGCTTATCTATGCCTTGTGTAGTTCATAGGTAGGCTTGGCCAGGTCTTAGCCAGGCCTTAGCTGAGCTTGACTTGGCCGTAACTTGGCTTGGCTAGACGTTATTCAGACCCATGGTGGATCTTAGCTGAGCGTGGCTAAGTCTTACCTAGGCTTGGCTAGGTGTTATTCAGGCACATGATATATCTTAGCTTGGTTTGGCTAGACCTTGGGTAGGCCTGAGCTAGGCATTAGGTCGGCCTAGGTAGGTCTGGGATAAGCCTTATTGGCTAGGTATTACACAGGCCTTGGCTAAGCCGCAGCTATCCCTTGGCTAGGCCTTTGCTAGAGTTCTCTATGCCTTATCTAGGCTTGCCTAGAACTTAAATATGCCGTGGGTAGCTCATAGCTAGGCTTGGCTAGGCCTTGCGTATGCCGTGGCTAGGTCTTGGCTAGATTTGGCCATGTCTTAGCCATGCCGCTGTTAGTTCTTAGCTAAGCCTAAGTAAGCCTCGCTAAAACCTGTGTAGGCCTAGCAAACCCTTGCTAACGCCCAGATAGGCCTAGTTAATGTCTAGTCAAGCCTCGCTAAGGCATGTGCAAGGCCTAGCTAATGTCTAGGCAATACTAGCTAATGCCTAGGTAGGTCTAGCTAAAGTCTATGTAACATCTATCCAAACAAAGCTAAGGCCTAGCAACCCCTAGCTAAGGCCTAACGCCTAGCTAAGGGGTAGATAATGGCTATCTGAGCCTCTGCAAGGCCTAGTCAAGCTGGCTAAGACATATGTAAGGTCTAGTCAAGCCTGGCTAAGGTAAATCAAATCCTGGCTAAGGTGTATGTAAGGCCTGGCTGAGGCCTTGAAAAGCCTGACTACAGCCTATGTAAGGCATAGCCAAACCTGGTTCAGGCTTAGATAAGGCCTAGTAACATCTGACTAAGACCTAGTTATGGCTTATTAACGCCTATCTAAGGCCTTGGTAAGGTGTATCAAAGCCTAGGTAAGGCCTACGACAGGCCTATCCTATTTAAGCCTGGCAAGGGTCTAGCTAAGACCTTGCAAATCCTGACTACCGCCTAGGTAATGCATGGTCAAGCCTGGCTAATGGCAGGTAGGGCCTAGTTAGGCCTGACTAAGACCTTAGCCAAACGTAGATCATGTCTAGATAATGCCTGGTACGGCCTAGCAAAGCCTAGCTAAGTCCTAGATAAGGCCTTTGTAAGGCCTATTAACGCCTAGGCTGGCTAATATCACACCTGACTAAGACATAGGTAAGGTCTAATAACGCCTATCTAAGGCATGAATAAGGCGTAGCAAAGCCTGACATAGGGCTGGGTAAGGTCTATTCAAGCCTGGTTATGGCCTACCAAAGTGTGACTAAGACCTAGGTAAGGCCTACTAAGGCTTAAATAAGGCCTTGATAATGCCTAGCAAAACCTAGGTAAGGTCCATGTGAGAAATATCCTATTCAAGCCTGGCTAAGGCCTAGAAAAGCATGACTAAGGAATAGTCAAGCCTGGCTAAGCCCTAAGTGAGGCCTATTCAGGCATGGCTAAGGCCTCAGTAAGGCATATCCATGGCCTAGTTAAGGCCTAGTTAAAACTAGCTAATGTCTAGATAAGCCGAGTTAAGGCCTATGTAAGGCATAGTCAAATCCAGCTAAGGCCTAGATAAGACCTGTGTAAGGCCTATTAAAACATGTCTAAGGCCTAGCAAAGTTTGGATAATGCCTAGGTAGGTGCGAGTCAAACCTGGGTAAGGCCTACCAAAGTCTGCCTACTGCCTAGATACGGTCTAGGCATGCCCTAGCTAAGGCCTAGCTAAGCCCAGCTACGGCTTACCCAATTCCTGGCTACGTCTAGCCAAGCCCAGTTAAGACCTAGGCGAGGCGTAACTAAGCCGACCGCATGCCTAGCTCCGTTTTACCTAAGACCTAGCTAATGCCTAGTAAAGCCTAGTCAAGGCCTGGCTAAGGCCTAGCCAAACTTAGCTAAGGCCTACCCAAATCCTGGCTAATGTCTAGATAAGCCTAGCTAAGGCCTAGCTAAGTGCTAGCCAATGCCTAGCTAAGACTATCCTAGGCCTAGCTCACGCCTAGCCAAGCCTAGCTAAGACCTAGCTAAGCCTAACCTAGGCCTCGCTAAGGCGTAACCAAGCCTATCTAAGGCCTAGCTAAACCTAACCAGGGTCTAGTTAAGGCCTAGACAAGCCTAGCTAAGGCGTAGTTAAAGCCAAGCCAAGGCCTAGCCAAGGATAGACCAGGCCTAGCTAAGCATAAATAAGGCCTAGGCCAGGCCTGCTCACGTTCTAGTCAAGCCTAGCTAATGTCTACCCAAAGCCTGACTACGGTCTAAAGAAGCCTAGTTAAGGCATAGCCAAGCACAGCTAAGGCCTACACAAGGTCTAGCTAAGGCCTACACAAGGCCCAACTAAGTTCTACCCCCTAGGCTTGACTAAGGCGTAGCCTAGGCCTGGCTATGGTCTAGCCAAGCCAGCTAAAGCCTAGTCAAACCTGGCTAAGGTCTAGGTAAGGCCTAATCAAACCTGGCTAAGGCCTATAGGCAAGTTTTCACCTTGTCTTACACCTGTGTCACATCGAAAGAAATCAGATAATTTGTTATTTCCAGGATTTCTGATACGTGATTTGGCTTGATTGTACAAGTTATATACTAGTATACTAAAACAATTTTCCATTAATATTATTGTCCAACAGCTTCATCCATAGGAAGGTTCTGTTTACCGTATCAAATGCTTTTTATAGTCTACAAAAGTACAGTATAGACGCTTTCGTTTCGATAGGTATAAATCAATTAAAGCCTTTAATACAAAAATGTGATCGACAGTGGCATATCCAGCACGAAAACCCGCCTGCTCCTCTCCAATTAACTGGATATTATCTACATATTTAGTTAGTCGATTGTTTATAACGGTGGTGAAAAGCTTGCAGAAGCAACTGAGAAGAGTAATCCCCCTATAGTTATCAGGATCCGATAATGATCCCTTGTTTTTATATAATGGCAATATAATGCCTTTCGCCCATTCTGCTGGGATGTGACCGGATTTTAAGATAATATTGAAAACTTTTATGTAAATTTGCAACATACATACACGTGAATGTCTTAAGAATTCATTTATAATTTGATCTATGCCGCATGCTTTATTATTTTTCAGTCGATTAATTGCAATTGTAATTTCTTCTTCAGTAAACGGATTGTTTAGCGATTCGGTGCTATTTAGAGTTGCTAATAGATGAAAGTCTATAGGGTCATCGCCATCATGTGCCTCGTTTAGCTTGCTGAAGTGTGTAACTAAGTGCTCTGATTGGACTTGTGTTGGAATTTCCTGCGTTTCAGCTGTAGGTTTGTTGATAATTTTCCAAAATGTTTTAGGGTCGTGTATTCTAGTATCACGCAGTTTGTTCGCAAATTTATTAAAATATAAGTTATGTTGTCTGTTTATCTCTTTTTTGTAAATTTTACTAGTTTCTGTTTTTCTTTCCCTGTTAATATCAGTTTGTTTTTTTAGATATTCCCGCTTTGCTTTGTAAAATTCCCTTCTTTTGCTTCTGCAAGCCTGTCCAAACCAGTGCTTACTATTTGTTCTAGGACGATATCTTCTGTTGGCGCCATCATTCACGCACCCGGACGCCCTGCCCGCTGTAGTCAGTAGTGACGTGTTTCTGAAACAACGCTGTTAACACTTGCCGCGTCTATTTCTGGCTCAGCGGCCATTGCGTCAAGGTGATGGAGGATGACGCCAACAGCGATATGATCAATATTTGCTGAAAAGACTCCGACTTTATTATCATGCCATCTTGGCTTTGATTGGAGTACCTTTATGTCATCAAAACATGTTATTTTACAATCTATATTTGATTTAAAAACAATATTTATAAGGTTATGAATATCTGATAACATTTCATTGTATTCAAGAACTTCAAAATTATATATTAGCGGGAAAACACATGGAGATGCGATACAATAATCAACAATGCTAGCATCTTTACAAGTAGTTCTTCCTATACCACTATCAGTTCCAACTCTCCCGTTAACTATACAAACGTTTAAATTTTTGCACATTTCAACTAGACATTTTCCGTACTTATTTCTTTTATTATCGCTTGTCATCCTTTCCAGTGGAATTCCGAAAGCAGCCAAATTTCTATTTTCATTCTGAGTGAGAGGAACATGATGATCAGTATAAAACATAACTTCTTTCTCTTCTTCTACGTCAGCTTCAATAAGGTCGCTCAACTGGCTTGTGTCAGCATTTAGGTCACCTAGTAGAATGATCGGCTGATCTATTTCGTCTAGGTTTGTAATAATTTCTTGTTCTACTGTATCAAACATTGATATGTCTGTGTGTTCGGAGCTTTCCGGCGGGACATATGATATACCACAGAGTGCCTTTTTACCGAGAACATTTTGACTTCACTTGAACCACAGACTGTTCTCCGAATTACTATCAATTACAGTAATATATTCTACCAACCATTCTTTGATTAGTAAAGCATGGTTTTATTTTGCAACGTTTTCGGATTCTTGTGTAGCTTATAAAACCCTTGACATCAAGCTGGTCGTATTTTCCTAACTTAGTTTCTGTTAGACAAATAAGATCGTAATGGGCGAACTATTCTTCACAATCAGGGCGTTTTAATTTAGATAACAGTCCACAGACATTTAGCAGTACACAGTTAAGATAACCTTTAGCGGTTGGGGTCTCTATAGTGACACTATCATCATTCTGCTCAGAGCTGGCGAATATATTAGACACATCATCGTCGTCGTCGTCGTCGCAACCCACTTTCCGCATTCCGCGTGCCAGGTATACGCAGCATAGGATAGACCTGCCTGGGTGCCGCTGGGGCTTGCTCATCTTTGTGCGCAAACAATGAATACAAAATGATTGGTCATCGTGGCAAGCAATACTCAGTCATTGTGACCTCGAAAACCGGAATTTATTTGAATGAACCTTTCCAGCTTTAGCTTTGCCCCGCCCATCTCTAACTAGGTTCAACCCAAACCTCGCTCGTGTTGGGATTGATCTATACACGTTAACTGTTAAATATTTTGAGACAAATTTGACCGGGTGCTGTTGCAGCAACGGCGCCCAGTCAAATTAGTTTCAAAATATTCAACATAATGTTTATTAAATGCTAAAGCCATGCAATTCATACAACGTGTCGGACTATTAAGCGTCAGCGACGAATAAATTGCATCTTCGCGCTCAGCCACTGCTAATATCATTGAATACCATTTGATCGAGAAAATATTTGTATTCCACTTAAGCCAACTGTTTCCCAAAGGTGTTCTCAAGACTACCAGAACATTATATCGGTTGCCATTGATAGGTCTAAGGATTTTGGATCAGTGATTTATGCACTTCTGACTCCCTCGATAGCATATATCCCTGATTACACAGGTTACTAGGTGGGGGTGGGGTGGGGGTGGGGTGGGGGTGTTGGGGGGCGGCGGTGGGGGCGGGCACTGAATCAATACTGGGCCAATACGGCACGGTACGTGCACAGTAACATGGAGTATACGCTTCTTTCACAGTCCACATATATAATATTAGTCTGTCTGTTTGTCTGTCTGTCTGTCGGTAGGTCGGTCGGTCGGTCGGTCGGTCGGTCGGTCGGTCGGTCGGTCGGTCGGTCGGTCGGTCGGTCGGTCGGTCGGTCGGTCGGTCGGTCGGTCGGTCGGTCGGTCGGTCGGTCGGTCGGTCGGTCGGTCGGTCGGTCGGTCGGTCGGTCGGTCGGTCGGTCCGTCCGTCCGTCCGTCCGTCCGTCCGTCCGTCCGTCCGTCCGTCCGTCCGTCCGTCCGTCCGTCCGTCCGTCTGTCTGTCTGTCTGTCTGTCTGTCTGTCTGTCTGTCTGTCTGTCTGTCCCTCCCCTCCCCACTCTCAGCTCTCACACACTCTCTCTCTCTCTCTCTCTCTCTCTCTTTCCCTCTCTCTCTCTCTCGCTCTCTTTCTCTGTCACCCTTATTGAAGCAGATTTATGAGCGAAAATCGTTAAAATAAATATAATTTGTCGTAAAATGTATCACTTATAATCCTGTTCTTATTCCCGTTCGATGAAGATGTTACTTAAAATTATATACAATAGAATGGCTTTAGGCGCAGTAGACCACACAATTTAAAAAAATTATTTTATCACGTTTCTGTTAACCCATATTAACATAGGCCAGAAAATTCAGATTTCCAAGGTGTGTGTGTGTGTGTGTGTGTTTGTGTGTGTATGTGTGTGTGGGTGGGTGGGTGTGTGGGTGTGTGTGTGTGTAAAGAGAGATCTACGTTCCCGAACTACAAGCGTTCCCAGCATACTTGTATTATGATCAGTACATAAGCATTCATTCAGGATGCATGAATTCAGATGTAGAAGTATTCAGATATGGGCATTTTAAACATTCAAGAAGTGTTTCAAGTTTGGTAATGCTTACAGCTGGTTTTACAACACTAATAAATTTATTTGTCAAGACTGTAACAACATGAGCTAACTTGCCGGATTCACATTAACAAGGTTGTAATGCCTGATCGGTCAGAATGGTATCTGTTAAGCGCATTTTATTGCCACTAATACGTGGCATATTATTATGAATGCATACACACGTACACGAGTACATTGCCATTTATATATACAGTAGAATTTCTCCCTAATGGTAATATAGTGTGGGTCATTAAACATGCTCACTAGAGCCAGGTGGCGCGAAATGTAACTTAGTCTTGATTAAATATCAGAACAGTGGGTTAAGCAACCACTAGTTTCAAAGAACCCCAGCCATGTGCACCCCCTCAAAAACCCAGATGTGCAATAGAGACCGTGTTAACTATATGAATAGGATGAGGGTCCAGAAGATGATACATGCACGCTGGCGTCCTCGGAATGTACCAACCTAGTTGAAAAACTAACTTAGTTGGGAAACTAACGTAATCAAGTTTTGCGAGCTGACAAAAAAATTCGGGTGCAAATCTGATTATGCCTAACCTTCGTCTTCATAGAAGTTGTATTCGACATCCGTAGGCGTCACAATCTCCCAAGGAGGTTGTAATCGCAACATGGATTGTAAGTGGGCTGACCACGGCATCTAAGCTGCAGACATCAGAATCAGACTGTAAAAACTATAACACCGACGTTGCATACATCCATGAAACGAAAGCGTCTACTCATTCAGAACACCACCCGCTCACAAGCTGACCCTCACGCGGCGAAAGCAGGCCACATACTACGGCCTGGGCTTTGTAATCGAACAGAGGAACTTAGATACGTAATTCTCGGATATATTGGTGACCGTGTTCGATTCAATAACCTGGCCATGCCACTACGACATGGTACCGCCACCATGTGCCGCACTGATAGTACAAATTGCCTAACCGCCGAAAAGGCGAATGAAGATGATTGTACCTCATGACGTCATGAACGATTCGATTAAGCCCGTCTTTAACGCTTAATAGTCCGACACGTTGTATGAATTGTTTGCTTGTGCTATTTAAGAAACATGAACATTGTGAAACTAATTCGACTGGGCGCTGTTGCAGCCGTAGGCAGCAACAGCACATAGTCAAATTAGTTTCTAAATATTCAGCAGCTTGCCTGTATAGTTTTCTGGAAATTGATAGTCAGGGAGTTCAGAGATCGATCGAGCCCAATACGAGCGCGGTGTTGGTGGAGCTTAGTTAGAGATGGGCGGGGCATAGCTAAAATGGAAAGGTCCATTGCTTATTGTAGTCCACAAGACAATGAGGCTTTACAGCCATTTAAGACGATCCTAGGCCAATACAAACACCAATCGAAACAACTGCGATTGGGAAGGCGACTAAGGCCTGGTAAATGGACGTGCATCAAGACCCGACAGCGACATCAATGTACACTTCATGTATGCAGATGATGGCATCTAGAATTCAGTCATGCACAAAATCATCCAGAACCTCCTCATCGACGCTGTGGGGCCAAATTACTGGCCTCTATGCAGGCTTCAAGATGGTTGCAGTAATCTTAATTGACATCTCTATGATAATTTTCTGATAGACTCTCCTGGCTGCCTATGTGGTCATACTGATGAAAACAGTCACCACTACCTCTTCCACTGTCCACTCTATAACAACCAACGAGCTTCCTTTTACAATGAACTTGTTTCCAGCAACAATCGTCTTACATCATTAACAACTGCACAACTCATTTGCAGCAATAACGATGATACTCATGAGATTAATCTCCAAGTAACTACTATGCTTTGCAAATATATTCCCGAAACTAATCGGTTTAAATAGCATCTGTTCTGCTCTGAACTAGCGATCTGCCCAAATGCGAGCCAAGATGGTGTTGGCAGGCAGTGGGGAAGCTGCATCCGAAGCCCATATTTTCTATTCTCTTCTATTCTATTCTATTCTACTCTATTATATTCTTATTAGTTTTAGCTTAGTTTCATTTGATTTATATTCTTGTTATACTATTATAATCGTATATATTATTTCTATAGGCTTATATGTATTATATATTATATTATATGCCGTCATTTGAAGTATTTCAAATGTACGTGAGTGGGAGACTCGGTCATAAGATACGTCTTAGCGTGCTCCTACTGCAACACGAAAATATATACTGTTTAAACCAAGGTACTGTTATCGCACTGCCAAAACTCAAGAAGTCTCCTGGACGACCAGCAAACGTGTTGCCTATACTACACCTCAGCAACATCCGGAAGATCTTGCCCAATGTGATAATGTGCTGCATCTGATCAAATATTGACAATTTCACAAGAACGGCTTTATGCGAGGTCACAGTTTCGAGATATTGTATGGGACATTCACAAGATGTGAGTCGACATGTCAGGGGACTTTGGCAGTATCAAACTATCAACGATTCTGGCTGTACTAGATCCAGCTGGGTGTAATGACAACGAGTTGCTGCTCGTCAGCCATCTCATGCGTCACGGGAGACATTGCCCTGCAGTCCTTCTCGAAACGATGAATCAATGAATCACCGATCCCTCTGGCCAGAAAACCACGCTTGTATTGCATGGCCTGTGTATCATTGCTGATGTGCAGGCGTAACAGCTGGGAAGGTCTGAAGGCCGTTTAGGTAGAGTGATGCCTGTCACAGCAGACACATTAGTAACTATTATAACCCAGCATCGCTGGCCTAGTAGTATAATCTCTAACAACGGAGTGTACTCTATGTGCAATACACTGCCACTTAAAGTGGTCCAACACAAATTGTTTATGTTTGGCCATGTTCTACGAATGCGCCAAGACACTTCCGAACAGAAAGCCTTAGAATTGTCTATACTCGGCGCCAACATCTACAAAGCTCGTAGAGGACGACACTGCACAAACGTGAGAATACTGACAACACAACAGAACCTGATGGAGCTAAGTACTCTCGACCAGGACATCATCATCATCATCATCTTCAATAAGATGCGATATTTCGGGATTGGTATGTGATTATTATTATTATTATTATTATTATTATTATTATTATTATTATTATTATTATTATTATTATTATCAGGACATAATTATGTCCGCGCCATTAGCCTACTTACAGAAAGCCAATGCAATTATTTCTAAGCACGTTCCTTGACCCATAAGCTTAGTGAAAGCCTTTCATCCATGTTTATTTGCACAGTCTAGCGTGTAATTTTTGTTTATTTTAAATGCATGCCAATTCTATATTTGGATACGTAATGGATAAGAGATTTTTTATAAAATAGCATGTTAACTTCAAATTTTAGCTGATTCATTAGCCAAGGAGATACTCAGAGTATACAAACAGTTTTAAATGGAATAACTATCTTACATCTGTTTACCATAGACTAAATAGGTTTGGCGTTCTAACGCCGTTTGCAAATATACCTATATACTTATGCTTTTAACTGCAGTATAAGTATATGGTTGTATTTGCAAACGATGTTAGAACACCAAACGAATTTAGGCTATGGTAAATACGTGTCAGAAACGTATTCCATTTAGTAGGCTAAATGTATGGACAACAACAACTTTAATATGTTATTGGGATGGGAGCAAAACTGGCGCGTATTTTGTAACAGCATTACTGAATTACTGAACGTTTTTGCTGACAACTTTCGGCAATATCATTTTGGAAAGGTCATTAAGAAAAGCTCAATTATGGACAGTGTTTCATTTAAATATTTTAAATCAAATATATTTTGATAGACAAAAATAATGTGCTGTTTCGAACTGATCTTGTTGACATCGTTAACGCTTTTGGGAATTCTATGGCACTGTTTCAATTTCTTATTTGTTTAAATAGAGTGTATTTTTGTCCAAATGGGATCAACTCCAATAAGACATTAATGTTTAGTGCACGTGTCTTCAGAATGAACATAGAGAATCCAAACCTCTTTGTCCTTTCTTATAACAATCTTCGTTAAATAAGCGTAACGCATTGAAACTTAAATTCTAAACATCTCAATTTCATGGTGGCTACAGATAGGGTGTTGAATAATTTGAAACTTCATTGACAAGAACCTGTTGCTACTATAGGTAGCAACACATTCCAGTTTGGTTTGAGAATTTTCAAGAAGAATGATTCCTAAATTGGAAAGACAGTTGGTGTTTGAGATTTCTCATTAAAAGAGTTTTCAAGAGATAATTTTGCGCCAGTGAAATTCAGAAAAAACGTAACATGCCTCCTCAACAAAGTAAAACGTACAGTGGAATATTTTGAACATAATTGGATTGGAAGATATTGCTGCCTACAGAAGAAATGTCTACCAAATCAACTATGCTCAATATATTCAGCAGAACTTTTTCTTACATCGCGTTCAAAATTGTACTAACTAATATGTTTCTGTTTTTGTTTTGGAAACCCGTTAAAGTATTTATGAGTTGTACTGTAAGGGATTGTCTTAAATATGATCGGAGAAATATGGCGGAGTTTGGCGGATATATGCATAAGACAAGCTATTAATTTTAATCTTCAGGTGGATTTTGATAATTATGTATCAATTCTCCGGTGTCTTTCAATAATGCACAGCATCGTTACCCGGAATGAAGGAATCCAGTTTTAGCCATTACCCGCCCATCTCTAGTTAAGCTCCACCCACACTTCGTCAGTGTTGGGATCGATTGATCCCTGAATTCACTAACTATCAATTTCCAGCAAAAAAATACACGTGTAAGCTGTTGAATATTTTGAAACTAATTTGACTTAGCGCTCTTTCTGCTATGTCAGTAACAACGCCCAATCAAATTTGTCTCAAAATATTCAACATAATGTTTATTAAATAGTAAAGGCATACAATTCGTACAACAACACTTAGTCCGTCATCTATTACGCGTTCTTGACGAACTTATCTACGCCATTCATGACGTAATTGATTATGTTGTCATCCTACATCCTCGCGTATTTGATTATGACGTCATATGTTTGATGGATAAACTGGAAAGCTACATTGTTAATCAATAATAAATAACTAATCCGACTTTTATAGAGAGGTCGTTTATATGTACCGAGTAGTGTGTGCGTGGGTTCGTATGTGTATTGCGAACCCACATACGTAATATGTATTGTACAATGACGTATAAATATCGTACGCGCGTCCTGGTTTGTGAAGTAATAGAATTCGCTCGTTTCATGATATCAGACATTGGCAATGTGAGACGAATAGACAATCATAAAATAAGAAAAGTTTGCACGAAGACGAATGGTAATCATTGTCGCTATAATTTCTGTTTATGCATGTGTATTCAAACACATAACATGTAACTGCAGAGACAGTGAAAGTGGATGAATGGGCTTGCATGTTTACACAAAAGGTGTCAATCGGTGCTTACCTCTTTAACAACTAAACTGGTCTGCAGTGAGCTTGGGGAATTCCTATTTGCAGACGAAGAGATAATTCTTTTAAATTTACAACTGGGATCACTAGCTTGATACATGTATCAGTTATTCCACGAGATAGATTTTTAATACGTTTTTTTTGCAAATGGACATTTACCACGAGAAAACCCCCGATTTTCTTGAACATATTTGAGCGTTAAAGGGTAACATCTGTATGCACATAACTCATCTAATCTCAATTTCTGTTCGCTACCTTCTCTCTACTTTATCTGGATACCTAACTGGAGTGTACGGTATCTATACACGGTTACCCATGTGATAATCCTAAAAGCTATACAACCGTTGGTATCTGCAAGCTGGGCCCTTGCTCGTGTGGTCCCAAGTCCCAACTCGCGTGGTCCCAACTCACACCCATCTATCACGTGCCAAATAAAGAGACTGCACCTCGTCGCCCTCCAGTCCCTCCATATTCACCTTCACCTTCTACCATCGCCATTTCGAGGATTTCATGACGTCGTCTCCAGAAATGGAATTTGCTCAGTTTCCTGCATTTGAATGCTGCGATCAGGCCATTCTCTTAAGCAATATTGACCTGCTGTCTGATCAAGGCATTCGTTCTAACCAGCTGATGCACAGCTACATATGGATTTCAGAATCATGTATTTTTTCCACAGCTGACCACAGCAAGTGTTCGACGTCCTACGTCATACAGTCACGTGCAGCACTCCATTACAGTAGCCTTCACCCTTACCACTCTGATGTAAAACAATTTAAAATTTAAAATTAAATTGAAAGATGAACGGGTGCTCATTTTTCAACAAATTTGGTCAAAGATGGTGCACTCGTAGACGCAACATCATCCACCAGAATTGTTGAAAAACGTAGACCAGTTTCCTTGTTATTGCCACAATAAGAGACAGAATATTGACATGAGAGTGCTAAGTGATAATATGCAAGCTCTGTCTCTTCAGCTGTATGGAGACTGTGGAATTCTGCTGCCTTGGTACTGTTATTTCGCGATGTCCATTCTGAAGGCAATTTCTGTAGGACAGTTACTGCCGATAGTTCCAATAGACGACATATATTTGGACTTATCAACATTCCTGATGTCTGTAACGTTCGCCTTGAATGGTTGTTCTCAGGGCCGGATTTAAGGAGAGTGCAGAGTGTGCAGCTGCCCAGGGGCCTCCACAAAGTAAAATTTAAAAAATTTTAAGGAGGCCTCCACAAACATGAAAAAATATGAAAAATGTGATGCACGCCAGGAGTCTAGTGAAATAATAACCCACCCACTATATTTAAAACGAATGTCTCTATTTATATATTGAAATATTTTGAAACTACATGCTCTTTCTCCATCATGATAGGGGCCTCCACAAGACAACTGCACAGGGGCCTCCACAACACTAAATCCGGCCCTGGTTGTTCGTGCGCGAATATCATTATACGCGTCCTCGCCGCATTAATTTCTAAAGGTCAATCTCAAACGTCACCCTTTGGCTTGGTTCTCTAATTCCTTGTTTGATTTAGCCATGAGAATTGTATCAGTAGTATAGCTGATATCGCGTATTGTACGCTGGTGCTTACCGCTCTTCTTTGTGCAGAAACTATGAATAAAAGATGATTGATCATCGTGAATCGTAATACTCAGTCATTGTGGCATCGAAAATCTGAATTTATTTGATGAACCTTTCCAGTTTTAGCTATGCCCCGCCCATTTACCTAAGCTCCACCCACACCTCGCTCGTGTTGGGATCGATCGATCTCTGAACTCCCTGGCCATCAATTTCCAGAAGGCCATACAGGTAACCTGTTGGATATTTTGAAACTAATTTGACGGGGTGATATTGCTGCATATGGCAGCATCGCCCAGTCAAATTTGTTTCAAAATATTCGACATAATGTTTATTAAATAGGAAAGACATACAATTCGTCCATCGTGTCGGACTATTAAGCGTTTAAGACGGACTAAATCGAGTCATGTATACGTGAATTGATTATGACGTCATCCTACGCGTCACGTAGTTGATTATGAAGCCATATGATGGATGGATAAACTGGACAGGTCTATGATTCTAGCTACGGGGACAATATCAGGTGTATGTATGCAGCTTTTTGAGTATGCAGCAAACATTTATTTACATTGGCCATCCATTGCAATTAAGAATAGCTTATACTACGGTACATGCCTATGGCATTTGTAGGTTAGTCGGCAGTTTGCGCCCACATTAACGCATCGGAGGCAAATTGCACATTCATCTGAGCGACACTCATTCGGCCTATCGCCATATATAAAACACTTATACTTTGAATACAAAAGGCCAAGCTCCAAGAATTCGTCATAAGTATTCTGTTGACTATTTTGAAATAAAATTGACACGACAGGGAGCGGCTGCTGCCTGTGGGAGCAACAGGTTCCTGTCAAATTAGCGTCGAAACATTGAACTGTTTACCTGTATGATAACATTGAAAAAGAGAATCTTGAAATGATCAATGAGTTAGTACATCTATTATGATTGATAATGGACCGTTTCAATTTATCAGTCCATCATATGACGTCATAATCAACTACGTGGCGTGTATGATGCCGTCATAATCAATTACAGCATAAATAACTGATTTATAGGCAGCAACAGCACCCAGTCAAATTAGTTTCGAAATATTCAACAGCTAACATGTATACTTTTCTGGAAATTGATAGTCAGGTAGTTCAGGGATCGATCGATTCCAACACGAGCGAGGTGTGGGCGGAGCTTAGCTAGAGATGGGCGGAATATGGCTAAAACTGAAAAGGTCCATTACGCTACCTGGCGCATCACGTCTCGCCCTTTTGGCACAGGTCTTCACTTTGTTACAACAGCGACCATGGTTCCAATTACAACTCGGTTGCTTCAACAATTGTACATCTAACACATTATTATAGTTGATTATTTTTTACCTACTCATACTTAACTACAGTAGACCCTAAGTTGTTTCAATTTTCCCGAGCCTTCGGGAATCGTTGGCGCACCGATAGCATTGGCAACCCCTTCACTGGCCCCACGTGTATTGATTCATAGGCACAACAATTGCAATATTAAGGATTCCTCATTCGTTGTGCGAACGTGTTTAGTTTAAGACGTCGAATCAATAGGAAGCCATCGTGAATGATCTATAAAGCCAAGAGAAAATGGCCCACGTCTATCTTACTTTAAACCAATGTTCTATTGTTGTTCTCGCTATCTAACATCCATAGACCGTGTTTGGCTCCGACTCTTGGTGGACAGGGAAGCTTCCACGGCACGACATGCCAACCCAAATATTTGTCACATAAATGGTTGAGGGTCAGAACAGATCTGGACTACAGAATCGTATACAGAAAGCGTCAGTTTCATTCATACCCGGCCGAATATCTAACAGCAGTAACATATTGATTATCTGGAACCTTCTTGGCGATGTTTTCGGTCGGGTACCAAATCTACGCCAATCTACATTTTGTCAGGTATATAAGTAAACGCAGTGACCTTTAACAAAACGGATTGCTCAATATACGCATTATTCTAAACGATCCATATAAGCGCGGGCAGATTGAAAAAATAGCCTACAGTAAAACTATGTAAATGCCATAGTTGTTTGCTAGGCGTCACACCAAATAAACATGATCAAATCCTCTACACACAATAACTTTGGTGTTAAAAGATGACGTAATGTATCCATAACTTAATTGTATTTTGGGTGTGCTAATAATGTCCTGGAGCTGGTCTGCGCTGAATCAAAGATCATGGTCGTCGCCAGGTACTAGAGATTGGTAGGGCAATGTCTGGGGAGGTCCGAGAGGGGATTTCCGCCTCCCTTAAGAAAGGGATTTCGGTGTTTCCTCACTGAAATCTTTTGAAAATTAGATCCTCTGAGAAGCCATTTAGTGGATTCATGCAGATAAAAATAATCTGTTGAATATTTTGAAAGAAATGTGACTGGAAGCCGTTGAGGGAGCAACGGCTGTCAGCCAAATTTCTTTCAAAATATTCAAAGATTAATTTTTACATCATAAACAAATAATTGCTGTATTTGGTCTGATGGTTTAAATGACTACAAATTAAATACAAGTTGCATTTTCATGATTTGACAAAAAATCATTTTCGGCCAAATTATTGCTATGGCAAATGCCCTACCAGGCTTTACTACCACCCCCCACCCCCCCCCCCCCCCCCCCCCTTAGCTA
This sequence comes from Chaetoderma sp. LZ-2023a, assembly GCA_034401795.1. Classification (NCBI taxonomy): domain Eukaryota; kingdom Metazoa; phylum Mollusca; class Caudofoveata; order Chaetodermatida; family Chaetodermatidae; genus Chaetoderma; species Chaetoderma sp. LZ-2023a. The sequence goes on along the minus strand of CM067366.1, from coordinate 57,535,342 downwards.
TGGATGGGCAGGGCATAGCTAACGCTGGATTAATCTATTGGAGTTACGACCCTTTTTAATATTACGGACGGCAACATTGTAGAATTGTACTAGCCTAAATATTTAACATTATGGATCGTTTGATCCTTGACGGAAAAGAAGTGTTATATTTTCTGGTGTGTGTGTCGCTTATTTGGTATGGAGTTACTACTCATCTAATATCACACCTTACTCATTCCATCGTCCATTCTCCCTCCCCATCCCTCAGTCCCATTCCTCCAACACCGTCGCTCCCCGCCTTCCTGCCCGCCTCGCTCCTTCCATCATTCCACCGCATCCAGCAACCCAATCGACGCCCCCATTCACACACACTTGCTTGTTCACTCATACAATAACATCCTATCATCTTTACGACGGTCTGCCCAGTCTAGATATGCGCCGCCTGCCCATCTGTCAGCACACCCACCCTACCCACACTATCCCCGCCCAACCACACCAACCACACCAACCACACGATCCCCGTCCGCTCGCTTCTTGGCTCGTTCACTCATTTATGTACTGGCATAATAATAATAATAATAATAATAATAATAATAATAATAATAATAATAATAATAATAATAACAAGAGGTCCTTATTAGGGCAAAGATTTTACGTGTGAATGGATATGATTTTTTTAGATAGGTTGGCGGCCATCTTGGTTTAAAGAAATCTTCTCCAGAACCATTGAACGGAATGAGCTGAAATTTGGTCAGAAGCAGCGGAGAGTGGGTCTCTATAGAGTTTGTTCAAGAGAAGTTAATAGCTCGAAAAAACATGGATTTCCATATGGACCAATCAGCATCAAACTTTCTGGTGGCCATGTTGAATTTTTTATTTAATGGATTTTGATGCCCAAATTGGGCCTATAAAGGTTTTTGGGGTAGAGAAATCCAAATCTGGCATTTTAGAATTTGTTCGATCGACGGTTTGGCTGCCATCTTTGATTCGTTTCCCGCCAAATTCTACCATAGTAATGAAATTGGAAAATTAAAACGCCTTCTCCTCGGAAACCACTGAGTGGATTTCAATTATTTTTTTGCAGGAGGCATCATTCAGTAACAGAGATCTGATTTTGATCAAACAACGCTGGTCGGCCTATTAGGCTGGCGGCCATTTTGGATTTTTTAGTATTTCGGGAACCGTTTTTAAAAATCTTCTCCTCCGAAACCACTTGGCGGATTGATTCAAAACTCAGGAAATATGATCTATGACATCCGCTGAACCAAGTTGGTTCAAGGGAATTTGATTGGCCCAAAACTTGGGTGGCCATCTTGAACGACGTAGTTTTCCTGAAAACGACTTCTTCACTAGAACCGCTGAACGGATTAAGCCGAAATTTGGCTGATATGATTAGGGATTGAGTCGCATTACAGTTTGTTCAAGAGATATTGATACGTAAAACAAATGGCCGTCATCGACCAATCAAATTTCAGCATGATTGGCGGCCATTTTGAATTCTTTTTATTTGTTGCAATCTGAAGCCGAAATTGGTTTTACATGGGTTTGTGGGTCTTCTGATTCCAAATTTGCTATTTTCAATACTTTCAGACGAACGGCTTGGCGGCCATCTTGGGTCGTTTTCCCGCCAAAATTGCCAATGCTAAAGCAATTGGAGAATTGAATTGTCTTCTTCTCAAGAAGAACTGGGCCAATTTCATTTATATTATTTTTACTGGCGTTGTTGACACGCGATTTTTGTTTGTTTTTCAAAACCACATTCAATGATGGGTAGACTGGGCGGATAAAGAAGATTCATGCTGTAACCTCACATAATTCAATAAAATGTACAGCATTAATCCAACTTGATCACATCTAAGAGGCTATTTAGGCTCTAAGCCACCTATAAGAGCTGGCTCAGATAAGGTTCTCGTCTTAGCGACCAGGATGCTAGCCGCTTGCCCCCCCACCCCCATGTATTGCCGCTTGCAGTTATATTTATTATTATTATTATTATTATTATTATTATTATTATTATTAAGACCTAATTATTTATTCATTTACTGATAATATTTAAGTTTATTTTTTCCCTTACCTCTGGTGATTTATTTTTTTTCTACCTCGTCCGTCATTGTGAGCGAAGTGTTCTCGTTAATGCACCAGACATACACAAACTCTTACTTTATTGTAATCAGCCCGTTTTTGTTTTCCCGCGAAAATACCTGCTTTACTATCGCTGTTACAAATTAATCCAGAGTCTTTCGGTGAGCCTAGGGCACATTGCACGCAGGACCCAGTTTAGCTAAATTCATATTTATACCGTCACGACTCGTCCCGAAATTGACCAGGATTGTCTTCGCGTAAGCATTAATTTGATTGGCTGATGGGATGGCGAGAAAATAAATCGTATGCAAATACGAACATTCCCGGGCCATCATTTCGCCCGAAATACCTAACGAGGAGTTCCGAGCTGATACATTTGTGTAGGCTACTCACGCCTCGCGCTTAGGTTCAGCTATTGAATTTGAACAATGAGACTATTCGGGCTTGATCGAATACGCGATCGAACCGAAAATAAACGCATTGAATATTTAACAAAAATCCCCTGACATTATTTTGCCAATCCCATTTTATACACCGCATACTCTGATAGCGTTCATATATTATACAAACTCGGGATTATTCTGTAACGACGATACGACAGCAAGATAGTTTCAAATGTGATGTCAATGGAATAATCCACTTTTAGCTATGTCCCACCCATCTCTAGCTATGCTCCACCCATGCCTCTCCCGTGTTGGGATCAATCGATCCCGGCACTCTCTGAATCTCGATTTCGAGTAAACGATACAGATAAGCTGTTGAATATTATTTTCAAAATATTCACAACAGAAACTTTATTAAGTAATATAGACATACAATTCGTATAGCTTGACGGACTATTAATCTCTTATGACGGACGAAAGCGCGCCATTCATGACATATTATTGATTATGATATCGGCCTACACGTGACGTAGTAGATCGTGATGCCATATTATTGACTGAGAGACTTGATTCCTCTAATCTCTTTCATAAAAGAAAGTGTGTGTAAATATCCCCAATACAATAACATGCCTGACATAATATATTAAAATGCCTAATATATGGCTATTAGCAAATACACTCTTTCGTTGTGAACGGCATTAACCACGCTTGTGTCCACAGCGCCCCAAGGCGCTCAAAATGCTACCTCTATCAATTAACCCTTTCATTTGTCAAAATTTGTCAAGAAAGTAAAAATATTTGCCATTTTGTAGCCAAGAGAACTATGTGGTTTTTTGTGAATTTACCACTGGAATATAGGAAAATATTCTTTAAAAATTTGGTTTTGGACCGGCTTGGCGATTATAGCGTTAATCGTATAGAAAATCTGAATTTCTGCTTAGTCAGTGCCCATTTGCATGCCAAGATAAGACTATTTTTGAAAATTTACCACAGGAATGACTGGCTGTCATTCCAGAGGTAAATTTTCAAAAATAATCTCTTGACCTGTAAATAGACAGACCTCAAGACTACTGTAGAGAGAGGCGCTATTACCATGCAGTATAAAGACAAGTTGAGACAAGGCGGATTAAAAGCATGTTTTTCATTCGGGATACACTTTGTCGAATCTCAAATTACCTAGCGAACGAATAGCCATATATATCCTATATATAAATGGTTGCTACATACCTTTATAATAGTTGTATCGCAAATCTGCTAAGAAGGTACAATTGTTTATTAAAGCTGTTCAACTTGGCACCCACATACACAGCTTTGGCTCAAATATATATTTATGGATATTATAACGGTAGACTAAATTGAAATATCTCATGAATGTAACGAAGGTCACGTTAATGCGGCCACGATACGAGCTGGTTATGAAAATGAACAGTGTTAGTCATGCCAGAGCAATTTTGGAGAGAGAGAGAGAGAGAGAGAGAGAGAGAAAGAGAGAGAGAGAGAGAGAGAGAGCCGCGCCTATCTCTTTTGTCAAACAAAGAAGGCTCTACGTTATCTTAATAAACTGTAAAACCGGTCTAAAAGTGGTATTTTTCGAGGTGACTCAGGCACCTTATCTGCTTCATGGCATGTCTAGGGAACATGTCCTGTATGACAGCTGTTGCTAATAATTTTCAAATCTTTTGCCCCGTCTAATGTGTAGAAAAATTCATTTGAACAATTTTGAAATCTTCAACAGACGCCCACACGCACGCACATATAATATAATCTTCAATATACACATGTACACTTTGTTCCACTATGGACAAATGCCGCTCTTAAACTAGAAGACATTTGCTGAAGTAACTCTCAATCTGCTCTGTCTGCCCTTTATGGAGTAGTATAACGCATCTTCTTATATGACCATTGAAGATGTCTGGGCAGGTGTTCATTTCTGGAAAAAACAAAAACTCTGACAATTAAGAAACGACTTACATGATATAATTTAAAATCAGGGAAATGTCATAAATGTGAAGTAACTATGAGATTTGATGGGTGAGGGCAGGTGGGTGGTGTAAACGTATAACATTTTGCTCAATCTAGGAATCACAATCAGCTTTTATGAGTAAGGGGATGTAATCTATGGTTAAAACGAAAATGGGTATATTAGATTCCTAAGCGTTGACCTTGACCTTGATGACGTAGCACTTCGAAACCATCACAATTGGATCCAACATACGTGATCTACTTTTAAGTTGGTTTGCACGACAATCAAGGGAATAGCCATGAAACGTTAAATAAGCAAGAAATTTGCAAATTTGTGTGAGGGTGAGGGTGGGGTCCGAAAACATAGCATTTCTCTCAATATAAGAATCTCAATCAGCTTGTGTGAGTACAGTGAGGTAATTAATCCGAAAAATTTAAACTGGTAATTGTGACCCCTAAGGCATACCTTTACCATATGAACTGTGATGCCAAACTCATCGCGGCGCTCTGAGATCCTAAGGGTAATATTCTATCCAAATAGCCTGGTAATGGGGTATAAACCCTTGATCTAGTCGCAGTTCAAAGGTCCATGCATGAGATTGCCATAGGTTTACTATGGGGACATCTCGGGCACAAGAAAGCGAATTTTCGAAAACTTTGGATGGAACAATTTGAATTAGAGTCTAAATCAGGTCAATATAAGAGCCAATAAGCTGGACAAATTTCAAGTCGATCGAAGTAAAAGATTTTCGCCGGACATTATGAAAACATGGGGACTCTTCTGCCAATACGAAGGCTGGCACTTTTGACCGATTTTGGTGCCTGGACACCAAGATAGTCCGCAGTGTATTATCTAATAAGGTCATTTGACGTGTATAATTAAGGAAAATTAATTTCTGCAAAAGTCGAAAGCTTGATGCCATTTAGAGGTACCCTATCACATAAAGCGGAGCGCTTGAGATTACTAGGTGACATGGGGTATCTTCTAATATGTACATTGACCGTCTCTCACCAAGTAGAATTTATTTTTCCCAAAACGAAAACCGGTTAACTAGGACCCCTAAGGGGTGACCTTCAACATGGAATTGGGAACGCCAAATCAAGACACATTCGGGACCCCCCCCCCCCCCCCCGTGTAACATCCTGACCAAGTAGGATTCCACTAAACTGGATCCAATGATTTCGTTTCACAAGGTCAGCAAGCATACATTGCAAAACCCAATTTCAGTTTTCTTTATTTCACACACCCATTCATCGGTTGTGCTATAGTAAATTTACTACTCGACTTTTTCGCGCAGAATACAAACCATCCACCATTCTGACCTCCCCCCCCCCCACCCACCCACCCCAGCGCCAAGGACGCAGTATACAATTCCTCGAAAAAACCCCAGAAGATGCGATTCATAATAATTATGATAATTTTCCCGTGAAAATTCATATTGTGCTCTGGAAAACTTTTATTTTTCCCTGGGAATTTGGAAATTCCCCTGTATTCATATCAAATGTGAAATCTATTAAATCCATTCATGTAGCTTGCCCATGAAAGACGATATTGGCACTCACGATTACATATACAATTAAAACTAAATTATGTTAACCGTATTTTCTTCAAGGGAATTAGCTTACCTTTGCCAACTCAGATTTCGTGCCAATTGGATTTACTTCGCTAAGCGTTGTTATAAGTTTCTACTATACAGTGCACCTCAGTCATAAGACTTTAACCCCTCTTGTGTCAACGTAACCTTTTAATGGTTAAGTTGGTAAAAAACTATCTCTGCGGTGATCTTAAGAAAGCCCATTTGCAGGCTAAAAGAAGAATATTTTTAGAAAATTTACCACTGGAATGACTGGCTCGGTAATCGAGCCAGTCATTCCAGTGATAAATTTTCAAAAAATATTCATTTTGGTCTGTAATTGGACACTGGCTAAGCAGAAATTTGAATTTTCTTTACCATCAAACTTTTAATGGATGTTCATTTGTAGGATAACAAAAATGTATTTATTTATAGATTGAGATATGTATTGTAAGAATATTGTAAGACTACACCCATTGGATGTTGTTGTTGTTATGTTAGATACGATACAAATTATGCAACACTTTCTTCGTATTCCTGAATTTATTGTAGGCCTAATAAGATTTCTGTACTCCGGGATTTACACGCTCATGGGCAAAGGACGTCCGTGGTATGGGAAAATAGACTAGGCTATTGGTACATGGACAATTGTTTTGTCGTCGGTCGTCGTCGTCGTCGTCTTTCTACCTCTCTCTCTCTCTCCACGCCATCCCTCTCTCTCTCCCTCCCTCTCTCTCTATCTCTCTCTCTCTCTCTCTCTCTCTCTCTATCTCTCAATCTCTCTCTCTCCCTCCCTCTCTCTCTCTCTCTCTCTCTCTCTCTCTCTCTCTCTCTCTCTCTCTCTCTCTCTCTATCTCTCAATCTCTCTCTCTCTCCCCCTCTCTCTCTCTCTCTCTCTCTCTCTCTCTCTCTCTCTCCCATTCTGCCACATTGAACAAATTTCTCGATTATTGAAAAAATAAATCAGTTTTCACACTTGATATCGTTTTGTGCGTTTCCACTCAATGCGCAGATATATTAAAATGTATTTAATGACACTGCATGTAGTATATTGCTTATGAATATGCGGTGTCTGGTGCGTAACAGTTCACCGTTTGCTACACTTTGCATGACTTTGATATGAGTCGCTCAAGTGCTTATGTACCGTGCAATTGCAATGATATTGAACGCCCTGGTCGAAGAATCAGCAAAATCACTGTCACATTTATATAATGGAGCGATCAATTTCTAGATATGCCATGCCAAATTCACCTTTCCATCTATCATCTGACCTCGTATGACGTCATAATCATCTCAGCGCGTGTATGATGACATCACAATCATTACGTCACAACGGGTTCCATATAGACCGTTATCAAATCTCAGAGTCCGACACGTTGTATGAATTGTATGTCTTTGTAATTCTTTGCTATTTAATAAACATGCTGTTGAATATTTTGAAACTAATTTGACTGGGCGCTGTTGCTGCCTTAGGCAGCAACAGCGCCCAGTCAAATTAGTTTCAAAAATATTCAGCAGCTTACTTGTGTAGTTTTTTGGAAATTGATAGTCAGGGAGTTCAGCGATCGATCGATCCCAACACGAGCAAGGTGTGGGTGGAGCTTAACTAGAGATGGGCGGGGCATAGCTAAAACCGGAAAGGTCCATTATAGTGAAGGACTTCAGTACCAGTAGTGGAGACAGCTTATATAATTTGAACCCTGAATAGCAACTTCAAGTTATTTATACAAGTACGCTTTTGACTATTTCGAAACCAATTTGACTGAGAGATGTTGTTTCACATGTCAGCAACAGCTCCCAGTCAAATTAGTTTGAAATTATTCAACAGAATGTTTATTAGTCCCATACCGGTAAAACCGGCGGGACTATATGTTTGCACTCCATCTGTCCATCTGTCCGTCCGTCCGTCCGTCCGTCTGACCGTCCGTCCGTCTGTCGCAGTTGGTTTACCCCATTTTTTTCGCAGTCCTTCAACGTATTCAACTGAGAATTGGTTTATTGCTTTGTTATGAGAAGTTATAGACGAAGTTCGAGTTTCAGGTGTATGCGTACATTTTTGATGGAGTTATGCCCCTTTCGACTTAGGAAATGTGAAAAATATCAGCTTTCCGCACTTTTTTTCGCACTCCTTTAAGATATTTAAGGAAAAATCAGTTCCATCGCTTTATTATAAGGGGTTACAGAGAAAGTTCGAGTTTCAGACATTTTCGTCAATTTTTCATGGAGATATGCCCCCTTTCGACTTATGAAATACAAAATATATTATTTTTCCGCACTTTTTTCGCAGTCTTTCAAGATATTATACTGAGAACTGCTACATTGCTTTGTTATGAGAAGCTACAGACCAAGTTGGAGTTTCAGGCATATGCGTAAGTTTTTGATGGAGTTATGCCCCCTTTCGTCTTAAGAAATACGAACAATATTAGTTTTCCGCCCTTTTTCTCGCAGTCTTTCAAAATATTCAACTGAGAATTGGTACATTACTTTATTATGAGAAACTACAGACCAAGTTCGGGTTTCAGGCGTTTGCGTCATTTTTTGATGGAGTCATGTCCCCTTTCGACTTATGAAACACAAACCTATCAGCTTTCAAGACTTTTTCCTTCTCCTTCACCATATATAACTGAGACTTGGTTTATTGCTATGTTATAAGAAGTTACAGATCAAGTTCGAGCTTCAGCTGCTTTTGACAATTTTTAATGAAATTTTTGACTGACAATCTCTAAAGATTTATATCACAGGTAGGGGACATGTATTGCAAAGCAATACTTACAGAATGCTTGTTGAATTGTAAATTCACCAAGGACAGATACTTCGTACACTTTCGTAACAGTGTTTTCCGACGTTGGTGAAGGGGCTATGTTATAGCCTTGCCACGCCCATCTCTAGCTAAGCTCAACCCACACTTCGCCCGTGTTAGGATCGATCGATCCATGCAATCCCCGAATCTGAATTTCCAGAAAACTATACAGGCTAGTTGTCGAATATTTTGAAGCTAATTTGACTGGGTGCTGTTGCTACATATGGCAGCAACCGAGCCCAGTGAAATTAGTTTCAAAATATTCAAGAGCATGCTTATTGAATAGTAAAGCCATACAATCCGTACAACAAGACTTAGTCCGCCATCAATTAAGCGTTCGTGACGAAGTTCACTAGGCCATTCATGACGTCATTAATTATGATGCCATTCTACACGCCACGTAGGTGATTATGACGTCATATGATTGATGGATATATTCGAAAGGGTCATTGTCACGTCAGCTAACTAGTAACCTAGTTGATTATGACGTCAGATACTTGATTGACAGGTGGGATCCCTGCGTCCATGCGCATCACTGGACGTCGTAATTAAAACCTGTCTATTAAGGATACTAGATGGAGCATCAAAATATGGCCGCAATAGATGGAGTGTATCTGCTAATAAAGTATGTGATGTCACAATCAAAATACACTATTTGTTAGCTGACGTCACAGGCAAAATGGCGCATGTCCGTCACAAAACTGGAAAATCATCGAACAATCCTCTGGAGCTCGTGGTATTGCACTGCCATAACGGTTTTTCGTACTATGTCGGAGACCCTTCAACTTATCTGTCTTGGCCATCACACTATCTGCCGTTGTCGTAATGGACTGAATGAGAGGGTAGGTCAGCAATGGGCCTTTCCATATTTAGCTATGCCCCGCCAATCTTGAGCTAAGCTCCGCCCACACCTCGACACTGAACGCAGTGACTATCAATTTCCAGAAAACTATACATGTAAGCTGTTGAATATTTTGAAAGTAATTTGACTGGGTGCTGTTGTTGCCTATGGCGCCCAGTCAAATTAGTTTCAAAATATTCAACAGCATGTTTATTAAATAATAGAGACATACAATTCGTACAACGTGTCGGACTATTAAGAGTTAAAGACGGGCCGGGCCGTATCTAGAATCATTTATGACGTAATGATTATTACGTCATGCTACACTTCGCTTAGCTGATTGTGACGTCATATGACCTCATTGCTCTGGAAAGGTTCATGCGCCGCGCACAGTCCCTATACCTAGCAATTTTGTGAGTGCACTAATAGTTGAAAAGTGCATCCCCTGTTGCATATGCGCAATAGTCATATTGTTTGACATGTTCAAATACTGTGCACGTTTGCCGTTGTTGTAAAACTATTTGTTTTAATGGGATCGAAGAAACCTTTCTTTCCATCCATTGTATTTTTAATGAATCTTCCTTATATTTGATGTCAATCAGATTTGCCCATATAAAATCATTTAGAAGGTACAGTCCAACAGGGAAGAATATAGAGCTTCTCTTTATCTGGATGTGTAAAATGTTAATGAAATTTGTAGTTTGATGCAACTGTTCATTTGACGCCAATTTCAGTTCATCATGCATTTCTGTGTGTCAGACCCACTTCATCTTTTGGATAACTTATCCTCTATGCTATGCACTGCAATCAAATAGTATGCACGTTCCCGTGCCTTTTGATATGTACCAAATTCCACCTAAATGGAGGATAACATAGTTCCTCGAGGACCATAGCCTTTCAAGTTTGAAGGTCTTATTTAATGTATTATCAGCTGCACAGACTCTCTATGGGATGTACCATCAATGGCTTGGATATGCTAAATATATCCCATCTTCTAAGTAGCTCACTAGCTCCTGGATAGGATGTCTCTATCTTTGTTACGAAGTGGCGAAAGAAAGACATGCACCTAGAGTAATTCTCACCACCGAAGCTGATGGTGGAGATTTGCCATCAAACAAAGATGCATATGCTATGGTGTTAATGATCTTCACTGCGTGATCCACATCTACAATGGAAGGATCCGATCGACCACGCTGGTAACTGACGTCATAATAAATGACGCCACTATTTAGCTGACATCACAATCTCACAATCTATTGACATATCCACTAACTTCATCATGAATATTGAATGGTCCGTGACTGTCAAGTGTACGAAGTGTATGTCTTTCGGGGTTTTACAATTTAACAAATATTCTGCTGAAGATTTGCAATTTAATAAATATTCTGTTGAATGTTTTGAAACTAATTTGACTGGAAGCTGTTCTCCATTCATTTAGTAGCATCGGTATTTTAGAACAGTCCAAAGTCAGATTGAGTTCAAAATATTCGGCACCTCTCCTCTTCAAGTTACCTTGAAATTGGAATTCTGATAATTCGTTAAGCATATTAATTGATTCAAACACACTTAGAATGTGGCTGGAGCTTAGCTAGAAATGGGTTCCTAAATTGCGTAGTGTTGTATACATAGCGGACGTCGTTGCATAAATTTGTTAAGCGTGCTGCCAAGTGATTTCAAGAAGGAGATGCGGTACACTCAGATCAAGAATGAACCTGTGGAAGTTAACGGTTTTTGGCTGACAATAAGCCAAAATGGTCAAAGTGGTGAAGCACTGAGGACTGATTGCAGCTGTAGGATTTTTCTACTAATACAGCCGCAGTAATTATACATACGTAGGGACCAATACCTCAGGATTGCGACAATTCAAGAGGTTCCATTCATTCATCAGTTATGGTAATTTATATAGAATTAATTACTCAAATATTTTGAACACAACGATATGAATATGGGTCCCAAGCTTCCCAAGTAATAGTTATCCAATGCTTCTAGAACGTGCTGCACATATCTACGCTAGAACCTCTTAGACGATCGCATACCTTTTATTGGGGCCTTCCAATAAGTGTCTTAACCCTTTAATAGTCATATCAGCAAAAAACGTCTTCTGCAGTGGTGTTGAGAAATGCCCATTTGCAGACCAAGAGAAGGCCATTTTTAATGTACCACCCCTGAAATCACTGGTTCGATAGCCGAGCCAATCATTCCCGTAGTAAGATTTCAAAAATAGTCTTCTCTTTGTCTGCAAATGGACATTTTTTATGAAGAAAATTGAAATTTTCTTAAACAAATTCGAGGGATAAAGGGGTAAGACACGGAATGGCATCTATGTATATTTAAATGCAAGTTAAGAATATTGTGAACAAATTACTGAAAAGCTGCAAAACGTTCATAAGTCACATGATCCTATCAATAAGACTGCACATGCGCGCGCATCTCATATCTTAGCATCACGTCAGGAGGAAAAGTGCTAAATTATGATCACGTAAACCCATTTGAAATAATGTGTAACACTTACATTTATTACATATCTGGGCTGAATCTTATTCATGGGATACGTGTGAGCGCAGGCACACAGACACGCACACACGGACGCTCACACGCATGCATAGATCACCCAATAAGTTACAGCCACTGGTGTAGTGTTGCCGGAGAGTGCGCGGGGTGTGTGTGTGGGAGGGGGGGGGGCGGGCGGTGGTGTTCTTAGTTCCACATGCGTCACAATCCTTACCGCCAAGTGGAAGATATTTAACCCCGGACCTCGCCTACCTACGACACCTCTAATTAAACTCTTGCACCTTAGAATCTGCCACTACATCGATGATCACACCCAGACATGTGTAAGTTAATCAACGTGATGCTTAGTCCGATGTGTAGTCCGGATTATGAAATGAAACTACACACAGCTTAATCTTGAAATCTTAAATTCAACGTAATCTAAGGAATATTTTGAAACTAATTTGACACGAATCAAAGTCAAATTTGTAAATGAGTTTTAGAATTCGGACTTTCATCCTGAAAGGTCGAACTGTACTAGATTTGTCCAATGGGGTTATTTATTAAATCTGTTCGCGATCGACCCCTTTCCTGTATGCCAGTCTTTTCTGCCCTCGTTAAATCCCGACAGTTAATAAGCCTAAGTCAACAATATTTTTGTGCAAACTGCAAAGTTCATTTTATCTTCACGTATTTACTTATATTTTGGCAGTGGCGTAGCGTATATCGCCACCATACTAGTCGTGTGTCAACACAACAATTATTAGAGGGATCCATGTCTACCTAGAATTCATCTAAACTCATCTCTATCTAAGCTTCCGAATATTTTATCGCGCACTGTGAACCTTGAAGTCCCAGAATCCTAGCACAGGGGTAGCTCTGCTGAAGGCTGTTCGCGACAAAAACTCAAAGAAAAAAATACTTTGTAGCAAATGATTAGGGGGAAGGTGTTTTTTATATATTGATCTGACTACGTTATTGCATTTCCATCAATGCCGCAAATGCAGCGTGTCCGCACACGTTCTGGTTTAAAGGGATACCAATCCTATCTACAGAGAGTATATTGCACTGAAAGTCTATGGTATATAGATTAAATACCATTTGTTTCCCAGGGCATGGCGTTATCTAAGCCATACTGACTTGCCATCGCATTAATATTGAATTCTAGTAAGAGCCATTTTGTCTCCTCACGCGATATTATGCAGTGTGACGTATTTGCTTATAAAACACATTTTATGATTGTCTCTAACAATTACCATGTTGAATATCTTTAAATTACATCAATGGGAAGCTGTTGCTTATATCGTTGCTTTCACGTCACGCTATCAAACTATAAAATTAGTCCTATATGATTAAACGTATATATGGAGGCAGACATCCTACATTTTTCTGATTGGTTGAACAGTTAACCATGGTAGCTTTCATAGACTGGAGAGATGTATTAACATTTAACTGTTACATCTTTATCTAGCGGCATGATAAAAAGCTTTTAGAATGCAGTGCATTGCTTATATGTGGAATATCACATAAGCTAATGGACCATACCACTTTATCCATCGATCATATGACGCCATAATCAGCTATGTGACGTGCGTAATGACATAGATAAGTACGTCACGAACGTATATTTGAAGATGGACCATGCGTCATTGTACGAATTGCATGTCTTTACTATTTAATAAATATTCTGTTGAATATTTTGAAACTAATTTCACTGGGCGCTGTTGCTGCCTATGGTTACAAAATATTCAACAGCCCACCTGTATAGTTTACAGAAAATTGACAGTTAGGGCATTCGGGGATTGATCACTCCCATCACGGCGAGGTGTGGGTGGAGCTTAACTAGAGGTGGGCTGGTGTATATCTACAACTGGAAAGGTCCATTGGACTTAATAAGACTAGATCGGGCGAGCATTCCATTGCCTAGGTTTCGCTTCCAAACAACCAGCTCTTTGATCCGTAAATATAAGGGCATTTACTGGAGCAGCTTCCAGTATTAATGAATGCATATTTTTACCATCGAACATCAAATATGCCTGAACGAATCATGCCCTGGCGGCGTGATATGGTGTGACCATTAATTTCGGGTCATAACAATACGACTTCTTACAACGCAACGCAACTTGGGGGTTTTGAGAAATCGTGCACCATCATAGGTTCTTGTGCGGTTGCAACCTCACCTGGCCACACCACCACGACTTAACACAACAGATGAGACTATGACGTGACTCAACTGACCCGATTATTTGCGACGAGCCGTTGAGTTGGGCATCGTCCTATTGGTGTGACCTGGGGTTAACACCGGATGCATTCTTCGGACAATGTTATCTACTAGAGATCATTCATTTAATGCGATAGTATCTCAGTACTCAGTACTTATGTATAGTGCGTTTCTTTTGGCTTTTTGCAAATAGATTTTCTAAGAAACTGAAATTATTTTATTAAATATAAATAGTTATAAAATTTTCCTTTCATATATATGTACAAATAGTCCTTTTTACGGACAAATCCAGGTAATGAAATGGATAATAGACTATCTGCCAACGTGAATGATTGGGCTTAAACGAGAAATGAACTTAAAATGTGATTATTAAAATTATGTACGTTAAATATGTGGTTAAATGGAAACATCCGCATTAGGGATATTTATAAAGCCTCCCCATTATTTAAGTTTCTTTCGGTTGCTGCAGTCTAGTATCCATTTTGAAAAAATATTGCTACAACAATAAACGCAAAATCGCATTAAAATGGACACAGGTCTCATTTCACGAGACTGGGAACGGGTATGAATCAACCAGATGCTCAGATGCTAAATAATTATGTTATGCTACGCCATAGAGCTTCTATCCATTTTATCAGTATATATCAGCATTAAAGTGATGCTAATCTCATGCTAAATGTTGTATTGTAATGATAAATTATGATTTATAGATTCCATATCATTGATATACTGTCACATTCCCTTATCTGTATCCCATTTATCTGCTTTGTAATGCCGACTAAATGTCGAACAGTGATCGCCGCCATTTTGTCTCCTTAACCAGTAGTGGGTAATGCCATGTAAGTACCAATGCATTACATTCTTTATAATGTAATGTTCATATTGTTGAATATTTTGGAACCAATTTGACTAGAGTTAGGCAGCAACAACTTCCAGTAAAATTAGTTTCAAAATATTCAACGACTTACCTGTATGATTGCTTTTACACCACATTGTCACACTATAGATGGCACCTCTATGACCGAGCGTATATAACGAGGATGACAAACTAGGGTTTTTTTTCTGATTATTCGGAAAGTAAATCATGATAGTCATCACAGGTTGTAGAAATGTACCAATATTTAGCTGCTTAAGCCTGAATATCTTTCTTTAGCGGCATGCTAAAAAGCTTACAATTACTTGCACAGTTTATGAATGGTATGTTAGATCACCTGAATAGCTATCAAGAGATGATGTTAGTTATCCGTTAAAGGCCAAGTGATTAATAGATATCGCGCTGAAAACACAACGCTATAATGGGTACAACGGGTAACATAAATGCGCGAGTAGAATGCGTTTACACTTTTTTCAGACACGCTCTGCCATCTACCGGCGCGTGCAAGCTATAATAAACACGTAAGATTAAAAATATATCCTTAGAAATCCGTGCAAATCTAAATTTATAGCATTATGTTATAAAATGAGACGACTTTGTAGACACAGTATTTTGCAAACTAACCGGCTATGCTTGCGATCGTGAGTTGGTGTAATTAGTGTTAACTTGTGTGCTAAGGTCCTTTAGACTTCCCTACAGAATGCGTAGTTTTCAAAAAGATCATTACAGAGAATTTGGTATTATAGTGTCACAGAAAGCAGACATATTCCAGGAAGGCAGCATTATTTACGTTTTGAATATAGTACTTCTCAAATGTGCTTAATCTGTTTTACTGCAGCATGACCGTTTCCCTGTTATAGAGTCCTATGTAGTGATGCTATTTATTATGTGTGGACATGGTGTACTCTCTCCTGGAGTATCTTTGGTATCCAGAGTTTTCTGTATAATACATCTGAATGACTAATTGATGAATCCAGATTCTCAGTTAATCATATAATGCCATAATCAACTACATCACATGCGAGCTGACGTCTTAATCAATTACGGCATGAATGACGCCATTTAGTCTCTCTTAAACTCATAATAGCCCGTCAACATTTGTACGAATTGTATGTCTTTACTATTTAATAAACATTATGTTGAATATTTTGAAACTAATTTGACTGGGTGCTGCTGCTTCCATAGGCGGAAACAGCACCCGGTCAAATTAGGTTTAAACTATTCAACAACTTACCGCTGTAGTTTTCCTAAATTTGATATTCCGAGAGTGCAGGGATCGATTGATCAAAGCACAGGCGGATCGTGGGTGGGGCTTAGCTAGAGATGGGTGGGTACGGATAAAACCGGACCCCTCCATTGCTTAGCGGATTTGCCACAAACCCTGATATACAGAACCATTCGCGTGTATCTTCTCAGTTCTATGAGTTGGCGATGATGTATATTTGACGCATAGTGCTCCTGCACGCAGTTGTTGTCTTATATACCAACCCCTTGCATCATCCCAGTTTTAGAAACGAGCACGGGTCAGAGTTCAAAGCAGAATCAACACGTATCCCGGGGATAGAGTGACTCATTTCGTGCTATGGTCCACCCACATAGTGCTATGGTCCACCCACATTGTGCTATGGTCCTCCCACATTGTGCTATGGTCCACGCACATTGTGCTATCGTCCACCCACATAGTGCTATGGTCCACCCACATTGTGCTATGGTCCACCCACATTGTGCTATGGTCCACCCACATCGTGCTATGGTCCAGCCACATTGTGATATGGTCCACCCACATTGTGCTATGGTCCACCCACATTGTGCTATGGTCCACCCACATTGTGCTATGGTCCACCCACATTGTGCTATGGTCCACCCACATTGTGCTATGGTCCACCCACATTGTGCTATGGTCCACCCACATCGTGCTATGGTCCACGCCACATTGTCCTATGGTCCACCCACATTGTGCTATGGTCCACCCACATTGTGCTATGGTCCACCAACATTGTACTATGGTCCACCCACATTGTACTATGGTCCACCCACATTGTACGTGTGTTGGAATCAATGGACCATTTCAAGTTTATCCATTCAATCATATGACGTCATATGACATCATGCTCGACTAAGTGACGTTACGATGACGTCATAATCATACCATCATGAAAGACGGGATATAGTCCATCTTTTACGCTTAACAGTCCGATACGTTGTACGAATTGTATGTCTTTACCATTTAATAAACATTCTGTTGAATATTTTGAAACTAATTTGACTGGGCGCTGTTGCTGCCATGGGCATAAAAATATTTAACAGCTTACCTGTATAATTTTATGGAAATTGATAGTCATGGAGTTCGATGATCGATCGATCACAACACGAGTGAGGTGTGGGTGGAGCATAGTTAGAAATGGGCGGGCCATATCTAAACTGGAAAGGTCAATTGATATACTTTGAGCTCTGACTTACAAGAATCCAAATTTAATGTAACTATACAGGTAAGCTGTTGAACTAATTTGACTCTGGGATGATGACAGCAACAATTCCTTGACAAAGTAGATCAAAATATCGAACAGAAAACTGTAAATCCATGAAAGACGAATAATTTGTACACTACTGGCGGACGTTTCGATGATAATCACGGACCTAAATAAGCCCTTATGATTGTGACGTCAGATACCTAGTGACGTACGAGAACCTCTTTTCAGAGGCTTACAGGCGCGCCCACTTTCGCTGACGTTGACCTCTTGGCATTTGAAATTGTTGCTTCAAATAGGAAGGTTCGTTGGTACCACAAGGGCGACAACCCACCCACGTAAAGATTCTACAAGTAGAACTTGAATGGACCTTTCCAGTTTATCCATCAATTATATGACGTCACAATCAACTACGCGACGTGTAGACCGACGTCATAATCAACTACGCGACGTGTAGACCGACGTCATAATCAATGGCATCATGCATAACGTAGATAAGTTCGTCACGAACGTTTAATTGCAACGGACTAAGAGTTGTTGTACGACTTGTATGGGTTTCCTATTTAATAAACATGCTATTGCATATTTTGAAACTAATTTGACTGGGCTGGCATAGACAGCAACAGCACCCAGCCAAATTTAGTTTGAAAATATTCGACAGCTTTCCCGTATAGTTTTCTGGAAAATGATTCTTAGGGAGTTCAGTAATCGATCGAAGTGCGAGCGTGGGTGGATCCTTAGCTAGAGATGGGCGGGGCAGCTGAAACTGGATTCCTCCGTTATCACGCCACATATGCGCTTGCTCATTGAACTCTTGACCTTTGCCAGTTTGACGCCGTTACTTCGTACGCCAATGTTGCGGATGGTCGTTCTGTCTCTCGAATTAACTATTATTCTTAAAACTAGGGAACGACACAGAGTGACGAGGAGAAGAAACAGACAAAGCATGCAGAAAAGCTCAGAAATAAGTTACCATGTTTCCAAACCAAAAACAGAAACATGTTAGTTAGGAAGAAATGTTCTGTTGACGACTTTGAACATAATGGACCTTTCCAGTTTTTGCTATGCCCCGCCCATCACTAGCTAAGCTCCAACCACACTTCGCCGTTTTGTGATTGATCGATCCCCGAATTCCATAACTATCAATTTCCTGAAAACTACACAGTTAATTTGTTGAATATTTTGTAACTAATTTGATTGGTCGCTATTGCTGCATATGGCAACACAGCGCCCAATCAAATTAGTTGCAAAACATTCAACAGACTATTTTTTAAATAGTAGACATACAATTCGTACTACAACGCATAGTCCGTCTTCAAATTTGCGTTCGTGACGTACTTAGCTACGCCATTCAGGACGTCATAATGACGTCAGTCACTATGATGTCATTATACACGTCACGTAGTTGATTATGACGTCATATGAGTGAGTGATGAAACGGATTTGTGAATTGTATTGGAAGACCGTATTGCCTTAGACAGCAATGTCTTCCATTCACGTCTTGCGTGATCTGCTTCTATATGAGATGTGTGTTCTCGTCACTAGCTGCGGTCAGGTTGAGCTTGCGCTGCGACTCAACTAGTTGCCGCTTGATTTTCGGCCAACTATCGGCAACTCCAAGCGACCGATTTAGTCTCCGACGGGTTTAACCTGAGCGTACCTGCGATCACTTTAATGTCGATCGCCGTCAACCGCCGTCCAAAACATCTCTAATCGCTGGAGTAGAGCATGTTCTACTTCTGCGATCGGTTGCCGTCAATCGCAGGCCTGTTAATATCGACGTGAGTGTAATTATGATTGTCGGCAACTGATTTATCGGCTGTAGCCAATCAATACACAGAAAGTGATGGATAAAGGAGGCAGTCATTACAGTGGTAAATTTTCAAAAATCAAACAAAATTTGCATATTTAAAGGGTTAATTACTTAAAGCAATGGCAGAAGATTATTTAATTCAAGCTATAACAGTCTCATAATTCATGGATCAGATCTGTCAATCAAGCATCTGAAGACGCAATCACATGACATAACATCAACTGATGCTACTATAAAATGACGTCACTAAAGGTTTGACCTTTGTAGACATAGTTTGAATGGGAAGTCTTTTCGTATAATATTATATGTACTATCTCTGTAAGGAAAATCAAACTATTTTAGTAGATAACTTTTAGATCCGGATTGATCTTTAAAGGTTGGTCATGTTCTTGTTCTTCTTACTACTCCTCATTCAGTTTTAATCCAATCTATTATCAGTTTTAATCCAATCTATTATTATTATTATTATTATTATTATTATTATTATTAATATTATTATTATTATTATTAATATTATTATTATTATTATTATTATTATTATTATTATTATTATTATTATTATTATTATTAACCCGATTTTCGATTCATTTCCCTGCTTGTTATTAATAAGCGCCACACCCGTACATTTTTATCGCTACTCCTCCGTTAATAACAAATGTAGCGTGATTAAAGTTCAGATGCATATTCTATGGTTAACTCTTGATATCATTATTTTTCAGTTCACTGCACTGCTGTGTTTCAATACGGCGCCCACTCTTAAATTTTAAAATCTATATAAATCGATATCTAAAATCTATATTTAAATTGTTAAATCTGTATACAATTTGTGGAACGTTTCGGAACGTCTCGTACACGCTTCTTTCTATTTATTTTTAATTCCTGTGTTTTGGTGAAAGAATTTATGAGGATAGCTTTCTTAACCTCAACCACTTTAGGCCACGTATTAGCAAAAGACATGATCTACAATTTAAAGCAAGTAGCATAAGAAAAATACACAATTACCACAGAAAAGGAAACTATCTTTTTTTTTATCACATGTGTGTTTGAGGCAGGATGCAGAACAGATTATCTAATGATTTATTGGATATATGTGATACATTTATTAAACATATTTTATTGTACTGATAATACAACGGAATTGGGCACAAGTTCCATCAACTTAGTTAGGCCCTCTCCCTACATAATCATTAAGACGGCAAAATGCGTAAAATAGTTAAATACAAACGTATATACAGTAAAGAAATTATGATAAATATGAAAGTAGAAAGGAGAGAGAGAGAGAGAGAGAGAGAGAGAGGGGGGGGCGGGCGAGAGAGGAGAGAGAGAGATGGGGGGGGGGTTGTTGGAGAGAGAGAGAGAGGGAGAGAGAGAGAGAGAGAGAGGGGGGGATAGATGTTAGGAGAGATATTTAATATTACTTAGCAGTTAGTACGTATATGTTAAAAGCGTTTGGTTTGTTTTATATAATTCTGTACATTTTTTAGCAAAACATCGTTCATTGTGGAGATAAATCTGGATTGCCATCAGAATGAAGACTAGCAGCATATTGGGCATAAATCTTACTATGACCCTAAATAAATCTCTTCTCTCACTCTCCCATCTTCGACATTATAAGAAATAGTGATACAATAGGAATATACACATTTTAAAGGAGATAATGCACAACGAACAGATATAGCAAATATGACCTGTTAATTCATGCTGCCTTTCCAGTTGACATGAGCGCACGTACGACTTGGAAACGGGAAGTGCAAGTAGTTGCCGATAGTTGCTAGTAATCGAATCGTAAGCGACATGAGCGCAGCGCAGCGCGTGTCCTCGACCTGACCGCGGCTTTAGCCGCCTTTATTTTAGATTGCAATGTTACAAATCCATTCATATTCAACATTATCAGGAGTACGTTTTATTTTGTTTTGCAGAAATTCTACGTTATTTCTGAGCTGTACTGTATGAAACGGATACGCAGTTTTCCCGTAATGAAAGTATTTCTCTTGAGCTGCTAAGCAATCCGTTCGATACGCTCACCCACAAAATACCCGCCCACAATTTCCAGAAGAAATGGACACGCGTGGCCGCAGGCTCATATGTAAGCGGATATACACGCATGTGAGCGCAATATTCCACATGCGCAGTGTTTCGCATTATGGTACGCGCTATCCTATTTTTCTAATATTGATACCCGTTACTAATACGAAAATGGACCGTTCCAGTTTATCCATCGATGATATGACGTCATAACGTGTAGGATGACGTCATAATCAATGAAGTCACGAACGAATAATTGATGACAGCCCGTCGGACTAGCCGTTGTTGTACGAATTGTATTCTTTACTATTTAATAAACATGCCGTTGAATATTTTGAAACTAATTTGACTTGGCGCACAATGTGGGTGGACCATAGCACAACGTGGGCGGACCATAGCACAATGTGCGTGGACCATAGCACAATGTGGGAGGACCATAGCACAATGTGGGTGGACCATAGCACAATGTGGGTGGACCATAGCACGAAATGAGTCACTCTATCCCCGGGATACGTGTTGATTCTGCTTTAAAACTCTGGCCCGTGCTCGTTTCTAAAACTGGGATGATGCAAGGGGTTGGTATATAAGACAACAACTGCGTGCAGGAGCACTATGCGTCAAATATGCATCATCGCCAACTCATAGACCTGAGAAGATACACGTGAATGGTTCTGTATATCAGGGTTTGTGGTAACCGCAACCAGGCAAATTAGTTTCAAAATATTCATCAGCTTAACTACATAGTTTTCTGGAAATTGATAGTCAGGCTGTTCATGGATCGATCGATCCCGACACTGGCGAGGCGTGTGTGGAGCTTAGCTATAAATGGGTGGAGTATTCCTAAAACTGGAAAGGTTAATTATCCTGCAACACACGTGTCATGC